>JAVJGJ010000037.1:58949900-58994216 GCA_035590215.1 Microhierax caerulescens
CCCCCCCCCCCCCCCCCCCCCCCCCCCCCCCCCCCCCCCCCCCCCCCCCCCCCCCCCCCCCCCCCCCCCCGAAAAAAGCATAACTGTGTGGTTGTTATGTTAAATGAATTTTAAAGCTGGTGAGAAGAGGCATTCAGAGATGAGAATACTTGGGGGGAGAAATGAAAGCACATTGAAGCCATTTCCCCTTGAGGGCTTCAGGCAGGATTGAGAAGAAGTGGTGCATACTGAAGCCTTGTTTATAGTCTTTCACTTACTGTTAATAAAACAGGGATGTTCTAAAAGGTTTCCATAATTAAAATGCAGTCCTTGAGTATAGTGCATTTTCAGAGTGGTCTAAAGCCCTGCTGCTTCTCAGACTGCTTAAATCATTATTTATAACAAATGCTGCAGTGGACTTCATGCTTTGAAGTTGTTTTCAATCAGAACGATGTTAAAATGTTGGGTATTGAATAAATGAAAATAGAACTTATGAGGAAGCTGATAAGTGTACAAATTGACTGGTTAGTAACTAATTACCAGTACAGAGATTGTTTTTGCCTTCTCTTTTTTTCTTAATTGACTGAATATTAATAAATCAGGCTTATTTCTGGAAAACAGCAAGTTTTAATGGTCTGGCAGAAATTCATAATAAAAAAGCTAAAGAATTAGCATAATAAATAATTATTGCTTCCAGGGTTTTTATTGTTAAGATAATAAAATGTTAAAAAGCAAACCACTTGAGGAGAAAGTAATTGCACTGACAAGCACCACACAGCTAGCATTCACAATAAAGTAAACCTTCCTTCAATGTCAACCTGATTTGCCATCCACATAAATGCTTCCTCACATTATGGAAATGTACTTTTTCTATCAACAGAAAAGAATAAAACTCTAGGCATCTAATTAATCTTGCCTGACATTTGATTTCATACACAGGTTAAAACATGAGGCAGGTGGGTCTGTTCCCCCCCCTTGCCCCACGTCCATGACCACAGGCAAATCTCTCCATTAACGTCAAGCTGCATCTATGTGTCTGTCTCTGCCACATGTCAGTCATTAATGCGTTAGTGTTGCTTGTGTTGGATTCATATGCACTACTTTTCTTGTCTGGAGGGCTTGAGAAATAGGGAACTGCAAAGCTTCAGCTCTACATCACAAACATTTCACCTTGACCTTCCCTGTAAAGGAAGAGGGACTCTGCTGCAAATTACCTTTAATCCTTCTATACAGTATAGGGAGTTTCCAAGTTGGTGCAATAGAATAGAAAAAAGAAGCAAAACTGATTTTTATTGATTAAGAGGGCTCTTGTAAAAGACTAAGAACCCTTAATAATGTGTAGCTGAATTACCTGCAGTAGTTTAGACTTGTTGATGGCAGGATTATTTTTCTGAAGTGTGCGGAAAAACTCTACTAAACTAGTTAGTTGCATCATGGATATTTTATTTTTCAAAATTCTAGTTAATGGCTTTTACCAGAGGCAATGTGCAGCACTTGAAAACGTGGTGGCTCGACCTTGTATGCAAAAACCTGTGTAATTCCATTGTATTTTTACATACTTAGGTAATACGAACATTCAAAAGGACATAGCTAAGAACTTGGGTGGAAGTAAGTAAGCTCTGCTTGTTCTTAGAAGTAAAGCAGTGATAACCCTAATAAGTTTTATAATTAAAGTTAGCAAACTGAAAAATATCTTCATGAACATAGTTCATGTATTAAAATATTTTCCTGTAGTGTTCGCATGCAAAATCCCTTGGTCCTGGGGAATAAATATTTGTTTATTAAGTCAAAAAGTAATAGGAAGAATCAGTTTTGTTTTGCTGACTAAATGCAAAAAGTAAAAGCATCACTGGTGAATAACATCTGATTCCATTTTTTTATTTGTATTTTGTAGAAGTTAAAATGTAAACATAAACTTTTGTTTCTACTGTCTGTCTACTACCTAGTGAGTGTGTAAGCGCAACTGAAATGTTTTCTCTTTGCACTCTGTGTGAAGGTCTGGATGCCGTTTGGAAGAAGTGGTGTACAGCAGCTCCTAGCCACAGCTGTATAGCAGCCCATTCTATAAATCGTTTCCTAATGGTGCTGAAAAAATAGTGTACTAGATCAAAAAAAAATGCAAACGACTTTGATGTTTATGCCAAATTGGTTGTTTATGAATCGTATGCTACTGGAATTAATAAGCAAAAATTGTAAATGAGAAATGTTTTTGTGATGAATACTGCATTATGTAGATGGCTACTTCATGTGTCACCTGCTTTTGAACAGTAATGGGTAGAATCTGATGCCAGATGAATTAGCATCTAGACCTAAAAAGAGAGAGGTTTACTCATGATTGAGTTTTGGAGACCATGGCTTTCACTTTTTGTTATGTTGGTACTCGATTTGACTGTCTTCCTTGTAATCTTGAAGGGCAGCTTCAGCAGATGGAGGTAGAAGATGGAACCAGAAATGCAACTACCTGCTAAATCATTCTTGATTATGAGGTTCTTGCTGTCAGCTTTTTCCTGGATATTTCTTGACAGACTTTGCTGTCAAGAAGCAGGACTAGAAACCAAGAGGAGGAGCAGTAACATAGCTTTGGTCCAATCCACACTTACTAATAGTCTCCACTGCAACAAAAGAATATTGCTGTTCTAACAGCTTTTAAGAGACTATGAAGTGCAGATGCGGAGTTGGAAGAAACACCTTCCCATGTATGCCCCGTGTAACTAAAAGCAGCAGATTTTGTGAAGAGGTTGACTGTAATGCTTTGCATCTGCTTATGTGCTGCAGTTTCCTTTTGCATGTTTTTGGAAGGGATTAGTGTCACAGAACAATTAAAGTAGGAAGAAGCTTCTGTAGACTGTCCAGCCCAACCTCCTGCTCAGTGCAGAGCGTGGTAACTTCAAAGCTAGACCATGTTTCTCAGGGCCTTGTCCAAGTTGTTTTGGGTATATTTAAGGATGGAGGGAAGTTCCACAACCTCTGCATTATCTGAACTTGTAAAATATGAGCTTCAAAATTCTTTCAGTATGTTAGCATATTATTTTTATGCAAGAGAAAAAGTTGAGAGAAGATACTGCAGAGTACATTAAAACATAAAAGGTAAAAGCTAAAGGATTTTTTTAGACTTCTGAATGCACTGTGTTTGAAATGCATCTGTCAGGAAGATCTTTCTAAATACCTTTTCGTAGTGTTGACAAGTACTTTTAAGGTACCAGTAATGTTACATTGCTGCTGCTTTCTGTCTAGTTTTGTTCGGAATGATTATGGTTGTACCAGTGACTGCATCTGATGGTGTTATTTTTCAAATAGTAAAATGACGACCTATATCCAGTAAGAATAGTCATTCCTGAAAACACATTAATTTAGTTTTCAAATTCACATAGCTTAAAGGCATATGCACCTAACTACTTTCATAGCAGAAATTTTCATTGTACGGTACTAGCATTCTTGTCTAATAACGAAGAATACTGGAGCTCTCCCTAATGAAGATGCTTTTTTCAATTAAAAATTTCAGTGAAGAGAAAATACACACCGATACTAAACAGAAATCAAATTGCAAAGCCACTAAAATGAGAAAAATACATTAAAACAAGCCCTGTGGGGGGAACTACAGATTTTTAACTGAGTTTTGCCCCAGATACTGGCAGCAAAAGAAGTGTTACTCTTAACTTTGAGGCTCCATGGGGAGTTTTCAAACAGTGGAGGGAAGGAGAAGTGATGCCACTAGAGAAATGTGTGGAAAGGAAGAACAAACACCCACTTTTTCCTGTTGCAGGGAATTAGAGGCTATTATACTGTGTCCAAAGATTTTTTTCCTAGACATTTTTTTTTCCCTAATCCATTTAACTGTTGTTGACTTTCATTTCAGTTGGGTTCTGTTCATTCCAGTTGCTGTAGAAACTCAAACCTTTCTTTCTGTTTGGACAGCAAATTAAGAAAGACTCAAAAATGGGTATGACTAGACATGCTTTGGATCCCAGTCATGCTGGTATTCACAGGGGTATTGGTTCATTTGAAACTTATGTAATTACATAACATAAGTCTCCATTGCTGTTCTCTTTCTGTATTTACCCTTTTAGCAATAAATTTTGTTCTTGCTAGAAATGTGCTAAGTAATGAGATGACAGCTGGTCATTTCCAAGGGATTAAAGTTCATGTTTTCAGGGAATTCTAGATTTTATAGTCACAGTAAAAGCATCTTGCTAGTAAGCACTGAACAGTGAAAAAGTTATGGGTTATTCCATGCTTAAATTAATTACTATGTCAGACTTCTAATGAGGAGCTGGTGTATTATGGTTGAGATTTCACATATGACTGAAATTTGTGTAGTCTTTCTGTGTTTTGGGAATCTTAACAGGCTCTGTAGAATCGACACCTGAGAATCTAGATTGCAGGTGCAAATCCTACAGTGTTTAAAATACAGTGTTTTGGTTGGTGTTGTGGTTTTTGGTTTGGTTTGTTTTTTTTTTTAAGTTCTTTACAACATTGCAAAGGGATTCTTTGTTCTTTGTATTTAGTTACTGCTGGTTTAGGTAACAGCATGTGGATTTTATCTTACCAGGAGAAAACGCAGAAGACTAAATAGCATGCTTCTGCATTTAGTCATGTAGCTGCTACTACTGCTTTTGAATCTGTGTGTACATGCATATGGGAACATAAAGTGTCATTTTACAAGAACGGTCAGTTCAAAGCAAGACAAAAATAAGTAGTTTAAAACACAAACAAACCCTAACCACTACACAAATCTGCAAGTGTAAATATTGCAGTTAGTATACATAAAAGATATCTGTGAACATTGCCCCAGAGCTAGCATATTTGACTCGGGCCAGCAGGGAAGTAAGGAAAAACCTCCTTAACTGTAGATCCTCTTTCTTCATTTGCAGCTTCATTATTTGAATCTACCGGAACTCAACACACTACTTTTAGCCTTTACTTTGTTCAGCATTAACATACTTTCTACTGTCCTCCTCACACTAGTAGTAACGGAGTATTGCTTGCTGTTGGGAGGAAGGCACTTTGAACAGTAGCTAAAGCTGCTACAACTTCAAGCTTCAAATTCTGGGTAATTTCATAGTGGCTTTTTTATGACACAGACTTGCTGTGGGAGTGAAATGTATCCCTGCGTGGAAGAAATAGAGTAGGCAATGTACTGTGATCTGCATTTCCATTTCACTATTCCTTTGGTTTCATGTCAGTAGATGATGGCCGCAATGTCTTCGCAGAAGTGTTGGTGCAGCCGGTTGTGTGTGCAGTAACAGCCTCAGGTTTTTGGTGCTTGGAGGAGAAGGGAGCTTTGGGCTGAGGAAAGCTTGGCTGTTGAAGGCTGTTACTGGCAGAGATGCATGAACTTCCGCGCACTGGCAACAACAGTTCCGCATATTTTTGGCTATAATTACCTTACATTAGAACACTTTAAATGAGTTTCGTAAAATGTAGTGTTATATCAGAGGCACTGTATTTGAAACATGGAGAAGCTACTGAAATTTAAATGCTGTAAGGGAGCAACAGGATTGTAATCTTGGTCTTGCTGCTATCAGGACATCTAATCAAGATTTCACAAGGAAGATGTGCCTCATTTTTACAGAGGAATCATAGCAGTGGGATTGTGAGAAGGTAACACAGGAGGGACATGAATGAAACCAGCAAGCAGAAGTTACACAATAAGAAATTCAACTTTTGTTTCATTGCATGGTTGGAAGCCCATCTGATTCTGATGAGCAGAATGCAATGCTAGCCTTGTGCTAGATCAGCATCTTCACAACTTAAGCTAACAGGAGCGAAGGAGTGTATTTAGGTGGCATAGCTGGAAAGGAAAGCTCGAAGCCATGAACTGCGTGCTAACTGCTGCAGTGATGCTCAGCTTACAGACACTCTTACATGGATGCTGATTTTAGTGTAACGTTGTGTGTACTAGTACAGCTGTCGATTATCAGGTCAGTTTTGCTCTCTAACTATAAATGCAGAAGCAGGCACTGCAGTAGTTTTCTGTGGAGAGGAGTAAAAAAATACTGGTAGGCTGTGGCAGGCAGGATGCGAGCGTGCGAGTCTCCACGCTTGCAGTGTACATCATTCACAAGAATGGGGCAACGAAAACATGGTCTCTTTTTTGTGTTTGTCCATTCTTTTTAGTAGAATTCCAGTGACTTTCCTTTTCCTTCTGTAGTTAAAACCTACAGATTTGCTTTCCATTGCGTCATTATTTAGGGTCTATATTCTTAGTTTTTCATATTAGCATTAGTTATTAAGAATATAGGAAAACCATCCTAGTTCTGAAAAGAGACATTTTGCAAGAGAATCTCTCCCTTCCTAGTGGTGTAAGGGAAAGATTTCAGGGGTAGTTGAGAAAGGAGACCTAGGGAATTGTGTAGAGAGATTATGAACAGAACTGGGAAAAGAAAGGGAATAGAAAACACAGGATGGAAAACCCTACAAAGCAGAGGAACAAGAAATTCTTGAGAACAGAACCAGAGAGAAGAGAAAGGAAAACCAAATGTGTGGGGAATGTGGAACATACAGAAGTATTTATCTCATTTGTTATGTGTACGCAAGGGAAAAATGAAATGAGAGCCAGCAATGAACTCAATATTTTCAGTTTATTTAATAAAAACTAGTTACAGTATGTTGCAACTAAACAAATTGTATGACGTTCGAAGAGCTTTTCTTATTTTTTGTGCACCTGATGACACATGCATTTTTCACTCTAGCAGGTAGATTTGCTTCTGTAATGGATGTCAAGTACCTTTTTCAAGTTCTTGTATGCATATCAGCCATAAGTAGGTATTGTGGTATTGTGTGGTTTCTGTTTTTGCAGTGGGGTTATGAATAGTTCATGCAGATAGTTTGCCCTTGAAAATTATTTAAATTTTGTAAACTTTTTTTAATTTCCACACACTTCTCAGTCTGGGCAACCCACTGTGTTTTTAATTGAGCATGAAATTAAAATAGATTTGTTTACTCACTTAGTTGGTGTTATCTGGCCTATCAATACTGGCAAAACTGCATTGGGGCAAAGTTTGAGGCTAATGTGTTGCTCTTTTTTTTTTTTTTTTTCTTTCTGATATCCTCCAGAAGCCATAGAGTTTATAACTTAAAAAACCCAAAGCAAACAAAAAACAAGTGAATAAACAAACTCCACACAGTGAGCTTAAACAATATAATCATTGATGCTTAATCCAATTCTCAAGCAGGCTGAATGTATAAGGCAAATAATTGATGTTTTGAAATAGTCTGTTAGATCTGTATATATGATTATGTGGGTTGTTGCTGTCATTATAAAGACGTGAGATATATATGTAAGATCTACTATTGGACTTAAGCTAATATATTCTCATACTTATTTTAGTGAAATATAACATGCATTTGCATTATTAAAATGAATTGGTATAACTGTGGAAGGTCTGTACATTTATTTTAGGTGTTTGAGTTCTTCAAGACTAAAGCACTTTACCACATTTCTCTGTATCTTGCCACTTCATCGGTGAAAAATACTTCTATGGTGTATGTATGTTTAGTGAATGAAACATGATTTTGGATCTCATCTGGGAGATTGTACAATGTAACTTATTTAATTGGTCTTTCATTTCTTTGCAGCTCTGTAGGGGAATGTGTGATTGAACTGGTGCTGTTAATATGAATTGGTGTTGCATATAGACTTTTATGGGTACATTTATATGAATGAATTATTTAAAATAGAATTCTGCCTTTTGCGGAAAATGCCCTATATATTATGACTAAATTATCTTCTGACTTTAAATATTTATTAAGTGCGTAGTGGAATTCCAGTGGCTCATTGGTTTTGCTGCAAATGCATAATGTAATTTGAAGTTAGGAGAAACCATTAGATCAGGAACTCCTCTGATCTCTGGGGCATAGATCAGGAATTGCTGCTACAAGAACATGTACCTGTGTGCATCAGGAGTGCTCAGGAGTTAGCGTGTGAATGTAGATGGCACTAATTCCCCTTTGAATACACACTGATGATGTGGATAACTGTTTGAAAAACACAGTAAATTATCTTGCTTTTAGGATTTCTCTACAAATAAATTTACTGCACACCAGGTTAAAGTGTGAATTTACATTGTACACGGTTGCCAAAAGGAGGTTGTTGAAAGGCTCTGCCTGTGAAATAGCAGCATGAACCACCAGTACATGCAAAGCAGAGTAAATGGCCCAGCTTGAAGGAATTCAGGCTGCACAACAAAAAGCATCTATGTAATCTTTATGGTGGTTTATACTGTGAATTCCTTTTCTTGGGATTTTTTTGGTGTATCTTGTGTCATATTTTAAATGGATTTAAAGTTCTGACTTCATCATACTGTGTATTTATTATACTTCATTTCACTCTTACTGTCTTCTCCAGTAGATTCAAGGGAATCTTTTGAGTTGGTCAAAGGATGATGATTATAATAGTAGATTTCCATCCCTGACCCCCTGCATTTGTTACTGGGTGGCTTGCAGTAGCTGTACCTGATGTTGGCATCTTACCAACTTGAACAAAAACCCAAGAGACAGTATAAAAAATGTACGCACAGAGACAAGAATTTGTGGCTGTTGGTACAAATTAAGTTGCCACATTATTTGCTGTTCAAAGTTAGATGACCATGTATAAATGACAGTTATTGTGATGGTTTCATTTTTTTTTCTCTTTTTCTAGTGTTTAACCTTCACTGATTCTTTTGCCCTCTGTGGTATTAGACCGTCCAGTTCTCATTTCTTGAATTCAGGTGCTGCCGTTTAGGGCTGCAATAGATACTTTTACACTGATTTGTTCTTCCTTTGCACCTATATATTTCTTTTTAACTCATTAATTCACTTTTCAGAAGCTAGGCAATGTCCTTTGTTTACTTTTTCAAAGATTGCAAAGCTACTTAAGATAGAATTCTATATGCACATGCAGAAAGTTTATAACTTGTAGTACAACCTTGGAATAAGCAAAACATTGCATATTGTTATTTGTTGTCAGGGTGTTCATTGTGAGCTCTTAATTTGGTTTAATAATAAGGTTTTCAGGGTCAATTTTAAAATATTATAACTTTATACTAAATACATTAAAAGAAAGGATGTACTCATTTAAAGCCAGAGTTATTTTTATTTCTTTAAATATTGTTGAAATGGTACATATAAAAAAATGCATCTTAGAGAAGCAATATAAATCCATCACATGATATGAAGGCAGGTGTGCAAAGCTGAAAAGATCCCAGATAACAACAGTAAAATAGTTTCACTTGCTTATTCTCTCCACAATCATTGTCTATATCTATCTTTCATCAGCAGATCTCATAGGACATTACAAAGGAAGATATGTTTCCTCATTTTATGGAGGGGATGTTGATCTTCTGCCTTATTAATACAGCACCTTTTTTTTTTTTTCTTCTTCTTCTTTTTTGCTTCTCTTTCTTTGAGGGCGGCAAGACACTGGAACAGGTTGCCCCAGAAAGTTGTAGATGCCTGGTCTCTCTTAAGTGTTCAAGGTCAGGTTGGCTGGAGCTTTGAGCAACCTGGTCTAGTGGAAGGTGTCCCTGCTGACAGCAGTGGGGTTGGAACTGGGTGATGTTAAGGTTCTTTCCAACCCAAACCATTCTATGATTTTATGATATGATTGTATGATAACAGCTATGAATGCCTCAAAAGCTCCTGGAGGCTGCCAGTAATGGTGAAAGGATATTTTCTTGTCTTCTGCAAGCATTCTGGTACAGTGCCTGTTTATGTGATCAGATATGGCTGTTCTATAGAACTTTCCCTTCTCCTTACCCAATGCAGAGATTAAATGGACCAAAGGAAAGATTTCTAGTTTTGTGAATATTGCATCTCTAGACGTTCAGGTATTTGAGCTGAATAAATCTCTGTGAATTTAATGCTTGGTTTCTAATGTAGCATTTTACTTACATGAAATTAAGGCAACATAAAAGGCTTATTTCAACTTTTATTTTTGGTAGCTGTTGTAGCCTGACAGTACTGTAATGCAGGAAAAAGATGTATATCACACAGCATCATGAAAGTTGCAATGTTGACCTGTTAGACTGGTTATAACATTCAGAATTCTGTGCCTGACCTGTTTTAGTTGTTTGGTGGGTATACCTAATGCCCCAAAACTCTCTTGAAAACAGTTTTTATTACATTTTTTCTGTTCTGTTTTCATGTTTCCTTAGGTGTTTTCTTTGATAAAGAGAGGTAGGCTACCATAGGTTTTTACTGGATGACTGTTATGCTTTTTATGTGAAAAATGTGTAAGGCATCCATCACAGAATTATTTAGGACTTTCTTGAGACCTAACTATTCTTTGGGAGATGGAGGATCACTTTAGCGTAGTTACAGGGATTGGCAGTGCTTCATCTTTAAGATTACAGCAGTCATCAATGCAGCAAAACGATTCTGTCTTCTCTTGGTGTAGTTGTCTCCAACTGCATGAGGGGACCCCCTTGAGTATACCTGGTGGTGGGCTTGTGAAGGAGAGGCTCCATATCTGCCTTTGGTTGTGCCTGCAGGCTTAGCTTTAGGTTACTGTATGCTTTTGAAGAGTCTTCTTGGGAGGCCACATGGTCTGATACAGTTATGGCTAATGGCCTCGAAATAACACTTGTAGCATGGCATTTGCAGTGTGAGCGACAGGAGGTGGTGATCCAGAACCATCTTTGGTTTGGATCATAGTTGTTAGTGAGGGACTGATTGCCAGCACATAGCAGAGACTATTAGCATTTGTACACACATGAAGCTTTGCTTGAACCGGAGTTGGGAAGTGGTTGGTGAGGATGGAAGCAGATCATGACATAACCTGTAGGCACAGGTGGGACTTGAAGGTCAGTTTGACGAGGATGTGATGAGACCACCAAGAAGTTGACAGCAGGGCAATTTTAAGTGTTCTTTCTCAGGCAGCCTTGATCTCCAGTTCAGTGGTACTTCTTTAAGCTTCTTTGTTACTTTCCAGTTTTCGGTATTTCAGCTTCATGTATTCCACAGCAAAAGAGGTTGCAGTTGGCAAGTGGCTACCATACTGTACAAAAAGAGGGATGGACTTCTCATCATCCATGTGGCAAAGGCCTGTAGAATTTGAAAGGAAACTCTGTCCCTGCTATCTAATTCTGTGGGATGATTTACTGTAATAATTATTTATTTAATTTAGAAGATACTGTAGAACAACTTACTGTACTTTCCCAGTGTGCCCAGTATACCCTTTTCTGGTTGATATCTCTGTTACATTCTATTGAATTTGTCAAGACACTTCTGGATATGTGATATGGCTAGGAAACAAGTCCAATAAAAGTGAGTGTGTGTGTGTATGTGTACAATCGTGTCTACACACATATCTATCTCCGAAATTAAAGGCTGGCATTTATAATAGTTTTATCTTTTAAATTTTTCCTCATTCATCAAGCATGTTCTGTTTAGGGGAAGGTTACGCAACGTAAACTTTTCTCAAAACAACTTTTATTTGAAATTTGTAGCATTTAAAAAAAAAATCAAAACAAACACCTCTCAGCAAGTACTACACAGTATAGGTTAGAATGCTTATCTGCTATGCGCAGATTGATCTGGAGAGACAGAAGAAAAAATTAGCTTAATTTTTGTTTTAATTAGACAAGACGTATCAGTCAGGAAGCTCCTTGCGCAAATAATCTTCTGCTTAAATATATTTCTACCAGTCTCATTTAAGCTATCATGTTCAGTATCACTGTCTTGTAATGCAACTACTGTGACTTACTAACTTGCCACTAATTCTTTATTGACATAATGACAGGAAGTTCTAATAAAATCAGTTTGGCTGACAATAATTTGCTATGGCTTTGGTACTCAGTGTTAATGTATATAAAGTTTGTTGTGCTCACTTTCTGGCACATAACTGGCTGAGAGTGTTTTCTGTTTTCCAAAAACCGTGTACAGACAAAACCAGCCGCTTCTTTGGAAGTAATTTCTGGTGAAGTATAGTTAAACTACTCGCAGTTGGTCTTAATTAAAATTGGATAATATGTGGAGATCTTTATGCTAGAATGGTAGTTTGTTTTAGAAAGGTTTTATCCCTGATCTGTTACAGAATAAAAGTCTCTTTGTTATTTTTACTCTTTGCTTGAATGTGTTTAAAGCTAGGAAAAAGTGAACAAATTGCTACCTCCTCTGCATGTTTCTTATTCTGCAAAAAATTCTTGAAAATTCTTGCTGTTTTGAGTACTTGTATTGACCTAAAAAGGGTCAGAGATAGGAGTTTATGGGAAACACCCAAAGACAGGAATACCTGCAATGCAGTTAACCTAAATAAAGCATGATGGTTCGCAATGAAACTGGTTATGAAACATTTTTGGCATAACTGGTTTTGAGTTTGTGGGTTTTTTTTTTTCCCCTGAAGCAGTTCCTGTGACTGGGCACATAGCCCGCGAGTCGCCGCTGTGCTTTGAAAAAACAATTGTCATAAATGTTCTAAAACCTGAAAAATATTTGTTGTCTTCACTGTATGGACCTTTTTTTTTATTTTATGTGGCATTTTCATAACAAAGATTTTATTTATTTATTTATTTTTTTAATTGTGGCAGCCTTAATGGAATAGCAGCTTAATTATTGATAATTTACAAGGGTGGTACACTGGCTAGATTTCACCCATGTAAATCTGCTGCTGCCTTAGCAACAGTTACAGTGTATCATTTAGTGCTTAGGCTGTTTGTGGACTATACAATATCATAATTATAGAATGAAATGCACAGATGTAGGGGCTTGAATATAAACGAATTGAGCCTCATAGAGTCTTGCATTTTTTAGGAGGGATATACATGACGTGCATGTGCCTAGTTCTCAAGTTTCTCGGCCCCCAGTGATGTCAGTAGTGTAAGGGTACAGTGATTATTGTTTAGGAATACTGTACTGCAACATCGAAAAAAGGAGCATGGAAGCAGATATAAATCAAGAAAGCTGTTATCATTCATGGTGGGTAGCAGAACGGTACTTCAGAACTGAACAGGTATCACTGTGTAAACATAGCAGTAAATGTTTTTGACCCAGGAGAAGCCTACAAGCTGAAGGTGAGGGACAAGGTCAAAACCACAGAGAACAAAACGCTGATCACAACAGTCTTATTAGAACAACTTCTGAGAAAAGACACATCTATACAAGATCCAGGATAGCTTTATATCCTATTTATAATGTACTAGAAATCCCTGTCTAGCAGTAACCTTCATAAAATTTCAAGTGTGTCAAGAATGACAGTATTGAGTGACTGGTTGTTTACATTTGTTGACAAAGATACTTTTTATGTGTTTTCTTGCTCTGTGCTTGACTACTCTGTGCGTGTGAAATATATTTCATTATATTGTGCAGTATTTTTAATGATTGTTGCTAAATACAGGTGATACATTATGGAAATTAAGAGTATGTAGTAATGGAAAAAAACCCTTGCAAATACATCTAAGGAAGATCATTTACTTTCCATCGTCACCTTCCTTTTCCATCTCCATTTGAATGAAGGATTTTGCTGTGCACATTTATTCTATTTATTGTTGCACTTAGTTTACCACTCTTTTCCGTAAGAATAGAGCTTTGCTAAAAAGCAAGCTCTTCAGCAGATCAGTATTTCTCAGGAAGAGTAACAAGAAACTTGAAATATACCAAATATATTGAAGAAATCTCAAAATATTTATTTAAGCACCAGTTCACATGAGTCCCCATTTGACCTTCTTTATAGACAGGGATGGGATGACATATTAGTTACGTTGTGTTCCCTTCAAAAGTTAGCGATTTAGTGCGCTATACTCTGATGTCATTGTAGAGGAAGCATAGGTTAAAACAGATGCCATGAATTAGGAAGGTAAAAGAATAATGTGTTTAATGCCAAATTAGTTTTAGAAGTTGCTGAAGAGTTGATGTACAATAAAAGTAATGCCTATTAAGGTACTACCTTTTAACGTGCTGATCCAGTCATAGTGTGTTCAGCAGTGCTTTAGTACTGTGTTAGGCGCAACAAGACAGCTGTAGAGACTTGACATAGCGAAAAAGCTTAGAAGTAATATAAAGGCTATACTGTTCCCATTTCCTTAAGTAACACAGAACAGAAAAGGGAATTTATTATTTAAATGTTTATGAAAAGAACAAGAAGTTTTAATGTGTGAATGAACAGTTAAAAAGAGAAAGCTGAACTGAATGGTGGTAAAAGCTGCAGCTTTCAAAGCCAGTAGTGGCTTGCTTTTGCTTCTTAAATTAAGCTAGGAAGAATGCCTTCTTTTCCATTAAATAGCATAATTAGCCCTAGAATAACTAACTGTCTTCTAGTCTCATGTTTGTTTTCATGACCTGTTTGTTTACTTGTAGGAAGTATTACTAACAAATGACACCTTTGCTTGCTAAGGTGTATGTGGGAAACCTACTAAGAAGTGGGGAATAATAAATGACGCACAGTACGATAAATGGTCTGGGAGTTGTATTTTTAAATTCCATCATAAGCATTAGGGTTCAAGGTTCTGATTTTTGGATTTAACTTCCCCAGTGATTAGTTGTCCCATGTCAATTGAAAGAAACGTACTATGGTTTATCCAATTTTTGCTTCCTGGAAAAACAGGGATAATTGTCAAACAAATCCTCTGACAAGGTATGATTGTTAACTAACTCTATAGATTGTTTCGGACATATTTGTTGTGCTATATGTAAATGGAACTTTTGCTGTGCTGTATATTCAGTACAAGTCCATGAAATTTAACAAGAGATCTGGATTTAGCCTTTGGTTTCTAATATCTAAGGAGTTGCCCACAGTTTTCACTGTAAATTGATAATTTCTTTTTTTCTGCTTAAACAAACTCCTAAATAAATGCCTAAATTTAATATTAGCCCAGGTTTTGTCTCCAGCACTGCATAAAACTGCAGTCTGAATAAAGCCTGTGTGCTTAAAATGTTGTCTGCTTTTTGGGGTTTTCATTTCCCTCTCTCCCCCTCCGACCCCCCCCCCAAAAAAAAAACCAAAACAAAACAAAAAAAAACCAACCAAAATTTGGGTTAATACATTTATTCTCTCTCCTTTATATCTTTGCCTTGTGTTCTCAGGAAGCATCTACACTCATGTTTTAGTTTGAATTGGGAATGTACTTCCGAAATAGACTTTGTGAATTGGCTGGGTTTGTGCACCTCAGTTGGCATTGCTAAACTGTCCTGGAGCTTGCAAATGTGGATTCTTTTTGGATGAAACTGAAGTGGGAGATGTAAAACAGGAGTTGCATCACCTGCGGATGCTAATGGGTGTCCAGTCCTTGGGACTGCGTTGCAGTTACTTTAAAGTCAAGACGGGTGTGGACAATGGCCCAGGTCATTTGTTCTGTTCTGCAGGACCCTCCTGCCACACAGCACCATTTTGTTTTGAAACCCTTATGGGTGCAATGATGCTGCAACCAGAACTATGGCAGCTGTTTGTCATGTCCGTGCTCCTTTGGTCAGTTAGTGACTGTGTGTTTATTTTCATTTAGTTGTTATCCTGTATTTATATTGGTTAACTTTTTTTCATAAGTAAGAGGGATTAGACAGTGAATACTCTGACTGTGTGGGTGAGAGCACTATACATCAAAAAGAGAGTAACAACGTGTTGGGCTTATCGAAAAACTATGAAGGTCTTTCATTTCTGTATTAACCTGACCAAAGGCTTGAAATTTTCATTTTAATGCATTCCAGAGGGTATCTAAGCAGCTTTCCTCAATATTCTATTTAGTAACTTACATATTACCAAAAGAAAGTTTATGTAAATCTGTTTATGTAGTAAAACTTGAGTTGTTGTACTCCATAATAGATCAATTCTGTTTCTCTTAATTACAAAGAAAAATATTCATTGGCAGATTGAATGGATTTACAACTGTTTTGGTTTACCTGAAAATCCTAACTTGAAATAAAATTCCCAAACTCCTTGCATTATTAAAGTTACCTTTGCAAAATCTCTAGTGTGCGTTATAGAAAATAGAGTTGTTTGCTAACCAACGCTATAGCCCTTATTAAGCTTTTTCCATTCTGTAAAGGCAATAGCTCTGAAATACAGAAGAGATTGCATTAAATCCTTGGCTGGCAATTTTGTGTGGGATTGAGTATTGAAATGCAGCAAAGCAAATAATGAAGGCATATGTTTACCTATAATTCTTTTTACCTTGGGAGAAGGATTAAATAGGAACAGTTTGGTTGTTGTCAAATTCTTAACAGTTGCTTTCAAGCATGAAACAGTCCCTGGGCTCTCCGAGGATTTACTTAGCAGTTTGAATAGAGAGGTCTTTACTGCTAATGGAACTGAGATGGCAGGCTTAAGCAATGGGGTGCTTTATAGCCTCTTTAACCACTTGAGAAGATGTAAAATCAAATAGCTGGAATTGCCTTGGTCTCCATTGGTATTTGGGAAGTTGCACAAAGATTGGTGAATAAATAATTCAGTTGTATGAATGTCTTGATGCCAGAGCTTGCAAGTATCTAGCAGTTTGATTCACAGAAGGTTTAGTACCAAGAGACATTCTTCAGTTTTTGTGTGGGCTTTGCCCCAGGGAACATTTACTGATGATTAAAAAAAAAAAAAAAAAAGCAAACAAACCAAAAAAACCCCTGTTGGGATTGACTGAGGTTTGTACAGAAGTATTTAAGATTCAAAAATGTTCTTCATAAAAAGGGATGTGTTATTTTTCTGGTGATGGCTTACAATTCTTGAATTATTTCATAGTTTTCAATATGAAAAAGTTGAAATTAGCATTTCAGATGTTTGCTGTTAAATTCCTTTACTGTATGTTGATTTTGATAGTATTTAATAAATCCTTTATTAAAACGTTTAGGAAATGTATGTAGACAGTCTATGATTGTGGATTCATCCCCAATCCTGCCTGTAAATCAGATTCTCAGTTTTGTTTTGACATAGGGTTTTTTGTTGTTGTTGTTTTTGTTTTTTTGTTGTTGTTTGGCTTTTGTTTAAGATTTACTTAGTATAAGTAGTGGATGCTTTCTTTGAAAGGAGGTAGCAGAAAGGCTGCTAGCACTGGAAGAATGTTAGGTTTCCATATCATAGGATTTACCTTGTTTTCTTCCATGTGGGACAATATTGTTTATGATTCCAATTTTACAAAGTACAAAACATCCTTCCCCCCCTACCTTTAAATATCTTATTAAACCTGTTGTAAGATATCTAGAAGCTTTACTATGGGGATCAAAATGTGCTGTGAGAAACTATTCTGGTTGAATACCCACAAACCTGGGATAATTTTCAGTGCTTTGAAAAGGTTATTACCTACTCAGTTAATCTAATTTTTGCCAATGCTAATTGCTGTGTCGGTACTGAAATCTTAAATTTCAGCTTCTCTAATGTTTCCTCTGAAGGCTATCAAGTCTCTGCTGTGACTCATCTGTAAAAATGTCCAAGAGCAAATAGATTAATTTATAGATTTGTAGATTTTAATCTTTTCTGTTGCCTACATAGGCTTTCCCATTACATTTTGCACTTTTTGGAACCTGTATCTGGAAAGATATTGATAGAGAGTCTCTCTGATGGATAGCAAGCCAAATCCTGAGGGACATGGTTTCAGTGGTATATTACAGTCACTTAAAGAATTTAAATGAATGCCTGTTTCTAATCTAAATTTGTCTAAGCTTCAAGGTCTGCTGTTTTATCTCATCATGCGTTTTTTTGCTAGATGAAGAAGTTGCCTGTTATCAGAAATCTCATTCATTTAAAATTCTTTAGACTATGAGCAAATCACCTCTTAAACCTTTCTAAAATAAAAACCTATGAAGTCTAAATAATTATCAGATGACAGATTTTTCCAGACCTTTCTTAATGCCTGCAATTTTTCTAGTGATTTTCTTCTGCCATGAGTGTCTGTTTTGCACTGAAGTCTGCTAATTTATCTAGTGAAAATAAGTGATATTTTATTTTATTAGTGAATATGTTGATTGTAATATCAGCGTTAGAAGCTTTTTGACCTTGGCTTTATGTTTTTAATCCTTTACAGTGTTATTTCCCTTGGGTTAGATTTCCTCTTTCTGTTTCCCCTCCTCCCCGATCAAAGGTTAGTATCCTGAGACTTCAGAAGCTGAAGTTCCTGTCAACTAAAAAGCTCAACTATTATGACTACTAGTGATGACATTGTGAAAGCCAGTGCCCTGTATGTGCCATTGGTGCCTTCCAACAGTTGATGCATACTCTCTCACCTAATACATTGCTTTTAGTCTGCGGTGGAGTCGGAATCACTCTGAGTAGGTTCCTTTGCAGGTAAAAAGAACATCCATTCTGACCTGGACTTGTCGTCTTGTCTTCTACAAAAAAAAATGTCTGTGGAATTTAACAACAAATAGTATCTTGAGGTCTACTGCCAGGATAAGAGGATACTGCAATCTTGAGCAGAACTTAGGGAGGCTGAAGCCATAATAGAATGTGTAGCAGTTTAAAACGTTTTTGTAAATATGGCTTTTTCTCTAGAAATGAGGGGCACCCCAAGAAAAAGCTGAAAGTCTTCCTCAGAAGGCTTTCAGATGTCCAGCTGGACATGGGCTCTCTGCTGTTCTGTCAAGACAGTGGATGAATTAAGTTTCCACAGGAGAATGGGAAAATGACGTCTATCTCCCAGAGTCTTTGAAAAAGTTATGACCCACTGATAGCTTTTAGTTATTTTATTTTTTGTGTCAGGACTTCCTTCGATTAACAATCCATTTAGTGGCCTCTCTCTGTGGAGGGGCACTTGTGGTCAGGTCAGCAGACCTGGTCCTGTGATACTGTTACATTTGCTTGCCTTTTAAAAATGGGTATCTCTTCAGGGATTTCCTTGGCTAAACTCTGAAATGGTCTTGGAAACCTAAAGACTGGTCACCTCCTGTTATCTGAGAAATAGTGTACTTGCAATTCTGCTCATGTTTTCCACTGCAGCCTACTTCTACAAGCTTCTCTTCCCATTTAAATGAAAGGTAGGGCTGTTTTCCAGGTCAAGCACCCTTTTTCCTCATCTGTGAAGTGAGGCACAAGACTTCTGAAATCAAGAATATTAAATGGGACAGGTTTATTCTGCTTGAATCTTTTCAGAACCAATACAGTAAGGTGTTTTGTAACAATTTGCTAATATCACTGCAAAGTGTTTGGGATGAATTCTTTGTGGATTAGAGGTTTGGTGAATCTTGGAGTCAACTGGAAAGTAGAGTAGTTTCTCAGGTGGCTGATCTTCATAGCTCATAGGCAAAATATAATTTCAGCAATTCAGTCACGTGGATTTGCAGAGGGGTAAACTATCAGATTATTGGCATTGATGAAATAACTGGATTAATGTTAAGGAAACGCTGGCAAAAAGATTATGTTTTGGCTGCTGTGAGAGTACATGCATGGTAGAGAATTTTTCTTAAAGATATGCAAACTTCTGAAACCTTTACAAGAACAACACTCTGTTCTCATACAAGATTGGGTAGTTTAGTGACCTGATCATTACAAATGCCTGATGTTCAGTGTCTGCCTCTACACAGTGTACTTGTAAAAGGTGGGGACGGAAATCTGAAATCCTGTGGTGGAATTCCAGCTGTATGTGCAGAGGTCATTGCAGTGGGGGTTGAAGTCTTCCACAAACAAATCATGGCAACCAACGGTGCTGAAAGGAACTTGGTTAATTCAAATATAATGGTTATTTAGAGACATCAGATAGAGGGATACTCTACAGTGTCAAGTACTTTACGAAAGAACAAGTATTAAAGGAATTAAAATAAATGAATTGCTCCTTACTCTGGAAACTTAAATCGCTACTGTATGCAGGTTAGCATGCACCCTTTTGCAAATACTGGGCTTGTGACTCTGTTTCCGTAAAAGACTGTATTGGAGATCCTGTCTGCTGGTAATCATTGATGAGGGTGAAATCTTTCTTTACTGGTCTTGAGATAGTCTAGGGCAGACTGAATAAGTGTAATGGAGCTTTTTTTACAATAAACCTACTCTTAATGGCTCTCTCACAAAGAAATCTTCTGGACCTTCTGCATTATGAGTACGTAACAGGACATGTTGAGCTTAGGTCACCCATGCCGAAAGGTAACTCAGCTAGACAAGCTCATAGCTCGCCTTGTGGCTGTTGCCAATTTCTAGTCTTATTAGCACTGGATCCAAGGAATAAATCTTCACCTCTGAAGGTGGAGTGTCTTTTATCTGTGCTTTCTACACATCAGTGTTACCTGGCTTATTTGCTGCTCAGCATTTTAATATTACCCAATATTACCTCATAGCTTAAAATTAGAGATTTTTTTTTTTTTTTTGCCCCCTCTATACTAATAATTGTTAAAAGGTTCATGTTGGTGCTGCTGAAGTCATGTTACAGATATTAACAGTGCTCAGAAACTTGGAAGTGGGGGTTGCTTTCTCATATCCATCCTCTTAATAGCCATTACTTTACTACAGAAATAGTGAATTTCCATACCTCTTTGCCTTTGAAATTTCTGTTGATTAAATAAATATGTATATAACTATGTTTTGGTGAAACAGAAGTTTGTGTGTATATGATGTATGTAGTGTTTAGTTTCTATACAACACAGTGGCATATGCAATGTTGGAAGCTTCTTGAGCTCCTGAAAAAATCCAGAGAACACCAATTATATTTCTGCCAGTTGAATATGTATAACCTTCAGGGCTGCCCCTTTTTACAGCTTTTCATATTTCTGTTGCTTCAATAGTATCCACACATTTGACCTCTACAGTCCTGCATCAGAGATTTACTGAAATTCTGTACTGAAATACTGCTTTAGTAGTCTGTATCCTTTGCTATGCAGATCTTGTGGAGATCTTTTTCAGTTAGAAAATCAACATAATTTGCTGTTGTGGAAAGCTGATTTTGCTAGGCGAGGACTTTCCCTCTGTTTTGGCCTTAACAAAGTGAATTGAAACTGAGAAGTATTTCAGAACCAAAAAATTCAGAGTGTAAGAGATGTTAACTCCCTGTTAAAGGCCAGTTTCCTTCTTTTGTTTCCCTTTTCTTTAAAAGGAAGCTAATTTGGCTTTTGGGTTATGGAAATTTTTGCATGATTTGTAGGTTATATTACCAGAAGGGAATGTGTGTGTGTGTGGATTGGTCTGTCTATCTCTGTACTCTAGGCTGTAGCAGGTTCCACAATTAAATCCTCTTTAAACTTCAGCATTTAGTGTTTAATGCCCAGGCATTAACTCCTACCCACTCTTCATATGTGTTTCTTTGGCCCCACCATTCTCTGAAGAAGCCACATTTGTTGGATTGTTTTTTTGGGGGCTGGTTGGTTTTTAAATACTTTATTTTATTTTTTTTAAATACTTATAAATATAAATATATTTATATTTATTTATAATATAAATATAAATATTTATTTTATATTTTTTAAAATACTTTTTTTTATTTTTATTTTTTAGTCCTCTCTTCCTGGCATGGAGGCCCTTGTTCTCCACACTCATCCTTTGCTTCTAAATACAAGTTTTTGTATGTCAAAATTTTTATTTACTAGTGTCTGTCTGACTGAATGTTACTGAGGTTGCTTTGTAATGCTTTATCACTTAGTTTCTTTCTCAGCTTTCTGTCATCTTCAGACTCTATTTGGGAATGGTGCAGCATTCTTAAGGTTGTTAACACCGTCCTATTCAACATTTTTGTTAAGACCTCCCACTTCACGCCTGTTTAGTTGTGTTTTGTCATTTTTTTTTAGGTTTTAGGTTAATTTAACAAATGTAATGAGATTTTTTTTTAGTATTCTGATTTTCTTGATATAGTATTGTAGAGGCCTCGTTAAAAAAATGCATCAAAACGGTTGTATTTTGATAAATTTCCTTTTTAGCAAACACCAGTTTGTCAAGGTATTCTCCATAAACTGGTGAATGATCAAAAGCAGCCAGTAACGTCGACAGTTTCATTGGGCCTTCCTTGGTGCCTAGTAATATAGCTGGTTAATTTTGACCAACTTCCTCTGGAATTTGATCAGGGAAATGCATTGGAAGCAAGTGAAGGTGTATGGGACTATTCCTTTGTGATTAATACTGATATAACTGTAATGAAAACTAGCTTGTGATCTTGCACCGTGCTGTCACCAAGTGTGCTGTTTGAACACAAAGATCAGGAAATCTCAGGCGTAATTAAGTATGGGTTATCTTGGCTGCACACTCTTTTTATGTAAACCTTGAGTCAGAAATGAAAGCTTCAGCTTTGCCGGATGCACCGTATCTGCAGCTTACTGTCCAGAGTGGTGAGGTTAACGTGACTGATCTACTTGTTGCTCTGTCAGCCCCTTGTTGCAACACTGGAACTTGCTTCTCCGCATTTGACGGATGAAAACACATCAGAGGTAATTACTTACTGTTAGTTGTGTGAAAATGAGTGACTGAGTAAAGGAGAGAGATTCAAGTTAGTGCATGCCAGGGGAAATAGCTGCTGCAGAATCAGCCGATTGTACACCTGGAACCATTACTGCAGCATTCTCTGTTGCATCTAATAGGAGGCAGGAGGGAACTTATGGGGTGTCGAGAGAAACTTGAAGATACCCTTTTGAGGAAGTTGTGATAAGCTGTGATAATTTGTGGCAAGAAATCCTGGGCTGTTTCCTAGAACTTTTATTTTTTTCCATGGTGGAAGAAGCCAAAGTGCTTATTTCCTTCCTTTAACTGATAAAACTCAGATATGCAAGTTAAAACTTGCTTCTAAGTGTCATGCAGCGGAGGGAGCTTCTGAGAAAGATAATTTGGTCCTTCACCAGCATGTTTTCTTTCAGAGCTGTTTTTAGTATATTTAACATTCTACTGCATCCTAAGGACAGGTCTTAGGCTTATACATGTTATATTGAATTAATTATTACTTTTATATGGTCTTGATGAAGCTTTGCAGTGTTTAAGGTCATTTGCCTGCAGCTGTAAGTTGAAGAATACGATTAGCTGGTTGGTCTGTCACTGCTTTTTTTAGTCTTGGCCTAAAGAGAAATAGGGGATTTGCATGGCAAAGCATGGATTATACACACACCAAAAAAAAAAAAAAAAAAAAAGCACAACAAAACCAACAACAAAAACACAAGTAGCCAACCAAAAAAAAAACCCCAAACCCAACCCAATAGAGAAAAGAAGAAGAAATATGGAGGCTGTTTGCATTCCTGTCAATTTGCATCTCTTTTAGAGCACCACTTCTAGTGAAGTTGCTTCCCCACGCCCCAAATAATGAGAAAACTAGAAATGCTAAGGTCTGTCCTTTTTATGTATGAGCAGAACTAATTCTGTATTAAACAGGAGAGGTAAATGTCAGCTAGACTTATTTTCAGAAGTCAGTTGTTGCTCTGAAGCTAGATAATTTGGGCACTATCTGAAACAAAGTTTTTATTTAAGTCTCAGTTGATACATATGAGACTGAAACACAGTAAAACATGCAGCAAAAGCAAGCTTCAGCCACATGCATGCTGCTTAACAATTAAGGATGCAAAACAAGGTTTCATGAAAAAGTAGTGATACTACTTTCACCGTGGTTAAACTTAAATATTCAATAAATGATCTGGCTGTTAGGTTGTTCACTTTCTTCTGTTGTGAGTGACATGAAGAGTTGAATTGCATGTTGAGAGGGACAGTACCATCCTAAGACCTTCACCCTGATGAAGCCTGTCACCAAGGTGCTGACTCATCATTTTTGCTTGTGGACTGAATGGCAGCTAATGGGGGTTCTGTGTGGAAGTTGAATTATGATGTAGGAATTTCTAGCTTGCTTGTGTTTTAGTTCATCCCTGAACTGAAAAAATGCCAAAAAATGCAAGGGGCTCTGAAGTCAGATTCTTACGAAGAAGAAAGGCAACTTAGGATAGTTGAAATAAGTTAGTAACCCAAAATATTTACCTGACCAGCAGTTAAAATGTGCAATTAACTTAGTGTAAGAAACAGAAATATTATATTAAGAACATCTGTCTCCAGGAAAGCTACAGGCTTTTCTGATCTGCTTGTTCCTTAATAGCTGTCGTCTCCTTGAAAAATCCTGATAGAACTGGAACATTCTGCATCTTTTCATGAAGGTCAGTGTTGTATAGTTTTGCAGAATCAACCAATTTCAGAGTTAGGCATCCCCTGCTGAAAAGCTCTGCTAGAGTATAATACAAAAAGAAATGTGTTTTCCTAAGCAGCTGACTCAAAATTAATTTCGGTGCTACCAATCCCCACGCCTCCACCTCTCTCCTGCTAACAAATAACTCACTGAACCCTTAGAAATCAGCTGCTGTATAGCAAAAAATCAGAGATGATACAAGTAAACAGATGTGTCACTTTGTGGCCAGTATAACATAATGACTTTTACAAGAGCTGCATTATAACACGGAGAGAAGGCAGGTGAAAGTGAAACATGTGAATGATGTTTTGGTCAAGACAGCATCAGCCACAAAGGTGACAAAGATCAAAGGATCAAAGAGCGATGTTAAATGTAATGACCTTGGTAAAAGCACCAGTCATGAAAGTGTCGTTTAATGCTTACTGCTGTTATGAATATACTTTTATACTTGCTACGGAAGCAAATGCACTATCTTTAAGAAAAACAGAAAAAGCAAGTGAAAAACCAAAACCAGTTGAAGGCTGACTACCACGTGCAAAAGGAAGGGAAAATCCAACAAGGATCCAATAATTAAAGGCACTAATTGGGGGCACTAAGCCCATCCATTAATAAACCTACATACATAACATAATCAGAAGATTAAAGAAGAAATATTGAAAATATTAGGACGGCAATACTAATTTAAAGAAGAAAATTAAGCAGAGGAGACATTGCTGTTGTCTCTGAAGATTCACTCTGTGCATACGTCCTGAAAAATTAAATTGAATTTTTAAATAATTAAATATCTTTTAGTGGCTGAGGGGTGGGGGTAGGAGGGGGTGGGGGTATATTTCAGTTTTGCTGAATAATACTGGGTTTCTTATATTCTACCCTCAAACTTTTAAAATCCAAATGTAGTCATTCTAGTCAGGAGAAGATGTCATACCACAAGTAATTACTCTAAATACTAGATTCGCTCTGTCAGAACAGTAGTAAAATAAGAAGGAATAATATCCTTTTGGTAGTTTACAGTTGGATTTTGACTAATAGATATTTCCCAGTAGAAAAGGTATTTCCATCATGAGTAATCTGAGAAAGCCTTAAAGAAAGTTATAGCAAATAGCGCATATTATTAGTCTTGAAAAAAACCCTTGAAAATCTGATCTTTGCAGAATGACAAAATTGCCATTTTTGGATGATAATTTCAGTTAAAATTACTGTTACTGCTTTATTAGATGGAAAGATTAGCTGAAATGCAATGACACATTATGAGTGTTCTACTAATTTATCTGTTGAATAATAAAAAAAAAAGACTGGATGAGGTTTTGAAGCAGTAAAATACATTGTCTTATTTAAGTGTTGTAAATGACAAGATATATGATTTAAAACCTTTTTTTATAGTTTAAATGACATTGCACAGTGTCACCACTTTTCTAGGGTTTTCCTCCCCCCCTTTTTTTTTGGTCCCGAAGGTTTTTATATAACCATAAGTTTTACTTCCACCTATCAACAATAAAGCAAGACAATATATATAATTAAATAAAACTTACCTATCATTACAAGCATACTAGTATAACTTCAGGCTTTCATAAATCTTTTTTCAGCCTATTATAGTACATATTAAAAAAAATTGCAGTACAGCAAGTCTTTGGATTTTTCTTTTCTTAGAGCAAAGCATCTTAATCCTTTTTTGAATCTTCAGATAGCAACTGATCTTGCAATAGGTAATTTTAATGATACTTCATATTGATTTCTAAAATGGATGGAGTTTCACCTTTGAACAACAAAAAATATGGGAAAATAATGTGTAAGAGCACGTGAATGATATTTTAGTAGAAATGTGTATGGTAAGACAAATCAGAATTTCAACATACTTCTGGTTTTGAATTACTCGCTTTCTTGTTTTAAATCTGTGGACCAGTTAAGTTAGTTACTTCTCTTTGACTATGTGAAACAGGTTTTGCAGTGAAGTTAAAAATCAAGGTCAGCTCTGTGGCGGAGCCTGCAGTAACAGCCTTTCCACGTGCTCTGGCTGCTTTGGAAACACTGCCTCTCGCTGCTGTTTCATCATTTAACTTGCAGGTTTTGGCGATTTGAGAGGTTTCTGAATTTTGGAAATCCTAAACAGTGTATGGTACTGGAAAACCACTGTTACCTTACCTTTTCATTAACTGACATTTAGGAGTGGGTGTTTGTATATTCAAGTCATTGTACAAAATCATGAGCAATTACTCGCTAAGTATATTTCATTAATTGGTGACTATTGGTCAAAATAAATATTGTTAGCTCTCTACATTTCATCTGTGTGTTGCCTTGTCTTCCTGTTACAAATCCTTGTCTTCTCATTGTGCGGGCAAAGGAAGGGGAGTTTTTAAAGCATGTTTCCTTGTAATTGAATAGCCATTTAATTTAGTACTTTGCCTTTGTCCAAGAGTGGCAGGCATCTTTTCTGTTCACCTATGTGAGGGTTTTTTTATTTATTTGGTTTTGGTTTTGTGTTTTAGTTGCTATCAGTTGTGATATTGCAAGTGAATGTGCATATTGGTGTTTGGTGGATCACAGAAAATGACTGGCATTTTAAAATTAAATATAAAGAGAATCTATTGTATATCTCTCTGTAATCTGTGTATTCCTATCACGTGTTTTATTTCTTTTTCTTTTTCTTTTTTTTTGGGGTGGGGGACCTTTTTAAAGGGACTTTAGAGCAAACAATTGAAATTTATAGAACTTACTAAAATTTCATATTGTTACTGGATAAATTGCTGAGAATGTGGAAGAGTTCAGTAGGTTGGTCATCAACAATTGAGGTGTTTGTGTATTTAGGGGCTTTTTCTGGTCATTCACCTAAAACAAAACACCTCCACCTCCTTTAAAGGTCTTGACAATGAACCAACACTGTTTGGCAAAATAAGCTATGGTTTCTGCTGATATGTTTAATACCAGACAGTTTTTGATGCCAGTGAAAGTAAGGATGATCAGTACACTCTTGCAGATTCTCCAGAACTTTTTCCTAGCGAACAGGCCCCAAGTTTTTTACGAGTTTTCTCATTTTCACTAACGCCTTTCTGCATTATGCACAGTTGTACAGGAAATCAATGTAAAAGCATTTATTTACTCATCTTTTGCTTTGTGTCAGTATTTAGTGTCTTTGGGTTTAGCTGTACAGCTGCTGAATCAAGGAACACTTAATACGGAAAAGACTTGTTTTGTTTGGGACCAAACGATAAAGCCTATGTTTAGTGATCTTTCACAACAGGACATTGTGCAACTGATTAATGTACTGCAGAGGAAGGCTGGGAAGCCCATCTCTTTTTCTTTCTTTCCTTTTTTTAATTATTATTTTTATTCCTGTGATTGCGTCAGTGCCCTAAATACTCCTATGTCAGCAATTAGCGGTAGCAGTGCTTCATTAATCCATCAGATTTCTGATGTGGCACATTCTAAGGCCAAGAGATAATAGGGTATCATTTGTTTAAACCTCAGGATTAGCCTCTGATGCATCAGGTTGCAGTGTGTTATTAACAGCAATGGTGGTAAAACTGTAAACTAAAGCAGATACACAGTGTGTGGTTGATCCTTTAAAATTAAATGACACCTTTGCTGTCTTGTACCTTTAAGCTGGTAAACAGGTATGCAGTTTACATAAACTTGAGTAATAGCTGCATATTTTTGATAGTGTTTATATTTCCCTCTTGTATGAATCACTTAATACACTGTATTCCCTAAATATTTGTTTTACCAAGTTAAAATAAACCCAAATCTACAAAGTAACTTTATAAGATATCCGTATAGATGAACAGACTCTAAATTTTCAGAATACTTGCCAGCATTCATGTTGGCAAATCCCTATAGGACTTAATTCTGAACAGCTTTATATGTGTACATAAGCAAGAAACATCATGGGCAGCTATTTTAAATGTAGCCATAATACGTCTGATATCAAATTCATACTGAAAGGAGCTTGGTTTTGTTTTTCAGTTAAATGCATCTAGAGTATTAGTATTATTAATGCAAAATGCATTGGAAATGTCTGATCCCTATAAAACACAGCAGTTGTACTAAACCAGAGGAGTTTTTATATTCCTTGTGAGCTTTTAGGAGGAGCTGTTTCATTTCTGTGCTGAAGCACTAGCTTTTAAAAATGAGAACTCTTCAAAATGCTAGCAGCTGATTTAATTTGTAACTTACACAGTATATTGAACTTGCAAATTATTGTGCACTTGCAGAGATAAAAGAGGATTTATAGGTGCTTTCTCCTTTTGATTGAATAGTACTTTCACAAGAACACTGTAAGTGCAGTAATGGCTGAAGTGATCAACCTTGCAATCCCGTTTGGCTCGTATGTGGAGCTGGGAAAGATGGAGAGAATGGCAGCTAACACCTTGTCTACAATATAACCACAGCCAGGCATAAATGAGCTCTAGTTCATCTGCACTGACAGTATTAGGTCTGTTATCAAGAAATAGCAAAGTTCCATGTAAGGGTTGTGCTGAACAGAGTTCAGAAAGGTTGTCCACTGTGGCCAGATAGTTTCTGCCTACTTTTCCTAAAGCTCAAAAGTTTATCAGGCTACTTCTTGTTGCAGACCAGCCACTGGCCTTGCCTCCAGGTCCACTAGCCTCTTTCGTTTCTTTTGATTTTTAGGTCAGTTGATTGCCTTTCAAACTCCCTCTGACCTTACCTGTAAGGTATTTGATAGATCTGTGTAAGTTGCATCAAAGGACGATTGCCACTCGCAGGCCCATCTTCCTTTGCCTGCTGTGTCAGGAAGGGGACTCCGAGGGAGCCACAGCCAGCACAGGGTGTGCCCCGGCATGGAAAACTTTTCCTGAAATGTCCTGCTGCAGGGTGGCTGCAGGGCCATGGCAGGGGTCATGCTGATGATGGCTGTGGTCCACAGAAAGTGAGGAACTGAGGACACCCTCCCGATTCTGCTGCCAAAATAACACAGCCTCCAGATCAGCCATGAAGCCACGGCCTGTCTATAAATCCGCTTGCCAAAATGTACACCTGCCCGATCTCCCGTTACTGGAATGACTTAGGACTGTCCTATCCTGGTCCTTGCTAGGGCCAAACAGATCCCTGCTTGGATGCAGTATGGAGGTGGGTGGGAGAGAAGCAAAGCTCTTCACTTTTCTGTCTTACTTGGAAATTTATCAGCTTCAGCTGATGTGAAGGCATAACTACCTTGCAAAGCCAGGTGAAATGTTGTTAGTGTTTATTTCAGTGCATTGGCTTCTTATGTACCCTGTGCTCTTAACTGGCAGTTAGTAACAGCTGCTTGAACAAACCTTTTGCTTTTAGATTCCATTATCTGTCGAGTTCATTGGCATTGATGTGGTGGTTGTTATTAAAAACTTAAAAAACCCTAAACCACCTTAAGGTAAATGAATTAAGGCATTTGGCTGTCTAAGATGAGAGCTCTGCATGCTGTTCAGCAAACACACGTATTGATCTTTAGTTATGTGTTTATTGTGTAAAAATTGACCCCTTATATGAACTTTTTAGCAGTGATAACAAATGCCTAAATGTAATTTTACCATGAAAATGTTTTAGGTCTTCTGTGCCTCTGGCTATATAGTGACCTTGCAGTATGCGTAGAAAATCAGAAAATACCATGTTAATTGTTCATCCACTATGTACCTGGAGCTGTAGCTAGAACATCATATTCCTTGCAGCTGCTGTAGTGTGTTTTAAGTCTCCCTCGAAGAAAGGAGAACTTTCAGACAAATAAAGGCCTGTCTACATTGGGATTATGTTAGTGCCTTGGTAGCCAGTAGAGCTACATTTTCTGGTGTAAGGGCTGCAGAATTCTGCACAGTTTAAAGTAATTTTTTATCCTGAGCTACATTTCAGCATCAGCTGTCTAATATGGAGGAGCAGCAGGCACGGATGGTTAAGTGTTTACATTTTAAGGAAAAAACTAGTACAGTATTTCGGCTGTGACCATGTGAAGCAGAAAGCTGACTTGGATGTAGTTTGTAGCTTGCTTTCCTAACTTTGGTCTGAAACGTTCTGTGCCTTCACAGTTCTTTGTTATATGTGGATTTTTTTTCTTCCCCTCAGTGCAAGGACACAGGAAGAAACACAGTTAGTGCAAGCTGAACTGGGTTAGAAATGTGCTAGCTATCGTGCCCAGTTTCATGGGCTCCATATTTTTGAGTGACCATCTCCTGTTACCAATGTTATGTATAAATATGAAAGCATAGTAGTTTATTTTTCTTCATTCTGCAAAAAATACTGATTTCAATCTTTAAATTTGCTGATTTTACCTTCTAATTATTTTTTGCTTGTTGTAATTTCCTTCTGTAATTTCTAGAGAGGGTAATTACAATGTTTAGCAGCATTCTTCTGTCCACAGGTAGATGAGAGAAGAGTCAGATTAAGGAAGAGTAAGAAAGTCATAGTTTCTGGGCAAGGAAATCTAAGTTACTGTTCTGTATACTGAGGCAGCTTGGAGGAGTAAAAATAGCATGAAAAACGGATGGAAACTCTTCAAAACTTCTTCCAAATTTCTTATTTTGCCACTTATCTACTCATATCTAATTACTACCTTTTTTTCAAGAGAATTGATTTAAAAATAGAATAAAAATCCTTATTATAGCTGAAGTTGATAGTGATGGCACCCTTAATTTGAGTTGCTACAATCTCATTCTAACCCTGGTGCTTTGACTGCTTTTGTTGGCTGATGGAGAATATCCTCTGCATTTTTTAACTAGCCAGTTGGCATCCTGATATTGAGGTCCTGCATGAGCTAGTTAAGTCTGAGTTTATAGATGTGCCCTATAATATAAGGAAATTAGTGAATAATGAAAAAAATACTTGCTGAAATGTAAAATATCAAATGAGCAAAACTTCAAAGCTCAGGATTTTATAACTTATTTCTTCTGCCATCTCAAAGATGATTCTCCAAAGGAACTGGGTAAGGTGTTTAAGTAAAACTCTTGTTCTGCTTTTTTTCCTTCAAAAATTTTTCTTTGCCTAAATCATGTGCCATTTTCTTCCGGTTCATATTTTTAAATACTAGAAATTGGAACTCTCTTTTCCATTGCGAGCTTTCCTCACCTTCTGACTTGCATAGCCATAAACTAGGAAATAAGAAAATCAAAGCTAAACTATCTTTTTGTTTAAAGATAATTATTTGGCTCATTGATTGTTAAAGAAGAAAAAGAGAAGTAAACTTGTCTAAGCAAACACTGTGCTTAAGTATTTTATACCTAATTTATATTGTAAATAGGAGCTGTACTTTCAGGAAATAAAACCCATCCCTAAGGTTATGTTGAGTCAGCAGGACCAAGTTATGCTAACAAGTCTTGCTGGCATGCATTGTTTTAATATAGCACTCTAGTTGTCTTATTCAGTGAGACTTTTCTGTCTGGAAATTATTAGTTTATTGTGCTGAACCACTTGTCTCTCAAGTGACTCTTTTTTGAGTTATTCTGCTTAAATCGTGTGCTTTCAGTCCTTGTCCTCTCCAAGTCTCTCATCTGCTGACTTGGTGAAATACTAGATGATTCATTCTGCATATTTTTGATGAGGGCACAGAGAGCAGACCATTGTAGCCTTCAGTAGCTCTGTATGAGTCTGTACAGTGGACTTATCTTCACTGTCACCTTGGGGACCAAAAAGGTTTGGGTTCTTACAGATGCCTACCCCAAGCCCCAAAACTGTTATCTTCCATTCTGTGTTATGGCATTTGCAGAACTCTTTGCAACAACCCTGGGGATTTCTCTGACATTAAAAAACAAAGGAAAAAACAGCAACAGTGACCTTTTATTAACTAGAACCTTAAGCAACTTATCAGAGCTACTGGGGTAAAAGCAACACCATAGTGTATTCAAATTTAAAATTGGTACAGTTGCATTTTCATTTTTGTGACTGTTAATGCATACCCTTATGCACTGGCTGGCTATAATTTTCCTAATAGGAACCCTTAGCTAAGGCTTTGGAGAGACTATCCAGTCCTGGAGGATAGTTGATAGTTAATAATAATTTATTGGGGGAAAAAAATAAATCAGTGAAAACCCCAGAACATTTTTATGATCATAATCTGCATATACTGGAAAAGCTATCAGGATTGTTTTCCACTGGGTTGAATAAAAAAGCTGTGTTTCCTCTTCCAGCTTTTTGGGGGCCTTTTTTGGCTTCACTGATTGGCCTGTGAAGGGCAGGGATGAGAACCCATTTTCATTTAGAAAACTCTGTCTGACTTGAGAGTGAGCTGCTCTTTCCATGATTGTTGCAGTTAGAAGGAACAAATAAGCAATTTGCCATTTACTTGTATCTTCTGGGGCTTTCTTTTCCCTTCAAATTAAATTATTTTAGTATCATAAGATCATTGCAAATTCATCTGACCTGAGGCAATCTGACCTGTGGTCAGTGATGATCATACTGTTAAGGGAGATATATAGTTAGGGTGGGATGAGGGTGAAGCTGAATTACTTTTAAATTTGGGATGCTGTTTCTGCACCTGGGAATAATCCATTAAATAAGAAACAATCTTATTACACATATCCAGTAGAACTCCATAAAGCTATCAGGCTTAAAAAAATAAAAATAAAATTTGTCTGTGATGGATGGCGAATCAATAATCTCCTGCTGTATATGAAATGTTCCATAAAGAAACTCCATCTTAGTAGAGTAAATGGAGATTAGTCCTGTTGGGAGAGAAATTTTGTGTCATAAGTCATCGAGGCTGCTTATTTCTTTTTCTCCTTCCATGCCCCCCTGCCCTGTTTCTCTCCCTGTTCCCCGCAGAGAATATTGTGCTGGTGGAGGCACAATGGCAGTCCTAGCTGTGTTACTACATTTACTCTTGTTTTGTGAAAGGGAATGCTGAGACACTGTTGGGGAATTCCTTGAAAATAATTTTGTCTTCGGAACTACCCCAAATGTTATCAGCCGGCCTTATGGAGCATATTTTGCCCCTATGTGCTCATGCAAAAGTAGAGTCCTGGGGGGAGCTAGAAAGAGGCAGTGAGAGGTAGAGGGGTTGCTGAGAGGCAAAAAGCCTCAGCAGGTGAAAGGTCAGAGCCTGAGAAGCTTGGAAGGGTAAAGGAGAGCAAGCTGGAAGTCATTGGAGAGAGAAGGGAGATGGAAGGTCTTCAGTACACTGGCTGGTCTTCTGTGAGGGCTTGTTTTCCAAAGAGTGGGGGCGTAAGGTGGGTAAGTTAATTTTGAAATTTTTTTGGGTGGTTACTTGTTATCACACCAAATAATTGATTGGTGAGGATGGAGATAGAGCCATATACAGACACACAAATATACACATATATATATAGTGTATGTATGTGCGTGTGTGTATGTGGTTCTCGGTAGAAAAGTCTGCAATCTGAGATATTCAGACAATTCTGCATTTAAAAATGAAAACAACAAAAATCGATAGAATTTGCTGAGTCTGCATCTTTAGCTGCTTTCTCCTGATGGGATCAAATAATAGGAGTGACACTGCAAAATCAAAACCAGCGTGTAAATATCCCTCTCTTTGAATTACTCTCAATTTAAGCAGTTTTTACATCTTCTAATACCTATAAAGAGGTTGAAAATTCTTGCAGGAATACATCAAGGTGACAAACTAAGCTTTACTGTTTTTTCATGCTTGTACCAAACAACATCATTAGAGGAATCCAGAACAGAGACGCATGCTGCGTGAGTCTTCTACCAACCGTTTTTATTTGCCGTTTATATATGGATGTTAGTTTGGAAGCTATGCTCTCCATGTAGGGGAAAAGGTGAAAACATGGCCTGACTTGGCACAGAACCTCATCAGAAATATACAGTCAGCTTCTGAGGACTGTATCAAATTTAAAGCATGCACCTTTGCCAAGGTGTGGTCTGTGCCAGCAACCACTTAAGGTTCTGGAGGTGATTCAGAAAAATCTTCTTGGTTCTGATGCAGTTGCCCTAAAGACAGTAACTGCACTGGGTGCAATTTGTCTGGATTCCTGCTTAAAGTATCTGGCAAATTGGGTATGAATAGCCAGAGCTAGTGTGTTCATACCTGTGTTTTCAGCAACCTTCTCACCTGTTCTGTCTGTTCTCAAATTACCAGCATATTGATTTGTTAAGGGACACCTAGTTTTGCTCGAAAGTAGCAATAGACTCTGTTGTAGCACAATCTCCAGTCCTAAATATATTGTGTGAAAAATTCAAAAGATTCCGACATTCATCCTTGTCACATGGATGTAGAGTTCAGGTTTCAGATGTTTTAAATTGTGATATAACTGCTGCCATTCAACTTGATGGCTGTGAAGTTCAGTTACAAACCAAAGTAGGTCTAGGATGCTTCTGAATATAAAAGTTACGAAATTTTGTGGTGTTGATTTTAATGATTGTAGAGATGATATAAAATGATTTTTTTAAGTTTGTAATCTTACTGTAAGTGAAAGTCTTTATTTGAGATCTTACAAACAATGCAGTTGGTTTACTTGGCTATACAGTAAATTAATGAAAACTTTCTGTAATGAAAACTTTCAGTGCAAGACCCCAGTGTGGTCTAGACTTCTTAAAAGGGATGCGAATTTTAGAGTCTGCTAGTAAAATGCTGTCAGATCCTTTGTGAACCTCATGAAGTTCAACAAGGCCAAGTGCAAGGTCCTGCACCTGGGTTGGGACAATCCCAAGCACAAATGCAAGCTAGGAAAAGAATGGATTGAGAGCAGCCCTGAGAAAAAAGAATTGAGGGTGTTGCTGGATGAGAAGCTGAACATGACCTGGCAACGTGCACTTGCAGCCCAGAAAGCCAACCGAATCCTGAGCTGCATCAAAAAGAAGGGTGACCAGCAGGTTGAGGGAGGTGATTCTCCCCCTCTACTCCACTCTCTGGGGCCCCCAGCACAAGACAGACATAGCTCTGTTGGAGCAAGCCCAGAGGAGGCCACGAAGATGACCAGAGGGCTGGAGCACCTCTGCTCTGAGGACAGGCTGAGAGAGTTGGGGTTGTTCAGTCTGCAGAAAAGGCCTCCAGGGAGACCTTATAGCAGCCTCCCAGTACCTAAAGGGCCCTACAAGAAAGCTGGAGAGGGACTTTTTACAAGGGCCTGTAGCGATAGGACAAGGGGTAATAGTTACAAACTAAAAGGGGGTAGATTTAGGTTAGCTATTAGGAAGAAATTCCTTACTGTGAAGGTGGTGAGGCACTGGGCCAGGTTTCCCAGAGAAGCTGTGGATGCCCCATCCCTGGAAGTGTTCAAGGCCAGGCTGGATGGGGCTTTAGGCAACCTGGTTTAGTGGAAGGTGTCCCTGCCCATGGCAGGGGGGGTGGAACTAGACGATCTTTAAGGTCCCTTCCAACCCAAACCATTTTATGAGTCTATGATCTCTGCTTTGACTTTGTGTCTGTGGGTTGATGACTTGGCTGAGGGATGATGTCCATGGTTTGTGGTACTATTGGCAGCATTCCAGAATATTCAATACTAGTAATGTCCCTCCATTTATAAAATACGCTTAGCAAATGTAATAATAACTCTTTAAAATCCCCAGGTATAAGGAATATTTAACAAAATAAAATCTAAATCACTCTTTTGCGATGAAATAGGATATAATCCTTTCAGTGAGCTTTCATCCTGTAAAAGGAAAATGGCTGTTCTGAATTCAATGTGCATATAGACGTCTTCTGTTTACCATGTATGCAAACACCCAGCATCACATGTAAAAATAAAATTACTCTAAAAAGAAAAAGACAAAGCAGAACTAGGGTAAACGGGATATACCTAACATTTTCATGATGTTTTGTAGAAGTAGGTGGCCTGTGGTCTTTCAATCAGAATTGTTGTGTTGCTCATCTCTTGAGAGCAATAGTGAGTATACAACCTGTTAGCTTGCCTCTTGTTTATCATCTCTTTGCTTATTATGAAACAGGGGACATGAACTGACATGTAGAAACTTAAGCATGTTTGTGTGTCTCTCCTAATTTTTAACTACTCTGACTTTCTTCTGTTATTTCAGTCCTTTCTTACTGACAGTAATGGCAGTGCTGCTCCATTCCTGTTTTACATTTCCATTAGGAGCTCCTTTCAAATTCTAGGTCGTATTTCACTTTCATGGTCAGATGGTCATTTGGGCCAACTGCTTCCAGTCATTCTCTTATCTATCAGCATCAGTCTGAGTGAAAATGGGGCAAGTTGGTATACTGGAATGTGTTTCCCCTCCTATGCTGTGATCCCTCCTGAAAATGCTTGTAATCATCATTCTAACATTTGAAAAAAAAAAAAAATTATGTGTAGTCTTTATTTCTGAACACTTCAAGTCACATCGGATCTTAATATCTGAATTTTACATTGACAGGAGGCAGATTGCAGTGAAGACCATAAACTGACAGTTTAGGGCAAGCATGCTATTGCCTGAGGCAGTGGAGGATGTAGACCACTCTATCCTTCTGACTCAGGACATTCATCCCTCCTGAGGTTCCTTGTCCTTTCTGATGAGAGATTGAGAAAGACAAGCAGCACATGGGTAGACAAACACCTCACCCAGGCACTTGGTGCCATTTAACAGTTTCTTCCTGCATTTGACATTTTCATTTCCCTTCTTCACCTCACTTATCACTAACTGTTTGGGTCTTGTTTTCTGTACACAACACTAATAGGGAATGACAGAATACAAATACAAGTGCTATTACTCATTTTATATGCAGTATATTCTAGCAAAATTATATAGGAAGCCTCACCAGCTGAACCATGAAAGGAATACTTAAAATTTAATTTACATTGGCCTTATGCAACTATCATTCAGGATAAAGTGGGTTTTTTTTTTGTTGGTTTTTTTTGGTTGGGTTATTGGGGTTTTTTGTTTGTTTTTACTGAAGAATTGATACCCAAGGGTGTGCAGGTGTTCAATTTACTGCTCTGCAATTTTTTTCCTGCATTTACTACAATCACAGTACCACTATCAAAATATGCCTTGCGTATCGTGTTCATTATGTGTTATTACTGTGTTTTGCTCAGATGGGATCTTAATACAGAAGTTGGAAGGTGTAGTGTAAAGCAGATTCCTTTACAGACAATATATGTGAGCGTGCATGTATTTTCCAGATTGTTGTTCTGCATGTTTCCTGAAAGGTCTGAGAAGATAACAAGCCCACATTGCAGAGGAAAGTATATTTCAGGAAGAATGTCTATGTATTTTTTGCATATTCTGCAACTGAGAGACAAGGCCTTAGGATGTTGGCCAGCTTGGTTAGAAAGTGGAGAAAGAGAAGTGTCTTGGTGACAATCTCAGTTCTGGCCCCTGACAGGGGCTGAAGTGATGCATAACTTGATGTTTTTCATAGCATTGTGAGGAAGCTCTCAGAAGAACCACAGCAGCTATATGAGTCCCTGCAGGAGATCAGCTCCTAATTGATGTATTCACCAAAAATTCTAGTTTTCATCTTTTGATACCAGCAAGCAAAACACACCTTTTTGTTGGTGTACTGTTGGCATCCAGCCTCAACTTCTGTTTCTTCCATATCTTTTCTGTGAACATGGTAGAAGAGGCTCTTCTCTTGGAACTATCTTCAGTAACTCATTGCTGATACTTTTCGTGCTCTGAAATAAAGCTGGATTAAAATAGATGCAATTCTAGTTGATGATACTGGTATATAGATTAGTGTGGATTTTTGATCAACAGCAATGATATTGTGCAGAGATTTTAGCTTGAAATCTTTTTTTTACTTAGGGAGACCCTTAACTGGGAAGGAGATACTAGACGTCTTGGGTAATTCAAATCGCTGTCCATTTATACATATTCATTGTACTCTTGAATTGATGTTTATATTTTCATTTGGTTTTTTGAGGATTATTTCTATTAAAGAAATACTGAGCTCATCAGAAATCTGTGGTCAAGTGTTCTATATTATGCTGTGAGTGTGGGTTTATCATTGAAGTTTTAATCTGCAAAGGGAAGGAAGGTAGTCTTTTGGAATTTTAAATTATCTGTATCTACTCAAGCCCACGGAAAAGAAAATACAAGTGGCACTGATAAGGGTGAATTAGAACAAAACAAAGCTTCCAGTATTCTGCTGCTTCTCCCTTAAGGTGCTCCAGTGCATCGTGTAAAAGTTTGCAGAGCTGTGGTAATGCACTTTATTTATGTAGTTCAGAGAAATTTAAATCAAGTTCTACAGGGTGATTTAAACCGAGGGTACCTACCTGCAGGCTGAAGACCGTACAAACTGTAGCCTACTCAGCTGTAAAGTGAGCATGTGTTTGTTTTGTATTGTTTTATATGGTTGAATCTAACAGGAAGGGAAAGCTCATCAGCTGTGGGTTTTGATTGCTGACGAACTGAGCAATATATATTTGCTTACTCAAGGATCGTGATGAGTTATAATGGCTTTGCTCTTAGCAGGACAAAAATGTGTGTCTCTTGCCTTCTATCATTGTAGCCTCCTGAGCATAACATGGGCAAGTCTCAAGAAATAACGCAATGAAAAACTAAGCTCATTTTTTTTACTGCAAGAGGTGGTTCTTCTTCGTTTGTATACAACATAATGCAATTAATAGCCAAACTGTTTTTTTGGGGGGGCAGTTGTTATGCGACAAAGTATGTCACTCTGGCTAGGTCTTCATTTTCATGTGCCTGTGTATTTTTGCTGTTTAATGCTGTTGTGCATTGAGCTGCTATGGGGCAGATCATGAAGACAGAGAAAAGTTTGGGCATTATATAGATATTGCAGGTGTGTGTATTTTTCATTTATCTCTAATCCACTGTTCTTGAAAATATGAAAATTCTCATAATGTCTATTATATTGGGAAATCCATTACACTAGGTTATGAAGCTCTGCTGACCATTGTGACTGATTTGTTCTCCAACTTTATTTTATGGATAGAAATTTCATGTAAAAGCATATATGTTCCCAAAAGGCTACTGCTATTACATGTTTAGTATTAATGCAGGAAAGCTGCCAGTTGAAAATATAAAAAGAAATATCATGAGTATTTGCAGATGCTTTACTGTGAGTTTGAAAAGAATAGTATGCTGGGTTCCTTCAAGAAAAAAAAATTGAAAGGTTAATTTTTTATAACCATCTATAATGTTACTCATAAATTTTCCAATTTCTTTGCTGCTTAGCTATAATACGTTATTTAGAACATAAAAGATATTAATTTGAAAGACTGATCTCTAGAGATAAGCCAGCTTTCGTTTTTAATAAACCATTTAAAGTACAGGGTGCCTAGCAAGAGTTTTGCAGATAGTATTTCTGATTGCATTAAAATAATTACTTATTTCAGGTTGTATTATTCCAGATGTTTGTGCTCTAAGGAGTACATGATGGTATAGCACCAGGTCCCCGTAAAGAAAATACAGATTTCTTCTGGTAAATTGCTTGCATTAGTTCATAGTATTTATGCAGTAAAATACTGTATGCCATAAATGTATCAGACATTCCTATGTTGACTATCCTTTGGTTTAAAATATATCCCCCCTTAAGCATTTCTCTTTACTCTATTAGAAATGTGAATTAAAAAAGAAAACTGTCTACTAGGTGTTTTTCCTCTGCTTTGTAGCAGGTTTATGCTTAAATCTACGTGAAAATGAGGGCAAGTTACTATATTTGCTTAATCATATCTGGTCCAATTAGACGTGCACACTTCTCTATATATAATGCACATATATTTAACTTCCAGAATACAGAGATTTAAAAAAATCATCCTCTGTATTAGATGAGTAATATCTGGACAAGAAAGCAAAACTACTCTATGTCAAAAATATAATTCTGAATTCCCAAGGAGGTAGCAAAAATTCGTGGTAGTTAATACTCCATGAAAGTTTCAAGTGTCATATTTTTCTGTGGCCAGATGAATCTTAGTACCCCACACAAATAAAACTTCTATGTGGTCTTCAGTTATCAAAAGTTTGCTAAATTGATTTACTCTCTAACTGCCTTCATAAATACTTCCCAATTTGGAGGGCAGGGGTTGCATGCAATTGTTAAGCAGCTTCCATCTTCTTTTAATTTGGTAAGCTGTGCTTAGAGCATTTTAGATCCAAAAATGTTGGACTTTGCTTTGTCCCTTTATGTTCCATTTCAGGAACTGACTATTCTCTTTCCCAAGTTTGCTCTGCTGATGACTGGCACTTAACTGGATTGTCAGTATTTTGTGACCTTGTGTGCTTTCTGAAATTTGTCTGCTCCCATATGATTTCTTGCATAGGTAGTTGAAGACTGGCCAATACCTTTCTCAGGGAACAAGATAATATTAAATAAAGATCCAATTTGGTGGAGTCTTTCATGTGGAATAGCCAAATGAATGAAATACAGACTCCACTCCTAGTTAAAATAGTTTCTTTGGTTGCTACACTTAAACATTGGTGAGGTGTCAGACGTGTTTTCCATTGGATGGGTGAAATCCAATGTATCTGATTCCTCTTTCAAAAGTAACTCATGAACTTGGTTTCTGTCTTTCACTAGTGTCTCCTTGCAGCTAAGAGTGGGGAAGTGTGGGCTGGTTTAACAATAGAGACCAATCTTACCTAAGCAGTGGATGAAAACTACCTGTTTGCTTGTTGGGAAAGAACTCAGCTGGTTCTGGGACAGTCCAGAGTGCTGTAATGCTTTATTTTTATAGAAATTATATAGAACTGATGGATCGTCAGCATCTGGCACGTGATATCCAGGCCATCTCCTAGGTCTGCTGCTCTTCTGCTGAGATGTTTTCAGTTTCCCAACCTGTGTCAAGTGTAAAGGCTGCTCTATTATATATGCTTGCTAACTGAGTTTCAAACAACAAGTAAATTGAGATTAACTAATTTATGGAATGGCCACTAACTCAGCAAAGATGAAAAATCAGTATTTCTGTAGGAAATTACACGCTGTTTGATGCCATCTATGTATTTTATAAAAGTTTGGTATCATGTGTTATAGTTCCCATTTCAATTATAATTGCAAGGTGATAACGGAGGAAGAGTGCATTGTGGTTTTTGCTTTTTTTTTACTGTGTAACAGAATTGGCATTCGTGTAAAGTTAAGCCAAATTCCTCTGAATCATCTTTGCATTTAATGTTCTTTTTATACTGGTATTTGCTAGGATATGCCACAACATGGTCTTTTTTTGGTCTTGTTTTCTCTCCTCTTGACATGCCCTTTCCACAAGAAGAGTAGGAAATTGGCTAAAGTATACTGTCAAGGGAATCATTACATGCAACAGTATCTCTTTCTCATGCATTAAAAGTAATATACAGGGACATTTTGCCCATAGAAATTTGTTCTAGTTATTATATGTGTATTACTAACCTTGATGAAGTTTTCTTGTGGTGTGCCATTGCAATAGATACTAGGGAAGGGTGGGTTAGTGAGAGCTGTGGATGCTTGCATTGCTGATTCAGAATGAAAGTAGAATGTTTGGTTTTGGTGCTTTTCCCCCTATTCAAAATTAGCTTGTTTTTCCTCATTTATATCACATGTAAGTGCTATGTAGCTGTGTTGTTTCTCCTCTTCCCTTCCCTGAATGGGTCTCTAAATTAAAACCTTAATGTTTGTTTCATTTATAATGAAGGGGATGCTAAAACTTTGATTATCAAACCAGCTAGTGTCCTTTAACATTATAAGCAACTTAGATCATATCCAAGCATATGCTTAACATGTTTTTGGAAGGAGACTTTTATATGAGTAATCACCCTTGCAGCAAAATGGCAAACAGTAAAGTCAAGAAAGGACACCTGGAATTGTGTTCTCTGGCCAGTGACCTTTACTTTTTCATAAAGGAAGTTGATGTACTTTACAAATACATCAACAGCTTCCAAGCAGGGTAGGTGTTGCTTACCAACTCTTCCTGGCAGGCATAACAGTTAGTAAGTTTTGTCATTGGTCCAGTGCCAACTTTGTTTATAAAAATCGGCATTTTTAGTATGTGTTCAGTGACTTAAACCACTAGTAGGATGAGGGTGGCTCAGGATGAAGGTAGGCAAGATGCTTACTGTTACTTAAAGATCTTGAAAAGGAGAAAGTATCAGATAGAGTAGGCTATGTTTTTGTTGGAGAGAAGTAAAAGTATATGGTAGCAGAAGATGGAGGATGTTAGGACAAGGAAAATTATTTTAAGGGGAGAACTTTAAGTCATTATTTGTTATTTTGACCAGGCAATTTTCTTATATCTTTGACATCAAATTTTGTGTCCAAACCACCCTTTTTCTGCGCAGAAGGAATACACATGGTAGTTCTTGAGATACAGTGGCTTCAGTGCAAGTTTGAAGCACATCTAATCTTTACATACAATTGAGCTGGGTGTCAGTAGTTGCTACAAAAATCAGGAACTCTTGATTCCCCTCCCTCCTGGGGTTCCCTTGCTTGCTTACCTTACTCTTTCGGCTGGCATTCTGATAGTGTCATCTGCTTCCTTCTCTGTCTTAAAGAGAACTGAGCTGTTGAGATATAATTAGCAAAAGGTAGTGGGTGGAAGATGGAGCTATCTCAGTGCTTTGGACGGTTGTCAGGAATATATTTCTTCTTTTTATTTTTTAATTTCTAAGGAACATTGTCATGCACTATGAAGATAGGTTCAGATGTATAGGTGAAATATGGATGAAAAGACGAACTCCAGTCTGTGAACTTAAAAAGTGCACAAGAACACAATAGACGTAGTTTTGAAATACACAGTTTAAGCAGAAAAGAATTCCTGAGAAAACTTAACAGGCTTTGAAAATACAGTTTCTGTTGGTGGTTATTATTTCTGTTCCATCTTGAAAAGGAAAGAACAAAATGTACTATAAAGACAGTAAATGTGTTTGAAAGAAACAAAGCTAAAAAAAAAAAAATTACTTTAAAGGCCAAAATTTATTAAAAGGCGCCAGTATTGTGAATGGATAATTTATACATAAAGACTGAATTATATTTTGCAGAATGTCTTTTGTTATAGTTTATCTTTTTATACAGTACTCCTCTAGTCATTAAGTATAGTTTACTTATGCTGGAAGACAAAGTATTGCATGTTTACAAATCTGCATAATGATCTTCAGGGAAAAGAATGTGTAGTCCTATTGTACTCTTCCAAGTGGCTTTCTCATCTTTGGTCAAGACCAAAAAAGAAAAAAAAAAAAAGGGCTTTTGCATATTCTTGTTTTTTTTTGTTTTGTTTTTTTTTTTTTTAGTATGTCTACAGTGAACTCTTTCTTGGCAAACAGGACTTTCGATAGAGAAATGTTATGTAATTGTTTTAAAATGGTCCCCATGTATTCTACTTGGTCAGAAAATAGAACATAAGAATTATGAGTCAGGTTTTTGTTTCTGAAACAGTGTTGTGCTTTTAAAACCAGTGTAGGGTACTCCGAGTGGTTTGGGTTTGGGCTGCATAACAGAATTTGTATGCTGCTGGGAAAAAGAGAATATTGCTTTTACCAGAATTTCATCTCAAGTGCCTTAAAAATTTAATCATTGTAAAGATCAATATATAAAGTAGTTAGTCAATATTTTGCAAAGCTTAAAGGAAGTTTGGTGTTACAAGATTTTAATGAACTATTGAATGCTACTTGCAGGCGAGAGATTTAAATAAACTAAAAATACTTTTGTTGTTGTTGTTGTTGTTTTTTTAAATGCAGTGCCTTGCTCTGTTAACAGAAGCTTAAAGTATCCTAAGGCTGAAAGATTGTTTGTGTAAAAGTCACTTACCAGGCCTGGCTTGCCCCAGAATTGTATTATAAATGCATAGCCTTTCAGGCCTACATGTAAACTGCATGCCATGTCATAAATTATTCATAATAGCCCACAGGTATAATTATTCAGAGACGTGAAAATGAAGAAAATTATTTCCTATTAATGTTTGCTTATTCAGATAATTGTTTTACTTATTTTTATTCTGGTTTTAATCCTAAATTATTGATAAACCAGCTCACACAACCTGTTTATACTTCATATGCATTTTCTGTGATGTAAAAACCATGAAAGATGCATGCATCATATGTGTTAATATTTATTCACCAAATTATATGTCTTATTTCACTGTTCTATGCTGTGTTTTCAAACAACTTCCTCCTTTAGCTCAAGTGCAGAATACAGAATTGCCATATTCTGACACGACTTGTAATACATCAGAGGATTTCAAAAAGGTGCCGAGGTTGATGAAAGTGGGGCTCTCCAAGCTGCCATGTATAAAATATGAGTGTTGTGTATGGAAAATAAAAGGCCTCTGCATGAAATAGAATGTCAAGGAGAACAAAATTGCTTTAGGTCTCATCCTGCAAATAGCTATATATACAAATGTTTCTGCTTATATGAGTAGTCCCACTGAATAAAATTAATCATGTTTGATGTTTAAGATAAGGACTCAGTCCTCCAACCTCTCCAAAACAAGGGCAAAATTTATTAGAGCTCCTCCTGTGCTTTACAATAGCTGGTGTAGGCAATGTCCATGTTGCCTCTCAGCTGTTGTAAAAAGCACTACATAAGCCCAGGAAGATTACATATATATAGTGTGTATATATATAAAAT
>JAVJGJ010000037.1:58995590-59022807 GCA_035590215.1 Microhierax caerulescens
AATAAAAAGCTTGAGAAGGTAACAAAACGGAGTGTATTTCAAAATGGAGTAGGTCACCTTGCTGTAGTCGTCATTTCTTTGTTAGCTGAGGCAATCTCAGTTGAGCAGAGTACAATTGCATCTCCTTTCATGGGGAGAGGCTGTGCTGGGCTCTCTGTGGCAATTGCAGTAGGACTGCCAGATGTAAGTGCACTTCTGCCGTGGCGAGTATTGGGTACGGTAGCACTGCGTCACTGAAACCAGCACCTCCCACACGCTTTGACAGAAGAGAACATAAATAAGAATCAAAAAAGACTGCATGATAGAAATACATCTGGCTCTTGCATCTTTACCTCATCAATTATAAACTGCTTGTGTCTGCATTCAGGGACCTCAGCAGCCCCTTACGATACATCCCCACCCTGTGCTGTCTTCTCTCATTCATATTGACGAGCTGATGCCAGCTTCCATCATTGAATGAGTAGAACTGTGGATGTCAGTTTGTGTGACAGTTTATCCATCTCTGTTCTCTCCATAAACCTAATTGTCAGTAGACGGCTGTCATCAAACTTGGATATGGAAATGTGAATGTAAATAAATAGAAGAGTCACAGGATTTCCTGATGGCAGTTGGATTTAGAGACTTTCTGTAGAAGTACGTTTGAACTCCTCGATCTGTAAATCAGTTGACTCAGATCTACTAAATTCTGCGAATGTGAAGCTCTGGGCAGCAGACAGCCTGTTCCATTCTGAAATACCCCTGAGGATTTCTACAGAATCTTTACATTTCACTTGTGTGAAACCAAAGCCAAAAAGTACCATTAATGCTATGAATGGGGGTCATGCTTGCACTGTGAGGTATTACCAGAGATATGCATAGAAGGAGCGTGGATCTAGGGCTCGCATCACAGAATGTCTAATACTCTGCTCAGCTCCACTATTCCTGAACAGTCTTTGTGAAACGGTGCAGGATTCTGCCGCCTTGGCTTACTTCATGACCTTTAGCTGGTTTTTTTTTCTTCCTCTTCTTATTGCTTTACTCCCTGCCCATCTCTTCTTTTCAATCCCTGCTTTATCATTTCTGTATTTCTAAATTTTGGGGAAGGCTGGATCTTAGTGTTTTGTTAATTGTGTCTGCATTTGAACTGCTTTAAGTTATAGCATTTGAGAGCTGGAAGCAGGATACAGAATCAGCCTGGCATATAGTCAGACATACACCAAATGTCAGGGTTTTTTTTCTGACATCAGGATTTGTCAAGTTGCCCCTTTTGATAAGTATTTTGAAGGCTTCCTGATATTGAACAGGCTCCATCTGCTATTGAGGATTGCAGTTCTTGAACAGGGGCTCCTGTTCTTACTCTTGTTTAAGCTGATACTGTGAAGGCTATTAGTAAACTGATTTTTCTTGAACGAATGGTGTCTTATTTTTCTAGTACTGCTTTCTAAAATCCATTTTAATCAAAGGTCTTACTTTTGTCAGAGTTGGTCAGGTTTTCTAGCAGAATTTTACAAACTGCTCTGTAAACTTCAAAAGTTAAAAACCTGCAACTGTGTTAGGGCATAAAGAACAATTAAATGTGCATCTTTTAAAAAAAGAAATAATTTAAGAACTTTGATTCAAACATATTCCTAGGTTTAGGAAAAGAAAGAAAATAGTTTCTCAGTTCTTTTCCTTAAATAAAAACCTTTAGGGGAAACCAAAAGATATTTAAAAAATGCAAGGTAGGAGAAGAGTTTTTTAGATTTCTAAACTTTAACAAAATGTGAAGGTTCATCCTTGGGGATTAAAATCTTACAGTGCCTTGGACCGATATATCTCATTTGTCCACTTCTTTTGCTTTCCTCTTCACTTTAACAAGTGATCACATGTGCACCAGCTAAATGTCTGATAAATCTCCAGGCAAAGCTGGGTTGACTTGTGTGGAACTGACTTTAAAAATATTTGATGGAACATTGCTTCAGTCTCTGAATACTTGTCAGCTTAGATTTATTACAGCTGCTCCTATTACAAAGATGTGCACTTCGGTCCTTAGGGATCTTTCTCTCTCTTTTGCTATATAGTCCCAGCTATTGCGGTGTCACAGTCGATCAATTATTCACTTCAACACTTTGAGTCCAGCAGAACATTGGTAAAGTAACTTATCGCCTTAACTTCCTGATTACTTTTCTCTTGTATGTAGGAATATAATTTGTTTTGGGTGAAAGCACCTGTGTATTATTTTAGTGGGTTTTTTAAGTGTATGGGTGCATGTTACACTTAATTCATTTGTGGGGGGAAAAAAGCTCTAGTGTCTTCTGAAGGATCCCATAGTGTGCATCTGTGAAATAAATGCACTGAATATCAGCAACTCTCCTTAACGTGTATCTTATTTACATCTGATTGTATTTTACATAGTCATAGCCCAAGTTCCTGTATGCATAGGTGGATAACTGTATATGGTATTGTGGGAACAGGAATGCTAAGAGATTACCTTGGAAGATCTTTAATAAATATAACAATCTTATGAAATTATTTTCTTAGGGATAACTTGTTCTTTATTTTCAAGACTTCCAACAGGATATTCAGAGTTTGTATAAAATTATAGCTGGCATGCCATGCTGGTATGTAACTGTGATTTGTAAAATAAATACTCTTAAAGATATCTTTTAATACTCTCAAAATACATATAATCTCAGTGGACTGTGATATCAGCAGGAAACAATCAATCATTTTACTCCAGTAAGAAAAATGTGTCCTTACAAGGGTATGAGCAAAATTGATAATTGAAGTTACACATCTACTGTTGGTGATAATACTATGAATAAAATGTTTTTAAAAGCCCCAAAACGTGACCAAATTTATCCTTAAAAAAATCAATGCTGCAGACTTAGAGTGGAATCAATTGGAACTGACAATAAATTAACAATTTTAATTAAATTGGAAACCTTTGAGCAGTTATATAGCAGGAAGAAAATTATAGCCTATATATTAGCGTATTTGTGTCTCAGGTGGTTTGAGAAAAACTTCAGTACTCAAGGTTAAACATGCAGTATGTTTATTGCTTTCAGTAACATTAAAAAAAGTATATTCTCTAATGTCTTAAGTGGAAGGATCATTTAAAATTTCAATCAGCATCTCTTCCTTGCCCTCAGGACAAAAGCCTTCCCCCTCCCTTTCCCTGCATCTATACAGGAAAAGTGTAGGTCAGAACTGCAGAACCTTTCAGTGTTAGTGGTCAGCTGTGCTATTTAAAGTTTTTCTAAGTGGAGCCCCATAGAGCTGGTCATTTATCACTTTAAAGTGGACTGAGTTAGCACGATGAGGTCAGCTAAATGTTCTTTCAAAAGTTTTCTTTGTTTCTTAGCCTTGGGGTAAAAGAATAAAAGTTGACTTGTTACCAGCCCTTGTCAGAGAAACTGCAGCTGACAGACTTGAAACTGTTTACCATCCTGACACACAGCAACTGAGCCATCCTCTGCTTCATGAACAACTGAGATTTAGATTGACCCACTTTTCCTTTATCTAACAAATTCCTGGTTTTCATCTGTTCAAACAGAACTAACTGAAAATTTGGTTTTAGGGAGAAGCAAGGTGATTCTGATTTGGAGCCAAATTATTTTGATTGCAAATATGTTATTGTATATTTTTCTCAAGGCATTTACTCAATGCTCTAGACTTTTATCCTGTTAATAAAAGAATGAATTAAGAAAAAAAATCTATAATAAATTACTTTTCCCCTCAGTTTTACTGAATGAATGTCTTCAGCAAATATGATAAATTCAAGGATTTCAGGCCACAGAGTAAAGCTGAGGCAAGGTAGAGGAAAAGGAATCGGATCTTACATACAATTTGTAAAATTGCAAGAAGAAAGCTCTAATGAGGAATGGAAATGGAGAAAAAAGTACCAATATTAACAGCCTTTTACAGTAAACTTTGTCACATGAGTTCTTTCTTCTCTGAGGAGAGAGGAATTCTTACTGGAATGCCTCTGTTATCTCAGAGGAACCCGGGATGAGGAGGGCAGGTGGTCTATAAGGTAACCGGACCATTTGAGGGTGTTAATGAAATATTAATAATTTGATTTCAGCTGAAAACATAGTGTCTACCTGACTGAATTTTATGGCATGAAGCTCTGCTTGTTAAGCAACTGCAGCATCCTCTGCAAGCTTCAGTTTTGCTGTTGTCTTGGTGTGCTGAGCGCACTCTGGACTGAATGAGCCATTTTGGCACAGGTGCCCAGCACGAGCCTAGGAACTACTAATGCACCCCTTGGAAGTGTGACAGTGGGCTCTTTAGTGTTAATAGGCTCTCAGTGGTGAGCATTAAGATAATTGCCACTGTATTTGCACCTGGTTCTTTCAGCCCACAGTTATTATTTTAGGTAGGTATTGAATCAATCCTGTTTGAGAAGGTATGTGATTTAGTCAGTTCCCAGTCTTTGTTGCTTCTGTGCTATGTAAACTGGTTCATTGTCCTGGAGTTACAGGTACCGTGGGTTTTCTGTTGCATGAAATGCACTTCTCTGCGTATCTCTTACTAGCGTAAAGAGCAGGTTTACCTGACCCGCTGTATCATGTTTACATTTTACTGCTGTCTCATTTTTTCCACTAAGATTTTAATTGAAATTCTTATACTCACAAGATTATTTTACTCTATTTAATATTTTAGTAGACTTTTAATTTGGGGGATGTAAAGCCGTGCTTTAAAATTGATTCCTCTTACTATCTCAGCCGAGTTCAGGTTGCTGTTGAGGGAGAGGCTTCCAACCACTGGGAAGCTTCTACAGAGAGCAGGAGACTTCCTGTGGGGTTCTGTACTCATGTTACTGGGCTGGAATTTCTGAAGTGGGTTCAGTTCTTTTCTCCGTTTTTTGAAAAACATGAACTTGCTACAGTATGTTCCTTGATGTTGGCTGGTTTTTTTTGGCTGTTGTTTTTTGATTCTGTCTAAACCACCTTTGAGAGCTAAATGCCAGGCTTAGCTTTAACAATGAATGGTTTGTGACCCAGCTGAGAAGGGAGAGGGGAAAAAAAGAAAATATTCCTGTTCAAATAGGTGATTCCTAAAGAGAGGCATTTCTTATGATTCGAAGGCATTTATGTATTTGATGGCATCCAAAAACTTACTTGGCAAGGTACTTCAAGTTTGAAGTTCTTCAGAATGCATTTAGTTTCTTTAGGATCAGGGACTATGAAATTATTTTCAAATTACTCTTTCAAGCCATAGAGGGGCTTTTACAGGTCTCTGTAGTACTATTAACCATCATGGCTTATTGCAGTTATGCAGATGAAGTTAGTAGTCAGCCAAGAGGAATGATGACAAATTTCTGGAGAGTGGTATATTTCTTAGTAGGTAGGTAGCATTATGAAGACAAAATTTGGTATATAGTCAAATGTTACTTGTTTACAGCTCTGATGTGAGAAGCAGATGCTCAGGGCTTCTTTGGATATGCTTGCAAGGCAAGCTTAATTACATAATAATTCATCTGATATTTGTGTAACACTATCTATAGAGTATCCTGTAGATTCACGTGAAAACACTATATTTTATATATATATAATATATATAAATATATATATATAAATATTATATATATATATATAATCTACATATATATATTTTATATATATATATGTAGATTCACTATAGAAAACACGTGTTGGTGTTTTCTATAGTTTGATACTGGCCATTTTTATATCTGTAGTGTACATTTCAGTTGCTTCACATCTAGTTTAAAATCATCATTAAAGTAAATTGGTTTTGGATTTCACATGCTGAGCCAGTGTTCAGACTGTGTTGTTCAGAGATCAGTGCTGTCTGAATGCTGCTTGATTAATGGAAGTGACCAAGTACGTGGTGTTAGATTTCACTTTGAACCTCATATCTAATATGCCCTTTTCTTTTCAGTTGACACCCACCACTCATCCACAAAACATAAAGACATATGTGAAGTCTTGACTAAACAATTTCATTTAAAAAGGAAAAGCCATTTATTTTCCCTTCTGTAAAGTTCCATTAGTTGAAGGCCTCTCCTTGGCTTTTAGCAGGCTGCCTTTTGAAGAGCAGATGCTGAAGTATTAAAGCCCTCTTTCCTGGATTGTGGAGAGGGTTGTCTGCATGTCCAGGGGTCATGCTAATTATTGCATTTAGAGGGGGAAGGGAAGGCTTTTCCCTGGCTTCCAGTGGCTAATAATTGGTGAGTGTTGCTGGGATGTGTTACTTTGCTAACCTTCGTAGGTTATATGGCAAGATGTTGCTTATTCGGTTCTGTGCCTTGTCATTAGTGCCAGTCTTCATAAACTTTCCAGAATAGCAGCTAGATTCATTGAGAGCCACATTGCTTTTATGCTGTCCATCATCTCTTGACTATGCATATATATATATATACATATCTATATATATACATATCTATATATAGTATAATATGTAACCATTCAGCAAGGAGAAAAGTGTATTTTATGTAACTTAAAGAAATGTTCAGAATTAATTGCCTGAAGTATTGAGGGAAAACAAGGAATGTAAAAGTGATTGGCCTACCATCTTCCCCTTTGGCCTGCGCATGCTAAGTAGGTGAAGAGTAATCTGCCAAATAAAATCTCTTGCAGATGGGTGTAACAGCAGTTTTGTGCTTGCGTATTCAGCATATTTAAAACTGAAAAGTGGGCTGAAGAGCTGTTTGGAAGGTTAGCGTCATGGCCACTGTCCAATGTCATTGTGGTAGACAATTAGGGGAAGGAGAGAGATATTTTGAACTTAACAAGAAAGTACTGATACTTTTTTACTGATAAGGTACAGACAGCTGTAAGGCCATCTGCTGTTCACTCTGTCTGTCTGGCATCTTCCATAATCTTCAATGTATCACCCCTCTAGAGCTCTTCCAGGAGAAGTGCTTGGACTATTAGTTTTTTTCACCTGAAGCCAAGGTGTAAAGGGCTAAACTCAAAATATTTTCAAAGGTAACAGTGTCATCTAAAAAAGTGAGATATGGTTATCTGTATATTTCAAAGCATGAACAACTGCATTATGTAGGCTGCTTATTCTGCAGTGCTTAAGTCCAGCGTACCTGCAGTAACATTGGAATAAAATGCTTTTGCTAACAGTTAATTTCCCATGCTGAAAGGGTGTGTAAGTATGTATTCAGGCTTTTGCCTGCAGAGCTACCCCAGCAAAACTTTCATCTCTGGTTTTCCTGGAGGGCATGCGGGAAGCATTTTGCAGTGTGCCATAAGAAGCTGCAGGTTCCTGAGTCCCCAGTCACGCACACTTGTGTGTTTATTCTCTGTACTGTTTGGAAAAATCAGGAACAAGTGAGAAATTGTATTGATTATGCTGAAATAAATATGTAAATTATCCCTGCATATGAGTTGCAGAAGGCAGCTTCTGTGCTTAATCAGCTAAGGATTCTTTGTATATTTAAGTTCTTGCACATCTTTCGCCTCTCTCTGAGATTGTGCGGATTTGTACACTTGCTGGTGGATTGTGGTTCCATAAAACAATGAAAAGATTATGCTTATCCATGCTTATTCCATCTATAACAGATGTAATATTTTTTTTTTTTTTTTTTTTTTACTTAAGTCACTCAGCTATAATCCAGTGCAAATTAACTGGAGTTAGAAATAGCATTTATTTTAGCATTTCAGAGCAATTCAGGCAAGAGAATGCATCTGAGTTATTATTGCTTGCAGAAGATCCTGAGATAGGTGCATTCTTTTTTGCATACGATGTGATCTTTGGTGAAACAAAATCACGTTGCAACATGTTCTTTCCACAGACACAGGCTTGCCAGTACATTGACTGAAGTGTTCCTTTGGTAGCTTGCTTTATTTTTTGTGATGCAGAATTTGGGGCTTTAAATGCATAGTATTAGGTAGTGATAGGTGTTGTTTAAACTCTCACTTAATGCTAGGGTAAATTCCCTCAACTGTGGAGACTTTTCAGTAGCAAAATTGTTAGTGAAGTTGTCTCTTGCAGCTAATTACACCATTCTCCACTTTATGGGATAGAAAACACGTTAGGAAAGGAAATAAGAGTGATATTGCCATTATTCCCAACTGATGACTTGGTCCAGGTTAAGTCTGACTAGCATCTCACATGTACTTTAAATTTCTAAGATTCCCCAGCTGTTTGTAACTGAAAAGCCTGAGATACTCTATTGGTGCTCTGATAGATCAGCAGGGTTGGATGAAGTTGCTCATTTTTAAAATCAATGTATGTATGTATTTTTATCACTCAAGAATTATCTGTGAGTTTCTGTTTTGAAGCACGTGTGGAAGGAAATGTGGTCCACAAATACACGCTTCTCTTCTGTTATTGCATCCATTGGTTAGACAGATCTTAGACATTAGCACAGACATGCTATATTATGGTTAGCATAAACCATTTAATTACTGTCCTAAATTTCCAAATTGGTCTGTAGATGAATGCCTTACTTCATCAGCAGCTAAAGTGAGTTAAAATGAAAGGCTGGTACATCAGGAACACAGATTTGTAACTGCAGTAACTGCAGCACTAGAATGCTTCTCTAGATTTACCATTTTCTTAAGAGAGTTTCCTTTTAGAAGTAAAAATTCAGTTATTGCTTTGAATATGCCATAGAAGAATGATGGTACAATGTGTATAAACAACAAACAGCATTTCCAATGTCTGTGTGCTGTGCTGAGAACATGGGCACGTTATTGTCTGCTTCTTATAATAGGATTGCATATATGTTTAGCAAATGTTTTAAAATAATCCTTTTTTTATTATTTTGTAATACAATAATATTTCTTTATAAATGACCAACATGTATGTTTAACATGCATTTTTATTAAGAGTCCACAATTTCTGTGAAAGCTATCATGGTATAATAGCATTGTATGAAAAGCTCCTTTTCTTCATAAACCCTTATATTTAATCCCTCAAAGCAGCGAGCAACATGCTGGCCAGAGAATTAACTTGAGATTGAAGATAAAGAAGAGGCCAAAGTTAATGACAGCTGCAGAAAGCTGTAAGATAGAATGTAATTCAAGTAGGAGAGTAACAGCTTGCAAAACAGGTTGCAGTATTTGCTTTATGACTAATAACTAGTGCAAAAGAAAGTGCATTTTCTGTGTCTACAGGAAACCATATTTTCTGGTAAATAGATTCTTAAATGAATGTTTCTGTGAATATGCAGGAAATCACTTAGATGGCTTATGTTTGGGATGATACTGGCTAGCTATTTGACTTTTGAATATAAATAGCAACGCTGTACAATATAGCACAAATTACAATGGTCAAACTTAAAGTTTCTATTACACATTATAAGATATTCACATAGAAAGGAAATTTGTTTAATGAGAAAATAAATATTATTTGCTGTTGAAACTTGGAATAAGAGATACCATATTACTGAAAGTAAGAAAAAATACTATGACTTTCATCACTTTAATGATGTTCCCACAGAAAAATATAGTAAATATTCTGTAAGGTGCAGGTACTTATCAATTGTTTTCAGTCCTGTTTAATCAGGTAGGTGCTTTAGTTATGTGTGAATCTCAGTGAGTTTCTAAAAATTGATGTGATTCCTCAAAATATGCCAAAAAGTTAAAGATGACACAGGGATTCACAGCTGTCTTGGAAAGGTTAATTTCTTCCTTTGATTGTTAATTCCATCTGATTGGGGTAATATAAAATACTGTATGCATCTCTTAGCAGTGAAGATGTGGAAGAATTGGTCAGGTCTGTAATGGACATTTTAAAGTAAGTGTTCTTGTCATTTGGGTGTTACAGGCAAATCCTGGATCAGACGCTATTGTTGGCCTATATTCTGCTTCTACATAACTTAGAAAATCCAGGAATGGTTGAGGTGGGAAGGGACCTCTGGAGGTCATCTGGTCCAACCCCCCACTGAAGCAGGGCCACCCAGAGCTGGTTGCCCAGAACCTATTCATATGGATTTTGAGTATCTCCAAGGAGGAAGACTCCACAACCTCCCTGGGCAGCCTGTGCCAGTGCTTGGTCACTGTCGTAATAAAAAAGCCTTTCCTTGATGTTCAGAGGGAACCTTCTGTATTTCAGTGTGTGCCCACTGCCTCTGGACCTTCTGTATTTCAGTGTGTGCCCACTGCCTCTGGTCCTGTCCCCAGGCAACCACTAAAAAGAGCCTCGCTCTGTCTTCCTTGCACGCTCCCTTAGATACTTCTAGACACTGACTGAATCTTCCAAGCCTTCTCTTTTCCAAGCTGAACAGTCCCAGCTCTCAGACATTTCTCATAGGAGCGATACTCCAGTCCCTTTATCATCTTTGTGGCCCTTTTCTGGTCTCTCTCCAGTGCATTCATCTCTCCCTTGTACTGGGGACCCCCAAACTGGGCACAGTCTGGTGTGAATAGTTGGGAGACAGAGAAGGAAAAAAGGTGGTTTCCAGCCTGTGGGTGATGCAGTAACACTGAAAGCTGTGGGGGAGAGTCTGAGATTATGACACCTTTCCTTTGCCCTAGCTCAACTCTGTACTTCTGTCATAGGCTTCCAGCCCGAGATTTGGGAAGATTCAGGAGTTTTTTCAGTTGTTCATGGCTGGATTTTTGTTTTCAACTTTCACTTCTGCTGTTAATCAGTGCTGCAGGAGACCGCTTTGTTACAGAAGACAGGTGCCTTCATCCTTGCTTAAGATGCAGTCTTAGTGGTGTGGTGCTGCCACGTACCTGTTCCTCTGTGTGCCTCTGAGGCTGCATTTGATCATGCTCTGCACACTTGTGTGGGGAAACAATACAGGGTTCCCTGCAGTAAACTAGAGTTGTTCCTTATAACATAGTACAAGTACCTAGTACCAGTGTTAGGTTTGCATGGGTACAGCACCACTAGGGTAAAAATGAAAAAAAAAAAAAAAAATTTTGGAAAATGTGCACACAGCCTACTGGAACAATATGACAATGTAAACACATAACAATATTCTAGTAATGCAGCTGTGACTTTCACATGTAGAAAGAAAGACACTTTCATCAAGTCTCCTAGTAATTCTTTGCATCACATTGCATTGAAAGTACAGGAACTTTGTCCAAATGTACTATTTATTCTTTTGAGATTAGAAATAGGGCTTTCACATCTTCATAGTTTACATAGAGTTGTCTGTGTACCATAATTTGCTAGAAAAAGCATCATAAATTAAAGCTGCATTTTAAAATAAGAGTTATAAATTACCTAAAAATGATGTGACTTAATCAGCATTATTGAAACCTTTTGAAGAATGAAGCCTATACAGTCTTGGGAGTTAAGTAGGGCAGTTTATTAAAACAAATGGAAGAGATCAATTCCAAGCTTTCCCAGTCTCAGCCAGTATACTAGAGCAGGAATAAGCACTGCATAAGGGAACACTTTAATGACAGAATCCTCTTATCTCAAAAACCAAGTAATAAAAATAGTTATTATTGTCTGGATGCAGCTAGCTTAGCTTTGGCATTAAGTACTACAAATAGGAATCTGCCTTTTTTAAAGAATGGCCAACTGGTTCAGTGCCACGTAGGCTGGGAGGGAGAAAACTGCGGCTTTTTGTGCACACTTTCCTACACATTTCAAAAGGTAAAAGGAAGTAATGATACTTTTGAATAATTCATTAATATTTCTTTTATAAACTTTTAACACCAGCTTACTCAAGGCTTGTACTGAAATATTTTCAACGATTATACCTGGTAATGGATGGTAGGTGTGGTCGGTGTTTTAGAAAATTCAGAATATTGTTATTTGGTGAAGAACAAGTGAAAGCATAGGTTTGTTGAATATTTTATGACAACAAACAAAACTATGTCTCTGAATTCATATCTTGATCCTGTGAAAAACCTTGTTTGGGAAATATTTCTGGGCATGGCATAAGCTACTATTTATTTCTGTCTGATGGATTTTAGAGTATTGGCTTCTCTCCGGAGACTCCTCTTAAATTGAGATGTTTAAACTCTACTGTTGAGCAATTTTGAAAGGAATTGCATATAAAAAGTTTTTTTTTAACAGAAACTTTCGGCTGTAGAAATTGGTGTCTCACATAGCACTTGGTCAATTTACTTTCAGAGAATGCAGTGGGGTTCATGTTTTTCCTCACATTACTTCAGCCTCTGCATCTCAATTAAGCAAAGTAGTCTACCACAAGCATATTGTTATGTAGGCAGTCCTGTCAAAATAATGATGCTCTTTAGATCCTAAGCAAGCACATGTTTATATACTGTCTTAGTAATGTGGAAAACTTTACTTGAAGAAAAGCGAGATCAAAAGGTAGTTCTTCAGCTGGAGGTGGTTCTCCTCTCAGAGAAGACACAGAAAATAATGCTGTAGAGCTATTTAAAATGGATTTTTCCATTCTGCATGATTAAATGTTCCTTAACACGTAGTTTATTGTTTTCCACAAAGAGTTATCATTACTGTTTTCTCTTCCTCTGGCTCTTCCCTCCTTTTCCTATAATCAACATAGAAGATTTAGCATTTTTATTTTGCATGGTGTGAATATTTCAAAACAGGTCGATGGCCTTGGCTATGGGAAGACAAAGCCCTGTATGTGCCTCTGCTGTGTCACTTTGCACTGCTTCTGAGAGATTCAGTTTATCCCTTTCCATGATACAGCTTGAAGATGGGTCATGAGGATTAGCGTGGACAAAGGGAAAAAGCTTGCCTTTGAATTTCATTTACCAGCAAGTCAGCTTTGATCTAGGTCATGGAATCATTCACCTGAGACTTAGAAAAGTCCTTACCAGTGCTGTGCTGGGCTTTCTGTCCTGTCTGTAAGCAGCTGACTGTAAGTACAGATGTAGTCATGCAGACTGTAATCCCCAGCATCAGCTCTTTCCTACTGACTGGTTCTAGGCTTCAGCCACGTTTTTCTAGGAAAAAAAAAAAAAAGTAGAGTTTAATAAATCTTCACCATTAAAATTTTGTCTCAAATGTGCAGCATTATTTTTTTATTTCTGAGCTTGATGATCTTCTGTTTAGTCAGATACAGCAGTAGTGTCTTAAAGTCTGCAGTGTCTGTAACACCTACATACTTGAACTTTCTAAATCATCAGAAGCATTTGATACATTTTTTCCTAGCGTTTCTCCTTCCAAAATACACTTCAGTTTTTTGCTGAAACCGTTCCCTTCCAAGTCTCTTAAGTTTTTGTTAGTTAGTCCTTTTCTTTTGTATCCTTTCATCCAACCAGGAAAATAGAACCTACCAAGTAATTAGCACAATCTAGGTTAAATCAAATCACCTTATCATCAAGACATTTCATATACCTTGTTAGAAATGAGAGCATTGGCTCCAATTTGCTTCTTTCATTTAAATGTTGTGGGTTTTGTTGAGTTCATGTGATGAACAAACTGAGATGTTCAGAATTGCAGATACTTGCAAAGATAAATGCTCTGACTTCTTCTTACCTTTCTTCTCTCATTTGATGGGGCAAGCCCTAGTGCATGCTTTGAGATATTAAAGTGATTTTTGTAATATGTGAATCCCTTTGAAGCATATACTTCCTTATTTCTTACAAAACATAATTATTGCTTTATTAGTAAATTGCAGTCATGAGATTTTGCCATGGGTGGTCAGTTAGTACTGGTTTTCCTGTTTGATCATTAACTGAATGCTGTAGTTAGACAAACATTTTGCTGGCTTACATGCCTAAAAATTCTTAGAGACGTTCAAAACTATTAACTGTTCTGGGTGACCTTGAGTTTACAAAAGCACATCCAGTGTGCTGCATATGCTTTTTTAAGTCTCTGGTTTTTTTGCCATGGGGATGGGCAGATGTACATGTGTCCACATATTTCTGTTCAGAACATGCTTTTGTTTTATGTGATGAAAATGGTGGCATCGTGTATTACGGGAAACATCAGTAGCTTCCTGCCTTTCAGTTAAGAAGACTTCAAATTAGCAGTCACTTAAGTTGCTGATCTAAGTGACTTTGGCCTAATTTCAGCCCTTCAGAGGTCAGTAAAGTGACTTTTACATTATTCTTACTTTTTTTTTTTTTCAAAATGAAAATTGTTTTGTGTTGATCGGTATGTCCTAAAAGTTGCTTCTTAGTGATGGGGTTTAGTGCTGCTAGGTAGTCATAATAGTTAATAATTAATATGAATTAATGTTTGTTTAATATAGCTAGTATGGTTGTGTAATGTATAGGAAAGCTATAATCACTAAGAACTTGTCAACACTATTTGATAATTTTTCTAAAATAAAATAAAGTTGGCAGAAATATTGGCATGATATCTATTACAGCTTAAGACCATAAGAAATGTTTATTTTTAATACAAAATAAACTCCTGCTTAAATTTCTTTTCTGTGTACCTCATACAACTGACAACATTACTAATACTTGAAATTTCAGGCATCAGTAGCACTTGTGTACTGATTTAATCATTTTATTGTTAGTGTTGACATTTAATATGGTAATTAAAAAACCCCAAGAGAGTAGTATGAGCTGATGACTTCTTGAGCAGATTATATACAATGTAGAAACTGCACATGTCTATCATATATCTTCCAGAATCTGTGTTCTCTTACGATCACATCTAAAATTCAAGCATTTGGATGAGAATTATTTAACCATGCTTTTGGCCTAAGCACTTCTAATATTCAGTTTAGTTGATGTGATTATATTGTAGATAAAATAAGTACGGAGTTTTGACTTCTTAGGTTAGAAAATCCATTGTGCATCTTCTCATACCTTGTTGGCATTAGGCCTGTCGTGTCAAGTTTTTTTGATTCTTTGAAACAAGAAAGTGGTTCTGTCTTAGACAGTGTTACATTATATTGATAATGTGGTAATTTTGTCTTTCCTGTAGTTATAAATATGTATCTATAATATTTGAAAGGGAATCTCTATTAAGCAGAAGAGTGAAATATATTATATAACTGATTAATTTTCTCATAGAATCCTGTATTTCCATATTTAGCCTGTTTATGCTAATCATGCGATTGCTGTGTATTCATTTTAGCAGATTTTCATTCTGTGACCGTCGATTTGGCTGTTTTAACTCTGTAGTTTTTATGTCTGAAGATGATCCATAGAAATACAAACAAGGAATTGTATCAGCAGTATTTCATTACCAAAGCTGAGAGATGTCAGACATAATTACAGAGACTAACATCTGGAGTGGTTTATTGAAGGGAAACCTGCCAGGATTGTTAGCACATACAAAGGAGCATTATCCATATGTATGAAGCTTTATAACTGGAGCAAGTTGGGCGAGTACTGCAAGTGAAAGGTATAAAACACAACAAAGATAATTTATGAATGCACCTACTGTGGTGATGTGTTTGAGTAAACTGCTCAGAAAAGCTGCATCTCAGATCTCTCAGAGGTAATGAGTACTGCCTATCTATAGGCAAAATCCTTAGGAGGCAGATTATTTGAGTTTGCAGTGAAGAATAGGGTTAAATGAGATGTGGGACTCTTCAGCAGAAAAAAGGTCCAAGGCAGCATGTGGTTGCAGAATGACTGGTTGGATTTTGTGCCCTTTTATCAGGCCACTATTAAGCTCTGTTAACGTTTACTGTAGAAGACAGTTACTTGTAGAAAACAGGGTCTTGTTACTGGTCGTTCTTCTGCCAGGAGCTTGACAGAATGGTTTGGACAAAGTGTGACTTGTCTGCGTGCTCCAGCCTGTGTCTCTTCTTAGCCTCTTCCTGCAAGTGGAATTTGGGCCAATGATCTATTAGTATCTGATAATTTTAATGGACATAAATCCTATCACTTTAATGAATGTAAGGTATATATGGAATAGTGAGGTGGAAACTGAGAAATTGTGTTCTCAATCACTTGGAAATTTCCTAGCACTTTTAAAATGTTTTTTACATGAGGGTTCCAGTAATAGATGGGGTTTTATGCAACCTCTGTGCAACACAAGGCTCTAATGGTGGATTCACATGTTACAAATACAAACAGAAGCATGCACATACTGCATCAGCATTGGGAGTTTAATATTTTTTTATGGTTTATGTTTCTATTATTTATTGTTACTGAACAATATCCCTTTGTAGCAGGTGTATTAAGGTAATAGTTAAAAGTTCTGAGTATTGGAGGGATAAAATTAATATTTTAAATAATGTTCCCATGTTCTCTCAGTATTAATTGTAAAGCTTTTACTTTATTTGGCTTTCTTATACATCTCATTATTGTCACTCATATTCACTTTCTGGCCATTTTTCCCCTTATTGTCTGTTAGATGACTCAGTGGTTAGCAAAAAGACTTAAAATGTTGATGTCAAATGTCTCTTAACTAGGTCATCAAAGACATATGTATGTTTTGATTTCTGGATCTTTTCAGTGATTGTATAATTTGTGAATATATTTTACATGGATTATTTTGATAGGAAAAAAAAAAAAGCCCATCACAAAGTGTTCAGCTAGTTCCCATAGCTGTTTTGGTAGGTACTATGTTACATGCTATGAGGTGCAGAGGAATTACTTTACCATAAAACCTTTCCTCATGCAAACTTGCAAAATAACCTTCTTTTGGAAAGTGTTAAAATTATCTCAATTTATTTTTCAATGAACTGCATAATATATTAATAAGATAATTTGGTATGTGTAAAATGAAATACATTTACTGAGTACAGAATAAATATTTGAACTTTAACCCATGTATTGCCTTAAAAGTTGCTAGTAGTTTCTGCCTGCAGAATAGACGCTGTCCTGTTTTCTTAGATATCTATGGTAAATACTTGTTTACAGATCTGCCCTCAGCAGGAGTTTCAATTTGTGCTTAATTATTAAGAACAAATGAGTCCCCAAGGAGATGTCATGTATTTCGTTATATCTGAAAAGAGCTAGAGTGCTCTTCTAATTGCTTTACTCATTTCTTTGTGTATGAACTATAGCCAGTACACTGAGAGCATCAATATTTTGTTTAGAATCAAATCATGTTTTTTTATTTTTCCTCATTTTTAAACAGTTTTAAGAAATAAGATAATTCTAAGGAAGCTTTAACTGTAAAATGTACAGCTGCGTTAGAAGAAAGTAATAGTCCATTAGTTTAATACCTTACATATCTGAGGCTAGTGTTTTATATTTAATAAAGTCAGTTTAACTACATCAAAAGTCAATAAAACCAGAGTGGGTATGGTGCAACCAATGTTTGTAAATAATAGTAGTAACTCCATATCACGTTAAGGATTTCCCCCTTGGGAGGCAGTTACATATTCTTAATTTTGGAATTTTCTTTTGGGGATGAGCTGAAATTTTATGATTTGAGCTATATGAGAAAACTCCAGGGTTTTTTAAAGCTATTTGCTCAAATGATGAGTTGCATTTACTTTCAACAGTAAGCGAAAATAAGAGGCCACAGTGGTTTTATTCTTGGTCAACTGTAAACTTAGGGAAACTTATGCATAATGTATATGAATAACATGCATACATTAACAATAGTCACTTAATTAGTTTAGAAGTAATAAGCAGTGTAATTCATTACACAGATATGTCAATTTTTACTTTAAACCTGTTTTTCTGTAGGAAGAAACACTGAAAATATGGTACTTGACAATCTTTATGCATAAAAATGCAATATATAACATGCCAGTTCAGAACCGAAACCTCTATTTAATGAAACTGTGCCAGTGCAATAGATTTATGTTGCAAACAAATCTTTCTTGTGCATTTGAAGATCAAGTTAGGCACTTATTTCCTTTACATATTACTAGTTTAAACGTTTTTGCTCAAAAGAAAGTGGACCATTTATTACAAAAACTAAACCCCAACCTAAAAACAAACTTTACCTTTTATGCTTCCAAACAGAAAGATGCTCATTATTTAAAAGAGTGTGCATCCTCCTCCATCTCCCCAACCCCTTTAATAACCTTCATGTAATCCTTTAATCCTGTAAGCTTTTATCTGGGGCTTTGTATATATTACCAGAGCAACTTTATTTCATTACAGCATCATCAAAGAATGGATTTCTGATGTTCTGTAGTGTACAGGGAGCATTAAGAAATTTTAAAAAACAATTCCTTTCTGTCACTGCTTTGCCTTTTGGATGTAACAGGTTATTTTTCCCCTGCTTCTCATAAGGTATTTGAAAGGCTAAGCTTTACAGTTTGGCAGTGTAGTTATAAAAATCTTACATTTTAATGTTTTTCTGCAAAACTTCTTAGTGGGGAATACTTAAAGGTTGATAAGGAATGTCATGTAACTTGCTTTATTAATTATATGGTATAAGAATTTTTTCCTTAGTGTATAACAAGATGACCTTTTGCAAATTGCCAAGACAGGAGGAATAAATGATACTGTTACAATGAAAAAGGTGCATAAAGTGAGTGTTGCATTTTTAGGTTTGAAGGCTGAAGGTCTGGTCATGTTATTTCCAAACTTTATTATTGGTTGATACAAAATTAACTTTCTAATGTTTGACTAATTTCCTTAAAGGCTTAACTGCTATAAAAAAGATTCCATTTAAAAAAAAACAACACATTTGTGTCAGTATTCTGAACTTTATTAAAGATGAATCCTTAAGCTATTCAGCGGTTGTGGTTATTTTAAATATAGTGTGTAGGTTGTATTTTTGTTAATTAGATGGAAGTTAGCAGTAATGTCCAATTGTTGTCACTGAATAAGCTGCAAATTCCTTTATTTGTTTTATGCTTTAAAGAGTATAGGCTTTGTATAAGTTGTCTCAGAAGAGTCTTGGTGTGGATGAAGTCCAGTATTTTTTAAACATCAGATCGTAGATTATTTTTGTATGGGAACCTATACATTTTAAGTTCTCTCCAGTGACTAAATTACTGAGGAAATGTCTGTATGCAGGACTGTAAATGCCTCTTCCTGGATTGTTCCTGCTGTCATCCACTAACAGCAGGCAGAAGGCATGGAGGAACACCTACTTCTCACCTTGTAGATATTCATCTTTGGAAAGACGGATTCTGACATTTTAACTGCCTTTCTCAGGAACATGTATAAAAGTTCTATGCCCACCTACATCATAGATATTTCTACATGATTTTATGGAGAAAAAAGTAGCTGAACTAAGAGAAGGTATAGCATTCTAGGCTAAATCTGATAAATATTTTATGACCACGATCTATGTGAAACATAACTAGTGGTATTTATGAAACCAATTGACCTCTATTTCTTTATATTAAATAAACCTGTTTTGTAGGACTGCCAATTATAATAAGGCTTCTTTTGAAGAATATACTGGGCATTGCATTTTTAAGGGAGCAATTTATTTGGTGAAAGCATATTATGTTCTTTCCTTACAGTGCTCTTTCCATCATTTTACTGAATAATTCTGGGCTAGTATTTATCAGTGCAAGTGTTCAGCCCATAAATTATTTCAGTGAAGTGTAGTAAATATTGAAATAGACCTAGGTTATTCACAATTAGATGAAATTAATTCTTATGTCTCTGACTTTTGGGAGGAAGGGAAAATGTAATGTTGACTGTACATACAAAAGAGGAAGAATTTTATTAAGGCTTAATAAAATTTACATATTACACTATTGTTGTATGTTAATTTTAGTTTTAGTTTAAGTTTAAAAGAATGCAGTGGTTAGTTGGTGTTGGTGTATTTCAGCGATTGGTTTTTGCAGAAAGAAAAGGTACTTGCTGGTTTTATTCCATGCATATCCTCTTCCTTCAGAAGGTCTATACCAAAGCTACTTAAAATAAATTTATCTAGATCTATATGATTGAAAGTTGGAAAGGAACTAAATTAATAAATATTTTTTAATTCATTCTAATAATAATCACTATTTTATCCATCTTCATTCTTTGTCATAGGTTCCAAAAATTCTTGTATTTATCTCACATTTTCTGAGAAAATGTTTTAACTAGTGTTTTAATAATTGCTGAATAATTGCTTTTCATGCCTGGCTTTTTTGGTCTCCCTTTGCATTCTTGATTTTCATTCTAAGAAAAAAAGGATCTGAGGACTTCCTTTATTTTTAAAGCCAGTGCTACTTTTTAAGTATTGGTCTCTGAGCTCTAACAAGAGTTCTGTTACTTAACAGTCTTGAAATGCACTTGCTTATTAAGGTCACTGGCTCTTACTTCCAGTATGCCGGAGTTATCAAATTATTTCCCTTTTATTTATTTGTTTGTTTATTTAGTTTTATAAGACTTCTTTCTGTTTTACCCTGCCCATTTCCTCAAAATCAACAACCCAGTTCCTTCACATTTAGGGACCTCAGCTACCAGAACTAAAGAGTTGCTGTTTGTGTTTGTTGTGGACAAGGAAGAAATAGTGAACACCCCCCAAATACATTAATAAATAAATCCAAGAGATTTTATGATTTCTATCTCAGTGAAATTTCAGTACATTCACTTGTAAAGTGCAGTCCAAGCGGTGGTCTAGTAGTAAGTCTGATGAAATGTGGAAGCTGGATAACAAAATCAACATGTTCGTGATCTTGCATATGTGTTGTATGAGAACTTGCCATGTACGTTGGATTAAATACAATGTAGATACAGTAATATGGAAAAAATAGCAGATGATTTTTCTCTCTGTTCCTCAAGCAACCTTGACAACTACAAAGGTAGTTTTGGTAAAGAAACAGTTATTGCATATTCTGGGATGCATTCTAATGTGCCTAAACAGACATAATTTCCTTATTGACTGGCAATTACTGAATGTGATTGTCAGTGGGGAAAACCCCCTATCTTTCTTATAAAAACTGCACTTTTGGATCTTAGTAGGACTGATAGCATCTGGCATAAGTTAGATTTGTGGAGAAAGAGTGGCAGGGCTCAGTTTATGCCTGAAAGTTCAGCTGAGCTTTCAAAAATAATCAGACTGCTGCAAGGAGTCAAATGCAAGCATTTCATATAGCCTGTTTGGGTTCATCATAGCTTTAGCTCTAGGGAATACAGTTAAAATTCTGTCATTCATTGAGTTTAGGTGGTCTGCAATTGGGAGACCTCAAAGGGAGGGTGCTGAAAAAGTTGCAAGAAACTGAAAATAGTGTTTTAGGTAGAAACGGCTCTTTCAGCCTGAAGCATAGCATCACTGCGGCTGCACTCTGTAATTACAATGTCACTTGAGAATTGCTTAACAATTTGGATGCTTTAAACTATGACAGACTAATTCTGAGAAATGGTTTTTTAGTTCTGTGGCGCTTGCAGTGTTGCACAGCTGCTTGAAATTTCTGAACATACACTACCTTCTGCTTAGAAATTGGAGACAAAAAGGAACCTCTGAAATGAACTGTCAAGCTTCCTTTAAGGCAGATGATTCAGATCTAACCTTCCACAGTAGGTGGTATCACTGGGGATGAATGAAGACTTCTGCAAGATGTAATGCCATTTCACCAGCAGGAAAACACTTCATATTTAAGATTAAAATGCTTTTTGAAAGCTCCTGGTGGTCTCAAAGTGACAGGGTAGTTCTTAGGCATTAGGTCCATATCGGGATAGAAGACATAAAACCAACCTGGGACAATATATTTACAGAAAGCTAGGAAGAAATGAAGGTGATAGAGGTTGAATTTGTTCCTGAGGTTTTTTGCTTAGAAATCTTGTAAATGTCACACTTCAGTTTTTGCAAACTTTACTTAAGATAAGATTCCTTGCGCTGCAGAGTGTATAATTGTCAGGATGCATTTGTGAGGGTGTATACTTGTCAGTTGGACTGGATTGCTGAGATAAACAGAAAGAGGGTAGATTTAGATTAGGTATTGGGAAGAAATTCACTGTGAGGGTGGTGAGACACTGGACCAGGTTGCCCAGAGAAGCTGTGGATGCCCCATCCCTGGCAGTGTCTAAGGCCAGGCTGGATGGGGCTTTGAGCAGCCTGGTCTAGTGGAAGGTGTCCCTGCCCAGGGCAGGGGGGTTGGAACTAGATGACCCGTAAAGTCCCTTCCAACCCAAACCATTCTATGATTCTGTGATTTGACAGAGCTACTGCTCATGTCTGTACTTCATAAAATTTTCATAAGTTTACATCAAATATCAATGAACTTGCTAGTGATGTTATTAGTCTACTTTTTTTTTTCTTTTTTCCCCTTTTTTTTTTCTTTCTCCTTTTCTTATTCTTTAAACTAGCCATTCTAGGTTGAGTCTTTTTCCATCTGTGTTTGATGAAAACCTACCTGTAGAAGGTACTTCAGTCTGGTAGTGTGAATTGTGTGCATAATTCTGTTCTTCAGCTGTGTTAAATTATACCTCACCAACAGTTAAAGTAATCTTTGAAATGTGTGGCACTTTGCCAAATCAAATCCTTTTATTTTCTTGGTATTGTTTACTTCTTTGTAAGTCTTGAGGGACATATTTAAAACCTGAGTAGATTTTCTTGTAGACTTGTCTTTCATTGATGTACCTCCACTGGTTACATAGACTTTCTCCTGACACATCAGCACATCTGAAATCAGAAGCGGTTTCTGTTGATCTTTCAGTACATCTGTCAGACACTTTGAGCTGTGGTAGTTTATGAATACATAAAGAGTTACACATGGAGACATACACTGTCTTTTTCTAAAGAAAACCTCTGTATCCGCCAGTTTCATTTTATCGTTTCATCCAAACTGAGGGACTTAAGACACTGTACATCTGTGGTTAAATGAAGAACAGTGTAGTTGAAGTTGGTTGAGCCACACTGTATTTGCCACACTGGTTGAGCACAGATACTAAAATGGCTAGAAGTCAGATGCAGTCACATGCAACAATTATTACAACATAAAGATCCTTTGAAAAAGTAGATAGGATGGATTTTCTTCTTTGAAGCTTAATCCACTGGGATTTTGTGGAATATGTTAAAATGATAGTTACATCCTAGGAGTCTCTGTGCAGATGTTGTCAAAGAGCAGGTGATTACCAAATGGCTGCCCAAACAAAGTTTTATTAGAAAATGTATTATTTAGCAATATATTTATTGGTTTTATTTTATGAAGTAATTATTTTTACATAACTTTCAATATGTGACTTCAATACCATGTTAACTAATTGCTAAAAAAAAAAAAAAAAGTGCCTGTGTCTTGGGGGTTTGATTCATTAGGGTCTTACCTCTCTCAAAGTTCTTATGAAGTGTAATAATAAACATTTTTACCAGATGTAGGTTCAGTTATTTTATCTAAAATATAGTAGCAAGTGTTAGTTACATTGCACGCATACATTTAATGTTGCCCTTAATGTCAAGGGAATCACTCTGAGACATTTTTGACCTTCAGCTTCTTTATTGTAACTGTAGAACATGGTACAGTTCTGGTCAATTTAGACTGTTTATTGACTGGATGCTTTTCATGAAATAGGGGTAATGAACAGAAAGAATGCATTGAAATTCAGTAATGTGCATAATTCATCTATCACAATTTAAAAAATAGAAAAGACTAAGACAAGCTGCCATTCATCATAATTATTTAACTGCACTCCAGGGTGAGTTAAATTGTATTAAACAACTTCTGGCTTAACAGATTTAAGAATTGTATTGAGCAAGTTGCATCTTCTCTATCAGCTTACTGCTACTGTTCAGTGATTTACCATTTTGACATTTTTACAAAACACTTAATTTAAACTACAGATTTTTCAAAGCTGTTTTAAAAACAAACTTGCATAGATAAAGCATTTTATGTGTCTAGAACATAACCAGTGGCAACCAAGTAGCTCAACTGGAAGCAGAACTGCTGCAAATCTGAATTGTTGTTTAGAGATATCTGCTTTTTCCCTGGGTTCCATGGTGGGGGACCAGGGCTTTAAGGGAACTGATTTTCTAATTTGGGCAGTTGTGTCCATAACCAAGGGGACATAGGTCCTATGGCAATCCTGAGACTTTTTAACCCTTAGGTTTGGCAGATGCTTCAGTTTCTTAAGGCAAATAAATGATTGTATGTTGCTTATATGTTTAGCCAAACTGAACTTTCTCTCCATTAATAAGAAACAAGCTAAATAAATAGGAAAATCCAGTTAGCCGAGTAGTTTGTTTGTGTTTTTCTACGTATGTGACAATTAACAGTTTAATTAGTTTCACATGTGTTGTTAGGTGAGAAGAAGCTAACACGTGTTTTTTCTGAGTTCTGGTACTCCCCAAGAAACTTTCACAGAAAAGAAATTATGGCATGCTAATGTTGATTTTCAGGCCTTGGCACGTGATGATTTAGAGTGAATATTTGCTTCTGGACCATATCACTGTCACTGACTGTGATGGAGACTAGCGAAGATCAGTAGAAATTATTGAGAGGATAATAGTGCTGGTAGTTGACTCCGTAGGGCAGGCTGTGCCAGCTGTGGGACACAGCCCAAGTCTGCAGCTTATGGACTGACATGTTGTACCACTGTTGCCAGCTGCAGTATTAAGTCTTAGTCCTCTGCCCATCTTAACAGGATCTGAAATATGACAAATTTAAGGGCAGTCAGGCTTTCTACTTTAAACTATTGGAATGTGGCTGCCGTCAGACCCGGGGCTTCAGCTTGGGGATTCTAGCTGTACAGTAAATCCATATCCTTGGCTCCTGGTCAGTATAACTTAAAGGGTGCGATTCAGTAGCATTACTTTGCACTGTATGGCTTGGCTTGAATAAGATTAGGACCTGCCCCTAAAAATGCTAGATGGAGCAAACTGTTGGGCAGAATACCTGGGAATTCTGCTGAGAAGCTGTGCTGAGCACAGATGTTATTTCTAAAATGTTGCAGTTATATTTTCAAATGAGTTCATAATTTCAAATGTAGAACTGCAGTTCCTTCTGTACTTAGGCACAAAATAGAAGTATCTTTGCAAGTCATTTTAGTTAAGGAAAAACAGAACAGTAAAAGAGAGGGGACAGAACCACAATTTATGGATATTGAGCTTCCAGTGTTCCTTGATATACTAACATAAAATCCATAAACTCAAATTGACATAGTTTTGTTTCATCTTAAAAGTAAATAGTCATCCCTACAGATTTGCCTTGGTGTCAGTTTAGTGTCTTCACAGTACTTATTCTATTGGTAACTAACTACTGAATTAGCAACATCTTAAGTACGTCAGTGAAATATTCTTCTGCATTCTTCACACATTCTGTACTGCTTTCAAAATATCCAGAGAAATCCTTAAGATATTTCCACCTGGTGGAATTTTTAAGTCACCAGAATATTTTTTTTTTTTTAAAAGCTTGTATTGTATTTTGTCTTTCCCTACGTGTAATAATATGATATAAACTTAAAAACCAGTGCTTTAAAACTATTAAAAGTCTTGTTTAACTTTTTTGTGTCTGATTGTTCCTTCTCTTATTTTCTGTCATGACATCTCCTTTAAGGATTATCTCCTTTACTCTTCAATGCACCATCATTGTGCTGAGGAAGTCACACCAGTGCTGAGTTGGGGGGCAGTTAACTGCTCTTAAGTATTGTTCTTTCCAGCGTTGTTCTTTCTGCTCTTGCCCAAACGCCTTCATTAATCTTGCTACTTTTTCTTGGGTACACCTCTGGTGCTTTCTTTTCTCTCATATATGAAAATATTTGGAGATTGTATGCATGTATTTCTAAAATCAGATGTGTTCTTTCCTTGCCTTTGAAAAAAATGACTATGTATGCCTTCTCTCCTCTGTCAGTTACTACAGCATCTGCTGCTGTTCCTTTGTTTAGCCCATTTGAAATCCGGTTGCATTCCCTGCTGCCGCACTAGAATGAGTGTTCATACTGCAGCTTTTTCCTTGACTTGCCACCTTCATTAAAAGCACACAGCTGTTGGCTTTTGTGGATTATCACATTTGTAGGTTTGCTGTTGGCTGTGACTGCATCTTTCTTCCTCCCTTTCTTCCCTTAAGCAAGGCTAGTTAGCTTTACCTAGCTGCTACTTGGTCTTCTGGTAGCAGGTCTTCCATGCCCCCTAGTCAAGAGATGACTTCCAGGTGCTTATCTTCCTTCAACATCTTCTAACCTGAAGCTGAGATTATGTGCAAGTAATTAGTTAACTGATTAGGAGCAGTGAAAGGCAGCCTAAGATGATACTAATTAGGGGCTTTTGGCAATGTAGTGAAAGATGAACAGAGATGATTACAGAGAGATGGGCCTTAAAGGCAAGGATTTACAGTTTTTAGTGAAGGATTTAAACAGGAGCTGTTGTTGAGCTACCATCTGTGAGACCTGCTGCAGCAGTGCTATCTTGGTATTATCTTGAGACTTTCTTCATGAGTAACTTGGCATGATAGTGATGTGCCCTTTTTAAAATAGTGAAACCATCTTTGTTGCTTCATTTTTGTTTTATCTGTTTAGGGTAGACCTTCACAGGGACTATTGTTTGCAGTACCAAAAAGACCTCAAGATATCTTTCTTGTCAGGTTTGGTGAATGTCAAATGCCTCTACATATACTGAGGATTTGTAATGCAGGAATTAGTTCCCTGCAAAGAAAATGCTAAAGTTGGGGCATTGCTGTATATAAGCCATAACATCAACAGCAAACAAGCACGTAAGAAGGCTCTAGTGCCTTTCCTTAGCAAGGAAACGTGATCAGAGGGCAGCAACATCCCCATTACCCTTATGACCTGTCTCTACCTGGCTCTGAAGTATGGTTGGTTAAAAGGACAGTCAGTAAGTAGGCCATTTATTCTATTTTAATATGCTTATCTTGGGAAAACTAATCAAAACAAACCCCCCCAAAAAGTTGCAGAAGGTGGAGTGGGGTATGCGTGAATGCCACTAGTCCTTTGGGACTGAAGAACAGATCTACTGCTGAAAATCAGTGAAGGAGAAAAATTACTTTAGTATTAGTCTTGCACTTACCTTAAAGAACACTCCACTATGCATGAATTTGAAGCTAGACTAAAATACTTTCCTAAAAAAATTGGAAGGTAAATTTGCTAAACATTAAGAAAAATAAGAAATACAAATTTTATGTCATTGTGGTTGCTTTAGTTTATTTCTCAGTTGCTGTCAGGTTTACCTAAGGTTAGGAGAAGAAAAAAGTGAAAATTAAAACTACCTAAGAACATGGGAAAATATGGCTGAATGTAACATGTGTATAAAATGTGGGAGAGTTGCCTTGTAAATGAGGTAATTTTCTGCAAAAAGGAGATCCGTTATGTTGTACTACTGTGGTGAAACAAAGGTGTATTTTGTCAACTATGGTTTTGATTTTACATCAATAAAATAACCTTCTAAGGAATAAAAACTACTAAACACAATGAAACTGGCTATTCATCTTGCAACTACTAGTCTCAATTTTAAAAAACAAAAGCTTATTATAATTTTTTTTCTCCAGAAAGTTCTCAGGCACAGAATTTCCTGTCTCTGTGAATGTTTGTTTAGTCCTTTATTTACTTTCGTGGAGCGCTGTTCCTGTAGCCCCGTTGTTTGCAAATCAACACCTTTCTAGATAAAATACCTTTTTTCTCAGAACACTGCTGATCGTTTCATGCCATAGGTGAGTCATATTGCATTA
>JAVJGJ010000037.1:59033282-59048863 GCA_035590215.1 Microhierax caerulescens
GGTGACAGAGCAGTGGCACAGGCTGCCCAGAGAGGCCGTGGAGTCTCCTTCTCTGGAGACATTCAGAACCTGCCTGGGCACGATCCTGTGCAACCTGCTGTAGGTGATCCTGCTTTAGAGGGGGTCGGACTGGGTGATCTCCAGGGGTCACTTCCAGCCCTGACCATTCTCTGATTCTGTGGTCCCCACACTATTTTTTCATTCCTTCTGAATTGTATTTAATTTAATCTCAGATTTTTCAGTATATCCATTTCTTTCTTGACTATCATCCATGAAGTTTTGTGTTGTCTCCCAAATGCTTTCTCCTGCTTTTCTCTCCCCTCCCCTGGACAAATCTTTCTGGGTCAGCTGTATTTTAATGCTATATGAAGATACTGGGGTACTCAGGTGAGGTGAAATGGCATAAGCAGTTTTTAGGTTAAAAATGTGGATTTAATGTGAAGCTACTGAAAGCAGACAGGTGTCCTTTTCCCTTTTCTTGAAATCTGCCTGTCTTTAACAGATCAGTAGAACTGCTCACATCCATCATAAATATCATATGGAGAGACAAATGGTGAGTGATTCTTGAGTGTACTGCTTGTCAGGGCAGCACTTTACCTAAGGAAACAATCTAGGATTTTGCCTCTAGGACTTGGTAGTGCTATAGGAACAAATGAAACTGGGTGGAGTGGGGTGGGGCGTGGAGAGAAACAAGTAATTTCTTACTATGTTTAGAAGTTCTCTTTTTAATTCCAGCTTCACATCACATATTTCACATGTTTTGGTGATAGCTCTCCTCACTGAAAAAAGTGAAGGTAAAATTGCAATAAAAGCCATATGAGGAAACGATAGAGGCATTCTACATAATAAATAAATTAATAGGGGCAGCTTCTGTTACTGACAGAAGAAATCACAAATAGATGTGCTGAGTGGAAGAGATACACTCATTTATTTTGTCCCTTGGCTCACAGAAGGGTGAAATGCTGCAGACTGCTTCAAAGTCGCAACTGGCATTTAATGCATGGTCCAGGAGTTAGACCGTAAATTACCCTTTCTTTTCTTCCCTAGGAAAGAGTACAGAAAACATTGCCATGTGTTTTACTGTAGTTTTTCAAAACAGAGGTGTAATTTCAGGTCCTTCAAGAGGTACTGCTTGTTAACTTGTCAGAAGAAAGTATACCCAATTGTTACCTACGGTATATATTACTGCAGTATGTACATCTGTTTCCTGCTGTCCCAGCGTGTCCTTATTAGTCTCCATTTCAAGTAAATGGGGGAAAAAATCACTCTCCCACATCTCTGTTCTGTGCCATCTGCTTTCTTTGCCAACCAAGATGATTGAATGCTTTTACACATTTAATAAAGGGGTTTTGTGAACTCCTGGGTGGTAGCTATAAAAATAAATTAAGTGAATCCTATGATATAAATTATATGAAAGAGGTGTTCAGTTGCATTTTTGTTTTTTCTCAGGAGGCTTATTCCACTGCCAGAATCTCTTTTGAATTTTTTATTCTATTTTAAGTATGTGAAAAGAAGGCTCCCTTTGTTACTTACTTGTAGGTCAAAGCTTTATGTTAAAACATTTCAGGCAGTTTATATAAGAGACTTCTGCATTTTGAAGCATGTTTTTGTCAGGTATTTGTGATAAAAAAGATACAAAACATATGGGAAATCTGCCTTTTATTTATTGATTTTTTTGTAGAGGTTTTGGCCACAGTCCAGAATTTCAGCGGGTTGAGTCAGCTCCAAAACATGTGTACATCACCAGTCTCCCTTTTTTTAACTGGTTTGCCAAAAGTAATCTGTTTAATAAGCTATGTACATCTGTAGGTTAAATATATGTTACAGATTTTATAGTTCTTGAAAAGTCATTCCAAAGTACTTATCATATGGATTTTTTTTTTCTTATAAGGCTTTTTTTTCCAAAAAGTTATAACAATATTTTATTACATTTGTAAATTCCCTGATCTAGAACCCAATTGTAGCATTACATTAGTAATTAAAAAGGTGCAACAGTAAGTATAAAAAGGAAAAGAAAATGGAAAAAACCCCACAGAACAAAAACCCACAAACCCCTCCCAACCACTGGTTTATGTGTAGTAGCTATTGGTACGAGAAATGTCTGGTTTAGTATTAACTTTTGTTGGACTGGAAGACCAGCTAGTTTTACCACCCAGCATGATTTCCTTCCCTGTTACTGAAGCGTAGAATCCAAATTACTTTTGCACATAAGCTTGTTTTAATAATACCTTTCAAAATAGGGTTTCCTGAGTATATTTCTACATAATCCTGTACTTTATTGGATTGAACACTAATATTTCTTTTGGTAGATGTGTTCTAATTAATGACAACTGCAACAGGAATAGAATTTGTGTATTATTATGTAAGCATGCATGTGCCCTTGCCCATATAATCCATGCCACACACTAAGAAAAGCTATCATTAATATTGCAAAATCAAACACCCTGGCATTAAAAATGCCAGAAATCCATTTGCTCACAGAATGTTAATGTGCATCCATTTTCCCATGGGCCTTGTAAATATTTGCTGATAGAAAAATGACACAACCATATAGATATTTTTTGCTTTCATGAGACTGGTGATATTTATTTTAGGAGCCCTTATTCACTGTCTTCTCTTTTATCCTTGGTGAGTGGTGTCTGTGTACTATGTCTTGGTATCTAATAGGCAGGTTTTGAGAAGAAACTTTTTTTCAGGGCTTTTCACTAGAGTTCTGGAACGCAAATTTTGAATTATTCTCAGTATCCATTAGGCAAGTGTAATTTTTTAGAAAATATTTTATTTGCCTAACTGTGGACAGTTTTCCAGGGGAAATGAGAACTGACATATATGTCTTCCATAACATGCAGCTTTGCCACAGTGTCCCATGTCACCAAAACTGAAATGTTTTTGGAGACATTTGTGTTGATTCAGTTTCTGTCAGGTAAGTGGATGGAGAACAGAGAGAACAGTTATAAATGTTTTATGAACATGTGGGAGCTTTTGAAGTCTCGTAAATAACAGCTTTAAATGTTTATCCAAAATTATTTTATTTTTTTTCTGTATACTTTCACTACCTTCAATACTGCTGGAATTGGGTCCATGAACTGGGAACTCTCTAACATTCTCATACCACCTTTTCCACACATCTTAGCACACTTTTGTATTGTTTTCCACCTGTTGTTCTCCTTTACAGCCAGAATTAGTATCTGGCCTTTCTTAGTTGCGAAACACAACCTTTTACTTCGTCTTCTTCACTCATGAGATTTTTTCCAGATAATTCTTCTGTCCTCCACCTTTTCAAAACTTTTTCTGAGCACAGCCACAATCAGAGAAGTTCTTTAGTGGTAAAATATGTTTCCTATTGCTCTTTTCCCCCACCCCGTGCATATGCAGACTCAACAAAGTGTAGACAGTATTTTAAATTACATTGACTTTATGCAGCACGTGGTTTTTCAGACTCCCTGACCAGTAATCTAGATTACAGTATTATTTTACAGCTCTGAACGCTTGGCTCTAGTATAAATGAAAAACTTGGTATATTTTGAGAGAAAATAAATATTCTATTTTAAAACAGACTACCCACTGTTGAAAGCTTACTTGCAAAACCTGGATAAGAATTTTTGGTGTGTGTATGTCACTGCAGATACGTGGCAGCTCCGCATGAGCTTTGGAGGCACAAAGAGAAGAGTTTCTTTTGCTAGCTATCTCTGAGCTAGCATGTCTGGAAAGTCCTTTAAATGTGTAATGCTATAACACCTTTGAAAGCGCAGGTAGAGCCTTTTTTTTTACTGAGCATCTACACACAAAGTAGAATCCAGGCAGGACATTATGTCCAGTTTCTAATGTGTACCTTAAACTATCCATTTATGTAGCTCAATCATTTATTGATTTCAGAGAGATAAACAGTTTTGTATTGGGCAATTTCTGTCATCACCCTATCTTTAATAAAAGTTATATGGAAGACCAGACCTCTCATGCAGCTTTAGAGACAGCATTTGCATTTTTTTTATGTTAAAAATTGCCTGTTGATTCCTAGTTTTTCTTTCTCTGTTAGCCAGTTTACAACTGAGAATGTCTTTTTATTTTCCACTTTATGATGACTTACTTGCCCCCAAAGCAGTAATTGTTTATTCTCTGATTTGATAGTTTGTCTTCTTAGGTGCTCAGGATCCCATTTTCCTAATGTTGTGTTTCTCAGGTAATTTTCTAATTGTCACGGGAGTGGCTAGATAGGATGAATTCCCTGAAATCTAGAACTTTAAAAATGAAACGGAAGCACAAGGCAGCATTACTGTGACAGTTACTCATTAACTTGAGCAGTAACCCTTGGGGATGAACGCTGACCCATTCACAGTGTACTCAAGCTTAACAATTGTAGTTTGTCAGTTTTCGGTTATTTCACTTTTTGCTGTGGTATGTTGTCCATGTGATATGCTTGGTCCATTGCTGCTGGGTGCAGGGTGTGTTCCAGAGGACAGGAGGGCATGCATGTGGCTGAGGAATGGTATATTTTTGTTATATGGTATAATAATGTTAATGGTATAAAAAGGCAGAGCCTTTTTACTTTTTTTTTTTTCTTCCCCACCCCCGTTTTTTCTTTATGGAAAGATCCATAGCCTAATAGGAGATTAATCTTTCACTGCATTATCAAGCCCCCTGATATTGACAGGTAGTCTAGACACCCAGCTTTCAGATCAGATATCGAAACCTTTATCTCTGTTTCAAAGAATAGCTACATTGTACTTAGAGTTAATCAACATAAACACATTTCCAGTATGAAACTGAAAATGCAGAGACAACAGAATTTAGCATACTTTTAAATGAGATAAGAATACTAATAAAATGTGGGATTCAGTAAACTCATCTTCTGCGTTCATGTATTCTGCCACAGAATGCTTGGTACTATGGCAGACCAGGGACTGCAGGGTTTTGAGTGAAGAAAGAAAATGTGTTTTGTCCCAAAGAAGGGCCCTTGTATCAGTTCTAGTATGCACATATGTTCCCTGGTAATGGCAATGCTAGCGTTGATAGTCGTAAGTGTTACAAGTTTTAGCTGTTGTGAATTTGGCAGGAAATTTTTGATAGAGAGTAACATTGATCTGAATCTTTGCAGTGTATAAGACCAACAAAAATAAAACAGTGTCCAATGTAACTTGAACTTCTTTCTGTGTTAGTTTTTGTCCCTTAACTGATTTTATCTTCTATTGTCCTACTTTTTGCTAAGGTATTCTTTGAGAATACTTCATAACAGATGTAATAATTATAGTCTGTAACACACAATACTTTGAATAAAACTTTATTCACATTAGAAATAATATAGTATGTTCTTTATTCCATTTACATGAATTGGTTGCTTTCATCTTAAATTATATTCCTTGTTTAAGCTTATATATTTTTCAAGACCTAAGTAATTTAACCAAATAAAAATAGAAATGTGCAAAAAAGGACTGACTACATTTGGACAACGGCATAGTTATATTGAACTGGATTCATGATGGTTAAATGGATAATTGCAGTTGAAAGAACCATAGGCTGTAATAGACTGTGTTGCATCGTATGCATTTATAAATTCAATTTCTCTCAGGAATCCAAATATATCTATAAAAAGTAGCATAAGCCAAAGAATCTCAATCGGGTCTGTATCTCTTGTTTTACTTAAATATTTCAGTCAGCACAGAATTCATTCTTTAAAATACAGTTTGTCTATGCAAACTTTAGTGCCAGTATAACAGGCAGGGAATTTCTTTGCTTGATTAAACTATATAGCCAACAATATGTATTTTGATTGTTATTCTAAATTCTAATAGCAAAAATGGGCAAATTTCTCAAGTGTGCTAGTTGATTAAACAGCTGCCTGCCTTGGTAGCAGCTCATGTTTCAAAACAGTGCAACAATGAGAGACATTAAAGACCACTGACGATTTTTCAGATTTTACCAGACCTTGTTGATATCATACATGGATATCTATAAAGTGGAAACGCTGTACAGTAAAAGCACCATCACTAGAAAACAGGTGAAACACTGCAGAAGAAGGCAGGCAGGCAGGCTTGAGTAGATGCAAATGTAGGGGGTTGTCTAATGGCATGACCCATTTCTAAGGAACTCAATCTTATTTGTAATACAGTCAGATGTGAGAGTCAGAACTTTGGGAAGCAGACATGTCATTAGGATTGTCGATGACTCGTCAATGACAGTAATTGTTACTTGGCTAATTTGGCTAAGCTTTTGTTTTGTTTTGTTTTGTTTTGTTTTGCTCCACTAAGATGTTCTGTGTTATTCTTAGTCTATAAACTTGCTTATATTTCCAACACCTATACATGCCATGCATGCTATTTGAATCTGCAAAAGACTTTCCAAAAAGTCATGGCCATGCAAAGCTTTCATTAGTATTCATGTTATTCTTTGTGGCTAGCTCTAGGAAGAAACATGGCTTGGCATCTGTGCTGTTCAAGATCTTACGTATGCTGGCCAGGTCTCTGGATGGGTGGCTGTACAGTTTGATTACTCATAGTAATACTTGCTACAGGTTAGTTATTAGTTGTGGGTGGAAATGACTTAGGAATGGAAGAAGTTCAAAAATACCTTTTAAACTCTTCCTATAGCAGACGTGAAGATTAGATGCCCATTTTGAGAAAGTTATAAGATAGTGAATTTACAAAGGTTTGAAGGATGTAAATGGCAAAAATAAAATTAAAAAAAAAATCCTGACAGAGTGATTTAGCAACAGACCTGCCAGAGAAATGAAGAAAAGCAGTGAAAAACAGTCCTGTGTTAACAGACAAATGATCTAGATAAGTAGAACTATTGTTCTATTTATCCATGTTTTTGTCAATTTCCTAGCTACTGAGAAAGGGAAGAGCCTTTACGAACCATCTGGAATCACAAACTCTTCCCTTTTTTCCAGCATTGGATGTTTTGCAGCACTTGGCTGCACTTCTGGGTTTCAGCAAGAAAACACCTTCTTAAACCCTTCTATGCCTTCTTATTGCTAAAGATATATATGATGTAATGAAGTATGGGAGCTATTCTGTACATTTATTAATCCTGTGTTTGAATTGTAAACCCTGATTTATGCCAGGCTTTATTTGGGTGTATATTTTTTGCCAAGCTTAACTACATTGGACAGTGCATAACTTGATGTTTAAATTTGTCCTAATATCATTTGCAGTACTTTTGCAAGGAAACTACCTTTTGCTTCACCTGTAAAAAAACACAAATAGGTCTGTGAAAGTTGTTTTTCTTTTGTGTCTGAAACTTAGCTTGTGGCATATTTTATGAAGCTTGAAGTAATATTTATGCAAGTACTAGAACAAATGTGTACATGGCTGCCTAATTTTCTAAGCCTTCCCGATGGAGATGTTGCAGATGTTATTTGATATACTTTATACAAATCTCTTGTATTTTTGAATTTAACTTCAATGGTAACAGATATAAATTATCTCTCTCCTGAAGTGGAATATTAGTTTGGAGTTGCAAGTTCTCTAACGGCTTTTCTGTTCCCACTGGATTACCTAATTGAATCTTGTGCACTCAAAATTGTACATGAAGATGCAGTTTAGAACATTTTAGAACAGAGAACATATATTTCCCATTTTAGAACAGAGAACAGTATAGGATGACCTATATCCAAGGGCACAGTAAACATCATATGTCTATAAAGACCAATGGCACTATAAGAGAACAAAAAAGGAAATTATTTGGTGACTGTATGTAAAAGTAATTGCTTCTGAAGATTATATGCTTGCAAACTGCTTGTCATGAATCTCAAGTATACATTGGGACTAGCTATTAGGAAGGCTGGACTTAGGTGAAGCTTGTCAGGTAGAATGAAATTTTATCTTCTACTTTTTGGTAAGGTGTTCTGTAATGCCACTTACAATATTCTAGGAAAATTTAGATTTTTAAAGTAATTTTTAAAGCTAGACTTTGTCTGTTTTTGCTGTTTTAATACATCTTGGCAAGGCTAAGCCTATTGTGCCTATGGACAGATAGCAAAGATGATGAATAGCCCTAAATTTAGTTTTGTTTAAACAGCTGCAGAATTTACTTTAATATGGAATGAAATATCCATGACTAGGGTTACGTTTGTTTTCCTGAATAGGAAAGATGTCACTTTTTCACTGGAGCGAAGCATCAGACATCAAAGAAAACAGAATTTTGTAACCCTCTGTTAGTCCCCTGGTAGAAGAGAATGATGTTGAAACGCTGGAAAAGTTTCCTATGTACCACAGGAAAAAAGCAAAGCTTTTAAACTTTCTGGTGTATAATATTAGATTGAATTCTGAATTCATGACGTTAGATTTATCCATGCCCCAGCTTGGGATAGTGTGAGCTTTTATAATCTGTTATTTTTTTTCTAGATTGCTTAGAAAAGTGTGAGAAACAGAATTGTTCCCTTTTGGAGAGCATGAGTCTATGCATAGATTGGCATTTTGAGATGAATCTACTGTATTGTACCAGAGACACTGATCCCACATATAGCCAGGCTGGTCTGGGTCTGCAGCAGAGCACACCTTGGGGCATCTAGGCCTTCCCTTATTTGAAAACCAAGATAGAAAAATGGGAGCTGATGTTCCCACCTTACAGATTTCTTCTGAGATGTAGGTTTTCAGGCATGGAATAGTTTGTTTTTCCTGAAGAATGCTAATCATTCAGTCTTCCAGTGTTCTGAGTTTTATTGCTTTTTATTTTCCTGGTTTGTTTTTGATACCTTGATGATTTTGTCATAGGAGAAAACTTGTCTGCAGTTCTAAATCAGCTACTTGAACCTTGGGATTTGGTTTTCATGACAAGAAGGTTTTATGCCCTCTCAAAAAGTGATGATTAATAAATATATAATAATTTGTATTAAGAAATGTAAAAATTACTGTTGTGTTAAGGATGTGAGCCTGATGCGTGACCAGGACGAGAAAGCTCTCCTGTTGAGTCACGAGGTTCAGAAAGAGTCCACTTGCTTTCTAAACTCCCTTCTCTGAGACAAGTCTAGGTGCAGCTAGATCCAGTTGTAATCTCAGACTTGGTTAGTGGTTTAGGTCTAAAGGATTAATATGTACGCAGCCACTCATCAGAGTCAATGTTTGCCTGTCAGAGTCCTCTCAAAGACTTTCACTGAAACAGTTTTGCAAAGTTGAAAAGACAGATAATTTATTAAGGTGATCGATAAAACAAATTCAGAATTGCTGTTTGATAAATGCAACTTACTGCAAAAATTGAGCTCCAGTTAAGAGTTCAGTGCTTTTTGTTAACAATACTTTCCCAGTATTGTTAACAAATACACAGTCAGAGGTGCAAGTCTTACTCCAGATGTGTGCCTGTTGTGGAGGAGGGAGGTCCAGGCCTGTCAGCCCATCCAGTAGTTGGAGTTCTCATCCTCAAAACAGAGGATTCTAAGTGCCAAATTTATAGTCATGGCAAAGTGGGACTAAGTCAATTATTATGTGCTGACTGGCCTTTAGCCAGGGTTGTCAGTTCTGGAAGGCCAGTGGGGCCTGATGGCTCAGCACAGGGCAGTGGGTTCAGTACAGATGTGGGGGGTATTTCTGGCTTTTACTGAAGCAATACCGGGGTGTGAGGCCCCCACCTCACCCCAGGTGTCACTCCATTTGAGTGCTAGACCACACCCGTCACATCTGTTTTGTGAGATAAGCATGTCACTCAAGTCAAACCCAGCTACTCACTGCTGACTCTCAGTAACTTCTGTAATCAGCACCAACAATTCATGTCCCACAATTACACAGCCTGCATTGAATTATCCTACAGTTGTTAGGATTAGAGAGTCATAGTCTGTTTTCTGTATGCCTTGTTTAATTGTTGTCTTTGTGTTTATTTTACAGGATGCTGTACTTTCGATGAGCCTCTCAGTTCCTGTGGCTATAGTCAGTCAGATGATGATGATCTTAACTGGGATCAGGTGAATGCACCGATAAAGCCCTCCTCAGGTCAAGGGATGCCATCTGGTCGGTCTTTTATTTTGCTTTGTTTCTCTTTGATGATAGTTTATGTGTTTATTCAGCATTTCCTGACAGTACTGTTGTTAGAAAGCTATTTCATCTAAATCTGTTTAATTGGAATAGTCAGATCTTCCAGATGATTTTTATGAGGGATGTTTTGCAAATCAAAGGTTTTCTTTTGTGTGAGGAACATAAAGGTAAGAAAGTAGAAATAAAAACTTGGTGTCATCAGGGAAGGCAGAAAGAAAACAGATTGATGGTTTGACAATTAATGTGAAGGAGTGCTAGAAACAAGCAGACAGGACTACTCAGGAAGACCCAAAGAAAGAAGGAATAGTAAGAGATAAAATGATGATGGCCTTAAAATTTTTCATGGGAAGAGATATAGCCAGAATCTGTTCCGTAAGAAAAAAAAAAAAAAAGGAGAATGAAAAAGAGGTGAGAGAAAAAGGAGAGAAGTATCCCAAAACAAAGGGCTTCAATGATATTATGCCTGTGTTTAAAAGAGAGTTGTGATACTACTATTTAATGTACTTTGTGAACTGCATGCAGTTGGACCAGACCCCATAGCAACAACCCTTGTATTCTGCTGAACCGTACGTAGGCTTTGGTAATACAGTCATTCCTTTACCACTCCACCCACACAGATATGTCAAATTTGACCATTGGTTTTAAACTATTCTCTAGCCTAAAATTTATCGGTTATTATTTTTTTCAGGTTATTACCTAGGCATGTTAAGAAATCCCCCATGTACTGATTTCCATCTCCTGGGGATGATTGCTTGCAGCTCAGCATCTTCTTTGGCTTTTAAAGACTGAGCCTCCTGTGACTATTCTCACCTAAATTAGCCAAAACAAAAAGACCACTTCATAAAACCACTGACTGTAGCTTCACGGGACTTCTGCATTAGCCTCATAATTTTGTAGAAATCTATGCAGAACACTTAAAAGCATTGCAGGTAAATGTTCTGGTGTTCCACATAAATTTCAATTAGTTCTTTAAAACACCCATAATAAACTGGAATTTGTGTAAAATCTCTTTTAACACTTCTCCTCAAGAAAATGTTCCTCCCTTATTTTTGGGTAAGGGAATTAGGAGATAAGCAGTGAATCTTCGTAAGTGACCATTTAAACAAAATGAATCTATGCACTCATCACTAGTGGGCTAATAAATGCACTAATGTATGATATGCACTAATCAGCCTTAGGTATCATTCACTTGTGAAAATGTTCTCAGTGCTCTTCACTGCAGATTTACCAATGTTGCCATGTGTTGTGGACAACATCTGAGGCTGATGATAGAACTGAAGCGCCATCTCCTTCAGCACTTCATTTTCTCTGGCAAAAGCAAGACTCCCAGCTTCAAGATGAATGTTCAGTTTGCCTCAGTCCCGGCACTTGGACTATCATGCTAGTTTGAGTTCATCATCCCAGATAAAGGAGATTCTTGCAAATTCCTTTTTGAACTGGTTCTTGTCCAGAGGTCTTGGCACATGCTGCTAAAAATGTTCTGGACTTTTTCATCAGTGCTTAATACTATTTCTGAAGTTGAAGCTAACACACATAGTTTATCAGTCATCTTGGCTTGCAGTACAAGCTATACATTCTTTTTCTCAATCACGCCACTGGAAATTCTCTTCCTATTTCAAATTTCATTCCTTACTCTCCTCATTTGGATTTTGTGAAAGTGGTTGTCAGGATATGTTGTTCAGTCTTCTTGGCAGATAGAAGTAGTTCAAATCTGTGTTCTTGTCTGTGATGACCATAGGTTTGTATATTTTTTCATTTGTTTTGTTTTCCCAGGGGCAAGAGTCCAGACTAGGGACTGGTATTTTATGATGGGAAAATTATATATATAAGTAACTATTTATCAGGTGTCATACAACTTGTTTCTTTCTTGTCTTCCTGCCTTTTTAACAGAAGACTAAAGTAATGTTCTGATGATCAAGTAAAAAGATATTAAATTTGGTAAGAAATTATATTTAGAGTTTAGGGACTTTTATTTCTGCCCATAAAGGAAGTGAAATATGCTTTGGGGGTCTTCGGTCAGAAGACGAACGAGGCAGTCTGCGGAGGGTTGTGGATATTGGTGCCTTAAAAGGTCAAAAACCCATTTGAGAAGGAAAGAAGTACTCATTTTTTTTGCAAATGAGAAGCAGTGTGTCTAAGGGCACGATTGACACAAGTGGTATCTAATTTTTCCTTATAATTTCATCTAGACAGTTTTTTTTCCTGTTCTTGTTCAAATCATCATCTTAATGATTTTAATTAACTTTCAGTTAACCTTAGCGAGAGGGTTATGTGATACACTTCAAAAAATTATTTCAAGTAGTTTGTCAGCAGTTTCTGAGCTACATAGTTTAGAAGAAATAACTTCAGATGATAATGAATAGAACATCTTAGAACATCTTAGATTAATGGTTTGTGTGGAATTCCTGGCTTGAAAGCAAAATGCTTTATTCAACAATGTTGTAATACTAGACTGAAACAAGAACTCTCAGTTCAGTAGTCCCTTGTCAGTAGAAAAAATTAATACACATAACATTCTTAATTTCAGGCAATATGCTCCAGTGAGTGAGTTGATGTCAATGTATAATATTTTGTATAATTTGGTGTCAGTCAGGAGGAGGCACACTAGTTATGGCATTTGATTTATTTTAATCCACATGAGACTGTTGAGAGCATAGCTGTGCTTCAGATAAGTATTTTGGCTTGAAATGTTATTTCAGTGGGACAAAAGAAATGTCATGTAACATTCATGTATATGTGTGCATGCATTAATGTACACACTATATATTTACATGTGAATGAAATTCATCTATTCTTTATGAGGTCTAGTTTTAAATGAAAATTAGTAAGTTGTATCAAAGAATAATAAAATGTTTCTAGAAGTGTTTCTTACAATGTACTTTAATCCTTGTTTGTTTGTTACTGTAGTAGAGAAATATGAAGTTAGTGCTACCAAAGTAAGTAGGGTGCTTAGTGCTCTCATTTTCTTGGCATATAAGCATAACCTTTAATGACTCAGTACTGAACAGACCCAAAAAGCAATGATGTGTGTATTTCTGTATATATTGTATGGATTAATAAGAGAGGTTAATCCACTGCTCTTCTGTTTCAAGTGCCCTGTGAGTCAAATAGAGTAAATGCTGTAGGAAGAGTGCTCTTTTATTTTCTGAGCCTCTGTCTTCTTGTCTTTCTGTTCCAAGAATGTGTGTTTATAATAGTGTTTGCAACTATAATTATAGAAACACTTACTCATTATTAATGCTCTCTTGCATTGTCCTGTGGAAGAGTTACAGCAGTTTAATACTAATGTGTTTATATAGCCCACATTTACAATTACAGCTAACTGTAAACCCTCTAGCTGTGTTCCAGTAATGATGTCTTAAGAAAAATATGCCCCAAAAAATTACTCTATTGCGAAGTGTTGGCAGTGGGGATAGGGGGCTTCAGGGGCAGCCTCTGTGAGAAGAGACCAGGGGCTGCCCCCTGTTGAACACATCCAGTTCAGCTGGCTCCAGTGGACCCACCACAGGGCATAGCTCTTAGTACTATGCTCCTTAGTGATGCTGATGGCACCTCTGGGGTAGCATGTTTAAGGAAGGGTAAAAAACAGTGGGCAGCAGCTGTGAGAGAGAGAGAGGAGTGATAACAATGAGAGAAACAGCTCTGCAGACACCAAAGTCAGTGAAGAAAGAAGAGAAGCAGGTGTTCCAGGTATGGGAGCAGAGACTCCCCTGCAGCCCATGGAGGTGGTTCTGCAGTCCATGGAGGACCACACTGGAGCAGATATCCATGCTGCAGTCCATGGAGGTCCCCATACTGCAGCAGGTGAACGTGCCCTGAAGAAAGCTACAGCCTGTGGAGAGCCCACACTGGAGCAGGCTCCTGGCAGGAGCTGTAGCTTGTGGAGAGGAGCCCATGCCTGGAGCATATTTTCTGCCTGGAGCAGCCTGTGGGGTACCCACACCAGAGCAGTACCTACCTGAAGGACTGTACCCCATGGAAGGGATTCATGCTAGAACAGTTCCTCAAGAACCCACGTGGGAGGGACCCATGTTGGAGCAGTTTGTGAAGGACTGTCTGCCATGGGAGTGCCCCACACCGGAACAGGGGAAAAGTATGAGAAGGAAGAAGCAGCAGAGATGAGGTGTTATGGACTGACCACAATCCCTATTCCCCATCCCCCCATGCCATTTGAGTGGGAGGAGGTAGAAGAGTTGGGAATGAAGGAGTGATGTTGAACATGGGACAAGGGGGTGGGGTGGGGGGAAGGTGTTTGTAGTTTTGTCTTTCTTTCTCATTATTCTACTCTTTATTTTTTAATCAGCGATCAATCAAATTAATTTTCTCTTAAGTTGAGTCTGGTTTGCCCATGACAGTAATCAGTAAGTGATGTCCCTGTCTCTGTCTTATCCCATGAGATTTTTTTGTTCTCATTTTTTCCCCCTTCCCTGTTGAGAAGGGGGAATGAGAGCACGGCTGGGTGGGTGTTTGGTAGCCAACCAAGGTCAACCCACCAGTAAAGACATTCACAATCCAATTAAACACTTAGATGAGATTTTTTTTGGTTTTAATGACACTTTTGATCAGTGTGGACAGTAGCACCATTATTCTGATCTTGCTTATGTCACATTGATAGCATCTTCAGTTTTGGCTTTTTTTTTTTAGGAAATAGCAAATTTAGAACATAATATTTTATGCCAGTTTCTTGTAGATTTATGTCCCACAGGTATCTACAAACCACTTCTTTCCATTTGGAATGTAGTTGCAAAGATCCTTTTCCAAACCAACTGCTTTATTTTTTTTTGTGTATCTCAGTACAGAAAATCAAATATGAGGTACTTACCTCAATTCTTTATCTCTTACTTCCCAAGTTATCTCACATTAGCATGTCGTTATACCGGTTTTGGTTTTTGCTACACCATGATAGTAGTCTTTATCATCTAGTTGGTAAATTTTTGGGGAGAGACCTTTATGCTTTCCTTCATGTTGCTTCGCTGTTGGAAGGCACTCTAAACATATACATAGCCTTCTCATTGCTTTTAAAACTTTCTTTTGTCATTGTGTGTATTAAAAAAAAAAAAACAAAAAACTTGTGCCTAAATCCCTTTGCACTGTTGTGATCAATACTGCTTCCTTAACTTGTTCATTTGTCCCATTTTTAATTTGTGTTTACCCAGCAGTTCTGGTCTAGTGCCCCAAGGTATGTGATAATGAAAGTAAACATGAACAGTCTTCTGGAGCATTTCTTCCGGCATTTCTGATCTGATTTTTGGTTGATCTCCCAGATGTTGATTTCTTCCTCTGGTCTATGTCTGCTCTGCTCACTCCATAGTCCCATTTAGGTTCATGTCCCATTAAGCTCACCGTGGCCTGTTGACGTTGTGATATTCCAACAGAGTACTCTGATACTTTACATTAAAACTCAAACCTGTAGCTTATTCTGAGATGTTTATAGGAAGGAGTGCAGGCTGAGTGTGTGAGTGCAGTAGTGAAGCCATCTGTCTGATACCTGACAGTGCATCCTAGAAGAGAACAGAATAACAGAGCAACAGAGATGCTGGTTTGATGGGGGGGTTGGGGGGGGGCAAAGTGTACAGGATGAAGAGTTTGTATGTGGGTAAATATATATCTGGGCACACA
>JAVJGJ010000037.1:59054779-59074650 GCA_035590215.1 Microhierax caerulescens
AAAGCGGGAGTGAGACCTAGACTCAAAAAGGCATGTAGAAACCCACAACAGGATAAGAGTGAAATTAAAGTGAAAACAATTATAGTGGAAACTCCTCGGCAGAATTACAGAGTGGAACATCGTCACCTATTCCTGGAAGCACTTGCAAGTCACACCAGTGAAGAGTTTTCTAAGTGCCTGGTACATATTCACCAAGCGTTGGGGCGCCAGCCTGAATTCAGGAGTCGGATGCTGTTCTTCCCAGAATGTCTGTCTCCTGCAATTGCACAAGAAATATATCAAACACATAGTGACAACAGGATGATGCTGTTCTCTTACTTCTCATGTGTTGAGAGCCACAAAAGAAAAAAAAGGAGGGGAACTGGGAATTTGCTAAACAGGCAGTTTCTTTTATGCAAGAGCTGTGTGATCAGATCACTGCTCAAAGAAGCTAAAGATGCTCCTTTCTGAAGCTTTTTTAAATTCACATCTTGCAGTTGCAAGGAAATGACCCTATCCCCAAGATGAGAACCTAAGTTGGTCATTAGCCCTCCTTTTGCACATGGGCTATTGTTTCTTAACATGAGAAATCAATCTTTAGACTAGAAATCAAGATTTTTCAGGCACTTTAGAAGGCTCTGGAAGGACAGCAGGTCCCTGGTGCAGTCTTTTGCCTCTACAGTATTTTAGCAGTTTTCAGTTAATAGGAATCAAAGCTAATTACTGTTTGAGTGGCAGACAGCACTGACCCTGTGGTTCTCACATCTTAGGAAAGGGATCCTACCGTGTACTGCTATTGAAAATGGTGGTGTCGTGATCTCTTACAAGTGCTATCCCAAGAAGGAACTGAACGAGGGGACAAGCTTTCAGAGGAGGATTCTGCACTTTTCTGTATCCCAAATAGGGAAGGGTGCTTTTCTAGAAGCTAGTAAGGTACCTGAAGAAAGGGATATAAAACTTGCTGCTTTCTTGGCATTTCCTTATGAGGTTTCCTTATTAAGCATCCACACATCAAATGAAATTACTTTGAAAGGTCTAGGCTGGGTTGAAGAGGGTCTTGTTCTGAGGACATTGGTGGGGATATTGTGCAACTGTTCTTGCATTAGTGCCTGTGGGAACTGATTAATTCAAAAAAGCATCATGCAGGACAGCATGAAGATGCTACCTGAGTTCTGGAAGCTCATCATGTGGCAGCGCTATCAGTGATTATGTGCCTGAAACAAGAAGTCATCATGTACTAGAGCAGACTTGGTCAGTCGTAGCATCAAGCTCTCTTCATGAGTGCGCAACACGGTATGTGAAATTTAAGGCAGCCTGTGACATTTTGCAGTGGAATAAATTGATGTACTATGTATAAAGAGATGTGTTATCTTCAGCAATAATACTTCAATGTTACACGTGCTGTGGTGAGTTTCTTGCCATGTTTAAGTTGAGCATGAGGCATGTTTGCGAAGGCAGAAAGTTGTTTAAAGAAACGTCAATTCAGGCATTTTACTTATGGCTTGTAAATTGTAAGGAGATTCACTGAGTGAATTCACAGTTCCCCTCCACCCTGCTACTTCCCCCACCCCCACCCCCCACCCCCCAGCCTTTTAGTGTAGTAGTGACAATAATTATGTAATTAGTAAGAAGTTAATTATTATTTTAGTTACAGCAAGGAAAAGCTATATTTTGCAAAGGCATGTTGAAGTGCCTGCTGAATTTAAATTACCCATGGTAATGGTTGTAGTGTGTCTACATCCAGCTGTACTTTTAAGTTAACATAAAGTATTAAAACAGGTCATTTTACCTCCTGTACAAGTCTATAAAGAAGCAAAGTTTTTCTGAGAAAAAAAAGAAAGAATAAAGAAAAAGCCCTTGGAATACACAGCTTGGATATGGTGTGTATTCACCAGTGAAGTCAATCATTAGGATTTCTACAAGTATAAAATGGATTTATATTAGGTGTTACACATCTATGTCAATCAATGCTGTACAGCTTCCCCTTTAGTTCCATTATTCTTTTCTCCTCCTCTTCAAGCTGTGCGTATTGGAAAATGCCTCCAACTCTGATCCGACATTCTCTGTAGTATTAAGATTTGGATTAGATGCATCCTTTTTCTGTCAGGTTATTCCCCTCCATAGCTGGTAGAGGTAATTTTCACTAAACAGCAGTGATATTCCGACTTAATAGCAAGCGGGTCATAAAAAAATCCTCTCCAAAGTGTATTATTTCTGGAATCTGAAATCTAAAATCGTTATGATCTGCTGAAAGATATTCAGCACTGCACATGAAATTATACAGACGTAAATAAAAGTTCTGTGTGTTTGTTTCCCATTAATAAATTTACCTTTAAAGTTCCAGGAAAGAGCTCCTCTGAGATCTTTTATTTACCCATATCACTGTCATTCAAATGAAAATACTTTTTTGGAAAAGCTAGTTCTCTACCTGTAATATGGAAGTAAAAGCTGATACTACAGTGATGCTTCAGCAACTAGGGTGCTCCTATTTATCTTTCGAGTTTCACAAATAGAGCCTATCCTGTGTAATGGAATATAGAAAATCCCCTGGTGTAATCTCAGGTTCTCTAGTTTCTTTTGCTGGTGAATTTTGTTCATAGTGAAAAGAAAATGTGTAAAGTTATGTAACCGGAGCCCAGTATTTTCTGTGCTAATAGGTAGGCTGCATTTATGATGAAGCTGTGATTTTTTTTTTTTTTTTTTTTTTTTTTACTACATTTGCTACATGGCAGTTTGTCATGAAAGGAAACTTTAATTTCCAAAAGATTTATTCACTTTTGTTACTTTGAGATTCTGGGCTTTTGTTACCTCAAGATTCTGTTCTTGTTCATGTTCTGTGCAGTTCACGTGCTATAAAATTTCTTGAGAGCATATATTTATTTGCAAGAATTTAATTCTCTCTTTCTTTGGCTTTGAGCCCAGTATGTGCGTGATACTGCTGTCAACTGGAATTCTTCATAGGGCCTCTCTAAATTCTGCTGAATCCGCTAGCCACAGACATTACATTTTGCATCAGCTGTTGTGTTTGTTATTGTGTGCCAAATTTCTCTATTTCCACCTCTAATTCAAGAGACATTTTTTTAAGTGTTATTACTTTTCACAGATTCATTTCCTAGCTAAAGCTTTGTTGGTATACTGCATTTTAGCATATCAGTGATGCGGAGTCTAGGGAAGCACAGACTGTCAAATTCCCGAAGGGATTCTGGGATATCCTTTTTTAACTTAATAGTTGCCTGAGCTTTGCTTTGCCTATTAAAATGTGTTCCTTTATGGTTTTCCTCATTGAAAGAAAATTTGATGGAATACTTGAAGATAGGTCTAAACCCCCACATGCATTAATATTAATGGGTGCATGTATTCCAACTCTAGAAGGCCTGAGCAGCAATAGGCTATAACCACGTTGGTGTATTTCAATACATCTGCTGAGCCACAGGATATTCTGAGCAAGGTAGTTGCCTTTACATTGAAATGAACACATGAAGAGATTTGGTTTCATTTGGCTTCCACATGCACAGATGCATTACTTACATTCCAGATAAATAATGTTACAATCTGCTTTATTTCAAGGTGTTCTTCAATACCTAATACAAAGCTTCCTAACACATGCTTCTTTCCATGTCAAGATTAAATTGTGAAAAAGCATGTTTTAAGAAACTGATAAATTTTTTTGGCAATTTTGGGGTTGCTAATCAAGTGCAAATAGCTGCAGACGACACTAAGTCTTGCCCTCATCTGATAGTCTTTGTCTGCAATTCTGGTTTGTTATACAAGACATATTAATGATAGCACAATAATTAAAAGTGTAATTACTCTTTTTCTTTCCTCAGTACATTCTGTATTACGGTATCAAAAATAATCTTGCCTCAGATATTCTCATGGTCCTTTAAAAGAGCCAAAACTCATTGTTGGAAATGAATTTTCATTTTTAAAGTGTCTTTTTGAAAGAGAAATATTTTATTATAATAAGATAAAACTTCCTGATTGAAATTATGAGGACATCATACTTAAAACATGAACAGCATGTTGATTTTTAATAAGATATTTTATCTGACTGTGGGCTGAAGCTGAATTACAGTTATCCTGTCCATTACTGCCACTGACTTCACCTGGGCCTCGTTTTCTCATGCTAGGCTAGATACATGCAAGTGATCACATCTAAAGTTGTGATGGACTTTATTTTGGGAGTGTAAATTGCTTGTAAACCAAAATAATAATATTTTTTAATGAAGAGAACACAATAAAATATTATTTCTGTGTTATTTTTTCCTCTCCACCTCTCTTCCTCCTCCTTATACTGCTTTCTAATCTTTTTTCAGTAACAACAAAGAGAGAGTAGCTTATTCTGTATAGTTATTTTACTGTAGTTCAGGGGATTCTATTTATAATGCTGTTACATTGAGGAAACATATATGTAGTTTTACTTTGCAGTTCCAAATGATCCGTGAGGATCCCTGAAATAGTTTTACTTTGAGACTCAGTTAGGGACATACTTCTTAATTTTATTGGATTTCCTTTGGGAAAAGAAAAGGATTTTTTGGGTTTTGTTTCTTGTCAAAGAACACACTGCATGTCTTGATAGCTTAATTAGCTACATCATATTGTAAAACAACATTTGGTTGCAGGAAACTTAGAAGACCAAATCAGCATTTTCTGAAACCTTTCTTGAAGAATTTAGATCAGAAACGAGGCACTTCCAGCATACATACAGAGTTACCTTGGCTGGGAGAAAGAACAAATGCAAGAGATACATCTGGAAAAGGGTGCTTAGGAAAAAAATTAGAAAAATTGCATACTCATTTATGGTCTGGTGGTAGGCACTGGGTGTTTTTTGTTGATGTTAGGCAAATTTCTGATAAGGGATCAGTGGTTGTCAGGGTAGCGATAGATTTCTTGCATCAGTTTTCTCACTGAAATTATTGAAGTCCCTCTCTAGCTGTTATACTGAAATAATTTAAAATGTGATGCAAGTGTTTAACCTTTTTGTAACTGCTCGTGTAGAAGGCCTGAAGCAATAGTTCTTTGTTTTGGTCAGTGTCTTCTCATGTAACAAATGTGATATTTGTCAGTGCTGCTTAGGGTTTCATTTCTTACTGAAGTCTGTACAGCTGGAGAGGAAGTATGTACGCTATTATTTCCTGGGGATGAGCTGAGATGAAGCCTAGTTTTTAGGTAGTTTCACAAATACTTATATTAACTTGACCAACATCTTCCTTCCCCCACTAGCAAGCAGCAAGGGTTGACTGCTTCTTAGGGAAGGGGGGTTTAGAAGCCAAGGGTGACCAGAGCATCAGCTGTGCCCCCACAGATGGGTGCAGTCCCACAGCATCTGAATGCAGCCAGTAACAAGAGTAACACCTGCTAGTGGGATCCAAGGAAAGCCCCAGGTCCAGACCCAACTAGGGGCCAGGGACAGGAACTGAAGGCTATAGACAGGGCTGGGAACAGGCACTCTGCCAGCATTGCTGGGACAGGGACTGACAGCTCAGGGCTGAGCTGAAATGGGGCTCCAGGGGTAGGTGATGGGGTGGGACAGTATGGCCTGGTACTGTCCTTGGGAACCTGGCATCACCTTCTTCCACATCACCAGTGGTAAAAAAAACCCTAACACAAACCAACAGAAAAAATTAGTTGGGTACCTGATTTGTTTTGCTGTGCAGCCTCACAAGACAGAAATAGGAAGGCACAGTAGGTATGCGTGGACCACTGTCAGTAGCAGTACTGGTCTATAGTGGCTTAAAGAGCAATTTTGGCTACAGAGGTAGGCCTTGAAATGCTTCCTAGGCTAGCTTCTGTGGTTCTACCTCATACATTACTTAATAGATGGTGTATCAATAATAGCTGAAACATTTATTTACCCATTAAAAAAAACAACAACTGCATTTGACTGTAACAAAATTTCACGTTATACCTAGAGAAACTAAAGGTTATTGAAGGTTATGCATTAAGAAATGTCTACTGAGAAAAGACCTTTTCTTCCATCAGCGTTATCTTTTTTTCTGTTTGTATAGCAAAACTGAGAAACAGTTTATTCCTGTTATAAGTTATTTTAATTAAAACAAAGGGGCGTGGGGTGGGGGGTAGAAGATGTTAGTAGCAAGATGTTTCCTGTGAGTCAACCAATAAAAGTGTGTTCCCTCACTACAAGTTGATGACCCCCATATCTCTTATGCTTGCTAATGCCAAATACTGCTTACTACTGTGTAGTAAACAGTCTTTCTGCTTCTGGCTTCAGGTAATTATAACAAAATATTAAACCACATATTAACAGCTTCAACAGTCTTGGTTTTAACATACCTGTCAAATAAATAATAGTACGCTGTAAACTAAGTATTTGACCTCAATATCACATAGGTAGTATGGTCTATGTTTCAGGAAACAAGAAAATTAATCAAGGACATAGTAATAATGACTAAAAAGTTACTATTGGTTTCACGTTCCAGAATAAAATGGACTCTAGATCTCATTTTTATAGGTGCCATGTCCCTATTTTTGTTTCAGTTCTGTGTGACAATTACTGTCTTTTCATGCTTGTTGTCCTGTGTTCCTAGTGGAAAAGCCTGTAAATACAAAAAACAGGGCAGGGTTTGAAAAAAGTGACATTCACCACTGATGCCTATTTGGGACTCATTTATCATGCAAAATTAACTGCAAATGGAACATAGGGTGGCCCTCATAAGCAAACTTCTTGTTAGCGGGCATTAATAAAATTTACTCTCATGTTTATGCAAGAGTGCCAAATGTTTTTCCAGAAATGAGTAACGCCTCATAACAACCATGAGACCCTGTGATATCCTGCATAATTTACAGACAATCTAAATGACCTATGCTGGTTAAGTGACGCACTTGAGATGAGTCAGTGGGAGACTGTGAAATGAAGCTCAGAGGTACTTACACTGGTTCATGGTTCCTAACAGGATGCCTATTTTCTTCCACTCTAAAACATCAGTGCTGACTCAAAAGTCTGCAATACACCTTTAGCTCAAGTTTTCATTGAAATAAAAAACCAACCTTAATGAAAGATGCATTGGTAAAATACAAATTTTTTTTATAATGGATGTGTGTGGTCAGCGTTGGGTAATTACTGTAAAGAAATGCACTAGAAGCAGTGCAGGTATCCCTGCACAAGACAGATGTTGATGTGGCTCTGAACGTTGCCAATCTTTCTCAGCTCAGTGAACTTCAGCTCACTGTTGACTCAGGTGAAGTTTTGCTTTATATTACTGGCAAAACAGTATTCTTATTCTTTAGTTGTTTTTTTTTGTTGTTGTTTGTTTTTCAATTTTAGGAAGCCTGAGCTACACCTCTTCAGTCTTTACCCAGAGACAGAGTATTGTGTCAAGTGCTCCAAATTTGAGGGTTTTTCTCCAGGTTCATTTTACTTTGCATTCATTTATAAACACCAGTATTCTGATATTACTTGACAATAGTACTAAATGTATTATTTTAAATTTCTAAGTATTACCAGGTGATGCAGATTTGTGATGCAGATTGCTTTTGAAGGGCTAGAAATTTTCTTTGGCGATTGAAATTTCTAAGTCTCCATTTCCAAGTCTGATTTTAGAAACTGAGTCAGGGTGCGGATGTACATGGGTGCTAGTCATGCTTTTCAGCATCTTTGGTGATGATTTGCAAGACTACATAATCTCTTCTTACCTAGGATCAATTTGGCCATTTTGAGACTAAAAGCTGCAGAATGTGTGAAGATCTATGGAAAAGCAAAGCAGAAGGATAAGGAAAAATGTATAAATTATAGAGCTTTTAGTAGGGTTCAGCAGAATTATTTTCATAGGATTTTCTATTAACATGCCAAATATATATATATTTTTTAAAAATTGTGAATGTTTATATTACTCTATTATCATATTAGCTGAGCTTTTGTGACATACCCAACCCTAAAATACTACTAATCTCTGCTAGTTAAGTACTGGAGCCATTGCTAAGCAATTACAGTACTAAGTATCCATTCCTCCTCACCCTCTGACAATTTAAATAAAAAAAATAATGGGGCAGGATTGAGGATTGCAGGTTTCTCTCTAAGTCTTAGTAACCTTACTAACTGAGGTTGAGTAGTGTAAAAGGAAAAATAGCTAAGCCTGTAATTGCTGTCCTAGCTGAGACAGATGGACAATCATAAATAATGGGAGAGTGACTATGTGTTTTATGCTAGAAATTTGTAAGGAAAGGTAAACTACAGAAAAATAAGAGTTTAAATCTCCCTGTGGGTATAAGCTAAAAATTAGAGAATTCTAGTTATTTCTGGCAATATGGTCTCTCTTGAAGTGCAAATTTTTTCTAACTGTTTAAGCATGTGCTATATTGTTATAGGGAATAAAATACTTTCTGCTTTCCTCCTCATTCTTGATTAAAAGTAATTTCCTGGTAATGATTTTCTTGGGCATTTGAGAACCCTTAAGCAACATTTTTGCTAGTGTCTCAGAAAATCCAGAAAATCTTCAGTGTTTTCGGACTTTTTTTTCTTAACCACCCCCCCCCTTTTTTTTTTTTTAATGGACTGAACTAGTGTATTACTCTTCAAAAAGAAACGGGAAAAAAAGAGATCTTTTTACCTGGCATGAAATAAAAAGAAAGCTAGAGAGAATAACTGAATTGTTGGTATTTTTCCCCCCCATTTGTTAGAAAATCAATTGAGATTTTAAAGGTAAGAAATACTATTTTTGTTGTTTATCCCAGGATTAAAATCAGTTCATCATGTGAATGCTTTTCACATGTAGTTTAGCACATATAATTGGTAGATAGATATCTGATGGATATAATGATGTGAGTGCTTTCTATAGGTTTAAGACACTGGGGGTTTTATTCTGAAGGATTGGAAATGGACTACTGTTGATGAAAAGTTTACTCAGGGTGGTGGCATCAAGACAGCAATTTTTCTAATCAGGTGTAAAGATGTTTAAATCAGTAAAACAGGCTTATAAATTGTAATAATTTGATTAATTTTAGTGCTGATCTTGTTTTGGTTTAAACTATTTGGCTGAGGGGAAAAAAGGTTTCTAGAGAAAACAGAAGTTCAAGGGTATCCCTGTCTACTTGCTTGAGCTAGACTTGCAAAGCTGTAGGTTGCTCCTGAGGTAGCCATTGTCAGAATGTATTCCAGAATGTTTGCCCCTGACTTGTGACAAAACAAGGAGATCTGTAACATATTCTCATCTGCCAAACCAGGCTGGAAGTCAAATTATTTCATATTAGCAATATTGCCAGCCCCTACAACGAGGTGAATTTCTGGATTTTTTTTTTTTTTTTTTTTTTAAATGGTAGCAAGAGCTTGTCTACCATTGACACTTTTCAGTCATTGCTTTTTCACTTTCCTGGTATGACCTCTGTGAATTTTATTACTGAAATACACGAAAAGGTGACAGACTATTATAAAAAGATGAGAGGAAGCAGTATATTGGTAAGACTGGACTGATTAATTCTCATTGACCTCCATTACAATAATGATATCAGCCAATTCACCTACTGAAGTGATAATGAAGTAGAAGTAATTAGGGTTTAATAAAAATCTTCCTTACATTATTCTTTCCGGAAATTAACTTACATTCTGTTAAAGCTTAGTGAGTTTTACCTCCTCTATGATGACAAGCCTTATCAAAATGATGAGCAAAGAGTAGGAATAGCTAGATGCATTTATCTATTAATTGTTCATCATGTGGCAAAGTCTGTTGAGTTACAGTCTGCACAAAAAAATAAAGTTTGAGTGCTATGAAATGGATGATTTTGCGGCCTAACTGAAAAGTTTTTCTTTTTATATAAATAATTTAAAAATAGTAAAAAAACCCTCTGTCTCTAGAGAGATAGTAACGAGGATTAATTTTCAACAGACTTTTCTAGTTATCAAAGTTAGTGTAAACTTTAAATAAAATGCAAACAGCTGTGCACAGCTTCTTTGGTGTGACAATTTATTCTGTGCATAAAGGGCATTCAGTAGATACCTGTTGTGCTCAACATAGCAACTTCTATGTCTTGGCACGCATTTCAGAATAAGTATTTAAAATATACATACCCACACTTCAAGAAACATGTTTCCAAGAATTTTATTTCAGATGTTTTCAATACGTTCTCAAATCTTCATCTCTGAATTTGTAAATCCCTAATTGTGAAATATGTGAAAGAGATTGCTGGCATCTGCTAACTAAATGTTCAGTCACTTTTCAGTAGACTATTCTCAACTTTCCTCTTCTGTTCAGCAGGTGATAAGAAGGAACAGAAGACAGATGCCTTGGAAAAATATGACAGGTGTAACAGAACGAGAGTGAGCGAGCAAGCAGTGCTTAGTGTTCAGATTAATCGAACAGACCTAGCAAATAATCTGGTTTGCCTGAGGATCTGGGCTTTTCACTGTGATTCAGAGCATGCATGTTTCCTGAGGGGTGGGTTTGTTTATATTTTTTAGCTTTTCTGAAGAAGGGACTTGGGACTTTTTAAGGAAGCTGGAAGAGTGAGTATCTAGTTCAAAAGAAATAAACTTCCAAAGTAACTTTAAAAAGGGTATTTATGATACCATATCTACCATCTTCCCCCTGCCCCCCCCCCCCGGCCAATTTCATCTCCATTTCAGTGTGACTCTATAGCTTGGAGTCTGAATGTTCTTATATTCAAGGCACTGTCTGACGCACACAAAATACACTGGAAAATGTGAGCTATGTTGTTTTTATCTTGGCTAAGTACTAGAGTTTGGCTTGTAATAGTAGCCAATTAAATGTTCTGCCACTGATACGATTTCCTTGGCAAACTATTCCTGGGATCATTGCAGGTAAGTGTTTTAAATTTGGTACCTTTCATTTATTTGAAACTTCACTACTAAACCACTTGAAAATATTTGCAAAAGTAAGGCAGCCAGGTTTCAGAGGATCACAGCAAAAATTCCAGAAGGAGCTGTGGTACTGCAAATTTTCTTTTGGTAAATCAAACTAAAATGATGTTAGGTAAAATAATTATATTAGGCAGAATAAGAAGGCAACAAGTGAGATGAAAGAAGAGAGAAGAGAAAGCAAATGCTACAGTGTTTCAAGTAAAGTCAAAGTGCTTGCCTAAAAATGAATTTATGTCACTGTCTTGTATTCCTGCTTTTGACACCCAGTTATAGTCTGAATGAAACACAATGTCTTTATTTTATTTTAAAGGATAATTGAGTCTAGCAATTATTCACTGTAGAATTTAAATTTTCCTTTACATTTCATTACATTTTAATGTGATATGGATCATTTTAGTAATGTTTTATAATATTTCTGAAGATTTTTGTCTCAAGATGCAGTTGAAGTATAGCTTATCTGGTCATGTGAAACAGGCTTTGAGAATAACGACAGAAAAGGTCTGTAGTACTTCAGAAGCTACATTAAAAAGGTTCATATTTGCAGACAAGGAAAGGAAGCTTAATGAAATTGAGACTGGAAATCATATTTTAGTTGAACTTAAACTAAATTACAGTCAGACACAATACATGTAAGTCAGTTTGGAAACTGATTTTTTCAATAAATGTTAAAAGTGCACAACCATTACTCTGTGAGTGGTTTGACATACCAACACCTAAACTATTGCCTACACTGCTTGTTTTCATGGTTGCCTAGACACAAGGCTCAGCTTAAGGCTGCCTGCTTGTACATAGCAATTTGCTCTTAATGCTAGGGGAGCAGAAATAAGAAGCTGTTGATGTAAAAAATGTTAATGATGAGTGACAGGCTGAAGCATGAAGGTATATTTGTAGTAAAACCTGGCTGTAGCTCTCATTGCCATAGCCAGCCTTCACCTCCCTCTGCAGAGAGCATTGCACCAGGGGTGGGGTGGCTGTGATGGGTTGGTAAGGGACGCTGCGTGCTGCTTGGCAGCGTGGCAACAACCATTGCCTGAAAGAAACAGTTGGAATGGGGATTAAAAATAAATAAATAAATAAAAATATTAGTGGAACATGTGTAACATCCTAGGAGCAGGGAAGGATGGCTGTGAATATGCCACGTGTGGTGTTTGTTGCCATCGTTCCCGCTCTGAGCCACAGGCTGAGGGCCCTGCGGGTGCAATGGATGGGCTTGGCTGGCATCCCACGTCCTTCCCTGCGGGCCTGAGGGTCAGGATCCATTGTCTTGTAGGAGAACCCTCTTCTGCCTCCCTCCCTTTGGCAGGAGTTGTTTGCACCTGCCTTGGACTGCTGGCTGGTCATCCTTTCTGTGAGGGGATATGGCCCCAGCGGAGAAGCCTCTGTCCTCCTGAAAGCCAGGCCCAGCTTGGTGTGGGGCAGCCACAGTGGGGAAAGGACAGAGCACTGGTTGCAAGTGGCTGGCCTGGGGCTCGCTCGGGAGACATCCCTGAAAGCTTCGGTGGGGAGAGACATGGGAGGAGCAGAATGGGTCATGAACATACCAACATAAAATTGTAGAAAAGGGTGAGATGATAAAAAAATGCCATTTTAGTTCCCAAGTTTTTCTCTGACTAATATATAATTAAATCCAAGGGATTCTGCTGTCCTGTCCAAGTTACAACTTAGAAACTGTAAAAGTGTAAGACAAAGCCAGTGAAAAGGTGCAGAGCATTTGTTATCTTGATTTTTGTTTGATTCTGCTTTACTATATATCATTTTTTTAAATACGTATAAATACACACTCCCCTTCCACAGCAGTGAAAACATAGATTTATCCCTCTTCCTCCTTCAGAATCACACACATGCCTTAATATTTAACAACTGGATTAAATTCTGGGCTTGAAAAAAAATGTCATGAGTTTTAAGGCAGTGTTGTCCAGACTTTTTTGGCTTGAGCACTGCTACCAAGCCTTAACCTTTCTTACAGACCAGCAGCCACCCTTAATATAAAATTTAACTGAAAACACCACACTGAATGGTGCTGAATATGATTCTGCATGGTTCATTTGCTGTAGGTAACTTGGGAATTACAAGTCTGCTGAGAAGTAATATTGCTGGAAAAAGTAGTTTCAGGATTTAGGAGTCTTGAGTTGCTGAATTAATTAGCACTTCCTTCTCAGTGCAAGGGTTAGTTCAGATATCATTTTACAGCTTGCAGCTCCTAAAGTGCTGTCTTTAGCTACTGTACTTTGTTGACAAATTAGCTGTCATGAAATCAGCTCTAGGATTTCTATATCACTTAGGTATTTTTGAAAATTGTATGCCTGAATATAATGGTATTTCAATTAACAATTTTTAAATAAGCTGTGAAATGTCAGGTTCCTGTGATAGCAGGAACTCAGAACTCCAGAAAGCATTATGCAGAAACATTATGTATGTATGTTCTCAATTTTTAATCTATTGAAGCCAAATTAGAGTAAGTATCTAAGTGCTTTCCTGAATGGTACTTAAGCACATCGTTAAGCCCTTGTATTAATTAGACTCTCTTGGAAAAAAAACCCAAAAACCCGAGCTTGTTGTTCTCGGTGACAGTCTAATTCCTGGGATTGTGAGTCATGGAAACTGGAAGTCTTATTTCAGTGATGAATCAGGCCCGAATTGATATCTTTAATGCATGTCTAGCAGATGAGAACTTGAAAATAGGTATATCAAACAGTATCCTCCATGGGACTGCACAGGAAAAACACAATACATAGTTTCATGGAGTATGTTAACTTCATTATGTACAGCAGTTAAATGATTTAGAGATGTTTTCTGCCACATTTAAGGTGGATACAAGCTGAGACTAACTAGGACATAGCAAATAGCCATAGTAGTACAAGACTTAAAACCAATTCCATCTGGGGCTTGGAAAAAGTCTTTTAAAAAGAATGAGAAGCGACATTCCTACTTTATCAGTATGCAGATGTCTTTGGAAAGTCTGCCTGTTGCCACAGTGAAGGAAATTATTGTATGAATAAACACAGATAAATTGACAACCTGCACAGTATTCATTATTTGTGATGTAGTCTGTGACATAAGCTCTTCTATATAAGAGCTTTTGAAGATAGATTGTGCTGTAGGAGTTAAGGTGTCTAGACTCTGCCAAGAGTGGTTTTTTTCTTCCTGGAATGCTGAGAAGGTAGGGTTTTGCAATAGTAGTTTTATTTTAGATGTGAGATTTCAAGTTTGTGAAATTACTAGTTGAATATGTTCTTTAAGCAAATATAGTCCTTATGGCTTAATTTTTTTTTGGGGGGGATTTTGTTTTGTTTTGGTTTGGTTTTTTTTTCCATTTGTCATGTACTGAAACCATTTCATGTAACCTTGTCATACAACTTAGACCTTGGATGACAAACATCTCTGCACTTTTTACTTGCTTTAGAATTTGGAAAATAGGTAGGAAAAAAGTAATCTGAACTCTTAGATGGGTCTCTCTGTCATTGCTAAGTGTAACAGGATCCCTGGGAGGAGAAAACCTAAGTGAAATTTGGCTTTATATACCAACTTGGAGAAAATGCTGTCAGCTGCTTCTGTGGCAAAGGCATAAGTGAATTAAAAAAATGAAAGATCCAGGAATGGAAATTTAATGAGTCTCTAACTCCTGTACAGAGTAAGTCCGACTAATGCAGTATTCCAAGCTGATGTATATACACACATACACACTTAAAATCTTGGTGTAGACCAGAGTTAAATTCCATTTTAAAAAGCAGGTTTTGGATTTATGGTGGTGGGGTTTTTTGTTTGGTTGGTTTGGCTTTTTAAGATAGAAGTAACAGCTCCAATTGCATATGCTATTATATCAATTTTAAAGCTTTCCTATTGTTATAATACAGATTGACTGTACAGACATTGCTATGAGACAATAAAAGGTAGGTATGTAACTTAGCCTGTGGAAAGTGCAGTAGTTTATTAAAGCTTAAACTGTCATGTAGTTGCCATGGGGCAGGTGAGTGCCTTAACACTGGTATGACATTGTGATTTCCTGTGGAGATGGACTTAAAAGTAAAGGTCTGAGCCATCCTGTTGCTCATCAGCTAAACACAGGCCCTAATGTGCTTAAAATTTTACTCGGGGAGTCATACCTAAGGTCTCTGAAGTGTTTCTATGGCAGAAAAATGCTGTAAATGTTAATCCAGAATAGTTTGTAGTTTAACTGGGGAAAAAGCCCACTACTTGTGTTTTGTAGTTTCATAAGTGGTTCAGTTCAGAAAAACAAACAAACCAACCATAAAAGTATCTTTTAGGGAAGCACCTCTGATTTTACGTATACTGGTGAGCTTCTAATTTCTGATCAGAATTTTTTATGTGGAAGTAAAAGAATTGGGGCTATATACAGTCCATGCTAAGGGAGCTTTCAGATGAATGTATTAAATAGATGAGAAAAAGATGGTTGCTTTGATTCAAGGGAGTAGGTTAAACACTATATTGTAGTCTACTGTGGATCTGTGGAGTTGTTTTGTTTGGTTTTATTCTACCCAACTTTTTAATAGATAAGGTAGATTTCTTGTGAGTTATCTTTATTCACAGTCATGAAACCAGGAGTAAATTGCTCCAGTAACAGAATGGCCCTTAAGGCTAGTATGCTTCTAAAATTACTGGTATGTCAAACAAGGTTTCAGAAGACTCTGTGGTGGTGTGGGATTTAGCACCATTGGCAATATAGAAGTGTTTTGTTTTCTGTATTACAGGTCTGTGACAAACTTACCAGATATCTGAGTGGAATTCAAAAGAGAGATGTTATTTGCATGTGCTGTGTTACTGCAGATATTAATCGGTACAACACTTTAGTAGTAGTTTACAGACTTGAATAGTATTATGATGAGAATTTGCCTTTGTCAGTAGTTAGGAAACTGGTAATCAGCCAGGTGGCAGTACACTTTCCAGAGGATACTGTATGCAGAAAGTACCACTACAGTCTGCTTTTAAATGAAAAGTAACAATGCTGGAGTGATCTAAAATTTGGAAGAGTACACAAAGGTATGATCAATAGTCAAACATTAACCTAGTGACCTAAAGCTGAAACAAAATTGCATTTCTATAAAAGTTGGAAAGCTAACTGTCTTTGGGCCTTGAGAAGCTTTTTATATATTAACCTCTGTGTTTAACAAACCTTTCAGCCTGTCATTGGGAAGGGAGAAGAGCATCAGTAGCACTTAACCCTGTTGTGGGAGATGGCCCTTTTCAATAAGGGTAATATGCTGGATCAGCCCATGTTCCCCCCCACCCCCTACCCTACTTTGTTCTATTTACATCCCCAAATCTTTCACTTGAAGAGTAATTGGTTTACCCCAGGAGCGCTAGATAAACACTTTAAAGCTGATTTCTGCTTATCTCCTGAGTATTGTTTCTTAAATGCTGAATTGCATGGTTGAATGGTTTACAAAACCAAGGACTAATGTTAGTGGTGGTTCAGCAATGTGCTTAGAAAAAAAGGGAGCCTTTCTGGGCTACAGCATTAATTGTTGGCATATGCTGGTTAGCTTTACAGACTTCAGTGACAAAAAAACTGTCTCATGCTTTGAATGCCAAGTTGCAATAAAATATGAGTTGATATGTGAGTCATTGGAAAACACGGCTTGTGATTTTGCTTGCTGCCTTCACTGCACATGCAACTGTTAATGTGGGGACCAAAGGCAGGAGTACAGTTGGATTGGGAAGGAGCAAGCATGGGAAAAACAGAGAGATGAAGAGATAAAAAAGGCTTATCAAGTGTAAATAGCTGTCCACTGAGTATGTTGGTGTGACGCTGCCTGATGCTTGATCACCACAGTCTCTCCTGTGTTCTTATTAAATCCTATTTCTAATTATCTTGTGTGTGGGTGCACTCTCATCTTCAGTGGGTGTGTGAATGCTCATGAACTTCAAACCAGGCTAACCAGAAAGTAGTAGAAGAAGTTTGAGTTCCAGCAGCTGGTGTGGGACCATGAAAGTCAGGGGTTCTTGGGGCTCTTGGGATTGGGGGGGCAGCACATGGCGAGGAGCAGGGTGTGCGTTCCTCTGGCAGACTGAAATTCCCATTAGCTGGAGAGGAGGAACAGGGTGGGGCTGTCCATCCTGTCTGTGTGAGTGCTCTGTGTCTTTGTAGGGGTGCTGGCAGAGGCACTGTTTTTCTGTCTGCGTCTGATCTGGGAACCATCTCTTTCTCTGTGTATGCCTGCCTGTCTGTGTTGGGAAGCCTTACCACCAGCTGGATATGGGAACATGGAACTGCAGCAGCCTTGTGTCTGTCAGGCACAAGGAGAGGGCTCACCCTGGGTGCCAAGAGTAGCCTGGATTTGGCTATTCAGACACTTTGTGTTGTTTTGCCAGTGTATCATTACAGTTTTTCCCAGATAAAATTTTAGATTTGTTGTTAATGTCCTTGTTAAAGAAGTTAAATAACATCGAGTTTAACAGTGATCCAAAGAGAATCCCACTAACAGAACCTCATCCCTTGTTTACTGGGATTTCTTCATTAACAGTTGCTTCAGTTATTCAGCTTTTAAAACTTTTGATGTGTTCTGTTATGCTGCTCAATCAATTTGTTTACTATGTTAAGCACTTCACAGAAGTCTTTTTTACCTTTAGCTGCTATCTTTTTCAGCATTCCCCCTTACAATCCCCTCCAACTGTAAACCCAGCGTTTTTAGAAAGACTTGTTTGTTACCATGTTGATTGTTACTGTTTCTATTCCTGTCCTTTAATCGTTTCTATACTGAATCCTGTGTAGTGCCTTCCCTTCATTTGTTTAGGATAGATCTAGCACATCTAGGAGACCTCTTCCAGTCTCACTGCAGGTACACAGGCTAAAGAATCAACTGATGGAGGTGTGCCCGATTAGGAACAGACTAGACAAGGAAGCATCTGTGAGTGTAGTCCTTGGAGACAGGGAAAGAGCCTTTCTGCTATACAGTTCTGTTTTGTCTGTGAGGTTGGAGATTTCATCTTTTTTCCTTCTAACCAGAAGGAACAAGCAAAAAATTCTTCATGCACATACTGTCTTTCTGTATGTGACAAATGAGATAGTGGTTCAAATTGTCTTTTATGATTTTTTTTTTTTTGTATGCACATTTATGCTGTGATAAGTCCCTGATTATTGACTGCATGCTTTTTGGTTGGGGCAATCTTTAAGGTGGAGGAGAGGATTTCTTCTTTGAGAGCACCTGGCCATGGGAGAAGCTTTTTAAAGAAAGAACAGGGCAGGCAGTAATTGATGTTCTGACTAGGGAGCTCACACTTGAGGATTTTTCTTAGAATAATGGGGAAGAGATGCAAAACCAGGCCAGAGATGGTGAAAAGAGGGGAGATTTTTTTATAGACCCAGACAAGAACAAGTAGAGTTCGTTGAAACCACAGAGGCTATTGGAAGTTGCTAGTATGAAAAGTTGGTCTGTAGGAAAAGCCTTTGTTGCAAAGATACAGTTGGGCAGAAAAATTATTTGTTCCGAAATGGCTGTATTTTATCTCTCTCACCCCCAAAAATGTTCATTTTATAATAAAACATCACTTCTTCAAAGCCCTTTTGGTATTTTTTTGGTGTGTTCACTTTAAAGAAAAGGTGCAGACAGGTCTGTCTCAAACCTCTGGCTTATTTGAGATCCAGTCATAGCATAAAAGTTAAAAAATGTTATAGCTGGTAAAAGGTATTAGGCCAGCTTTAAGGAAATCCACTTGACTGCATCTTGTGGACTTTTGAGAGAACCTGAAGAAAACTTTGCATACCATTTGTGGGAAGCTGTCTATTGTAAATGCATTTTGTAAATCAGTTTACTGTTGTAACAGCTTGTACCACAGTTCTCACTTGCTGTAGAAGCTACTGGCAGAGCTGCCAGAGCATACTGTGTTAGGTTGAACATGGGATGAAGGATCTTACAGAAATTAAACCAAGAATGTTGTCCCGCACCAAACTTGTCTCTTTAAATCCCCAAAGGAGCACAGTTCCTTTAAAACAAACAAACAAATGAAAAACTCTCCCAAGCAGTTGTACCTCTTGGCTAGTTAGCTGCCCATGGATTTTCTGAGTGACTAGGGCTTGTAAGGAAACCTTCTCCTGCCTGTGGTGATACTGCTTTACTGCCTTGGGGCTGAGCTGCATTTAGGGTGGCCCCCAGGGACAAGAGGAGTAGCACAACTCCTTGGACATTTCATTGCCCAGGTCTCATCTGCCCCCCCATATCAAACAGAGGTCAGGCAAGTCAGGTTTCCTGCTGAAAAAAATACAATAAATCTTTTCAGTTGCCTTCATGCGTAGAACTGCAGTTCAAATTCAGTACCTTTATCCTGCCCTTCAGAAGTTTTTATACAAACCCAACATTAACTTTGTCTCAAATCGACAATATTCTACACCCACAATGTTGTAGCCAAAGAAGCTTGTGATATGTCATATTTACAGGATCTTTAACTGCTGGTAACAGCCAAACCTGTGAGCTTTAGTTTTTGCCTTCCATTAATACTCAGCATTGCATTTTTAATTCAGATGAATATACTGTCTTCAGTATATGGCTCACAATACAGAGACATAATCTTCTGCTTACCAACCAGTTGTAGGACAATACTCTTGGCTTTTTTTCCCCTCCATAAACTATCTCTGGTCCTTTATCAATGGTAGAAGATGGAGGAAATACCTTGCAATACATAGTTTCCCCCAGTTTGGGTGTATATACTTAAAGAATGATCTTTGCTCTTATTCAGGAGCTGTACTGATTTGGAAGTGCATTGGAGGTGTTCACTGTGACAGTCTCATGGGGAAAACTTTACACCTTCATCTCAGAAATGCTGAGTTCCTTCTTCTAAAGGCTGTCTTTCATCAAGCTTGAGGGTAGAAATTAGTCCAATTCCTTTTTATATTACTTTATGTGAAGGAGATTGACCATCAGTAAGTTTTCAGATGACACCAAGCTGGGGGGAGCACTGATCTGCCTGAGGGCAGGAGGCTCTGCAGGGGGGGCTGGACAGGCTGGACCCATGGGCCGAGGCCAGCTGTGTGAGGTGCAACAAGGAGAAATGCCAGGTCACACCAGCCCCACACAGCACTACAGGCTGGGGCAGAGCGGCTGGAAAG
>JAVJGJ010000037.1:59084068-59116710 GCA_035590215.1 Microhierax caerulescens
CTCCATGGGCTGAGGGGCACAGCCTGCCTCACCGTGGGCTTCACCACGGGCTGCACTCTGGGCCTGGAGCCCCCCTGCCCCCCTGCACTGACCTGGGGGGTGCAGGGATGTTGCTCTTGCATATTCGCACTCTCTCTCTGGCTGCAGTCGTTGAAGATTTTTCTTTCCCCCCTTATTAAATATGTTATACCTGAGGCACCACCACCGTTGCTGTTGGGCTCGGCCTTGGCCAGCAGTGGGTCTGTCTTGAAGCCGGCTGGCACTGGCTCCGTTGGACATGAGGAAGCTTCTTGCAGCTGCTCACAGCAGCCACCACAGTAACCCTTCCTCTACCAAAACCTTGCCTTGCAAACCTATACAGAGTCTAGGTACAGAAATGCTCAGATAGTTGAGACCTACAATTGATTCTCTTCTAACATCTGTAGATGCATCTCAGTGCTGATAATTTCAGTTATTTCTGTATGTCTCTTTCTTTCTCAAATTGTAAAATAAGGTTTATAATATTTACTAGCTTGGGAAATGAATCTTGAGATTCTCAAAAGTGATTTGAGATTAAATACCTACTGAATACTAATTACTGTCATGTTAGTAGAAGCAAAGCAAAATTATTATTTCTTTTAATGGTGCTGTAATTCCAGATCACCATATTAGATAGAAGAAAATAAAATAAAGAGGAAATTGAACTCGTGACATTGTTTTCCAGGTTCTTTCATGTTGGTGAATACATCTGGGAGATTTGCGGGACAGAAAGCTCACCTCCTGCTGCCCCATCTGAAAGAGAATGATACACATTGTATTGATTTCCACTACTACGTTTCAAGCAAGAGTGGATCTAGCCCTGGAACTTTGAATATATATGTGAAAGTTAATGATGGTCCTATTGGTAACCCAATCTGGAACACATCTATCACTGCTACTTGGAACAGAGCAGAACTGGCAATTAGCACTTTCTGGCCTAATTTTTATCAGGTATGTTTTACTTTTTATGAAATTTTATTTCTCACAGCAGTCACCTGCTTCATACTTTCTATTTTTACTTTAAATAAAAGTATCTTTCAATATGTGTTGTTGATCTTTATCTTAATTACATTTTTGTAGATTATGTTAAATGTTTGGGTTTAATCTATATGACTGTGTTTATATGTTTACATATATTTATGGAAGTGTATGAAATGTATGCACACACACATGCTTTAAATGTGGATGAAATAATTATATTGAAACAATTTAGAAATCTAACCATTGATTTCAGTCAATTACCTCTGTTTCTCTGTAATGAAGTCACTCATTCTTTCAGTTCATTAGGGATGCTGGAATTGAATGACGGTAGATTTTATTGCAGTAGTCTTCAAGTTTGATTTAGATCAGCAATACTTGTTGCTTTTAAACCAGCAGTATCCTTTCAATCATCAGTTTGAATCTTCAGTTTGAACACAATATCCATTTCTTCTCTCCAGTAGTAATAATAAATATAACAGTAGCAATTGTAGGAATGGGCTTCTGATGACATCCTAAAGAGTTAGGGAGAATTTCACTTGGCAGTTTCTTAGGGCGCTACTTTTATGTAGGAAAGTTTACAGATGAGGTGATACAGTTCTTTACTGTTGTATAGTAGTTCAACAGTTTTTCTCCTTGTTCGCATGAAAATACAGGCTATGTTCTCCACAAGCAAGTAATTTGCTGTAGTAAGAGCAGACCAGTAAATCAAAGATGTTATTTGGACTCCTCTCATCTTCACTTGCAGTTTGGAAAGTTTTGTTTGGATTTTATTTGGTCCCCAGTGCTGAACATTGTCACTGCATTACAGTTTGAAGCTTTCTGAAGAAAATGCATGCCAAAGATGGGGGTTCTTTGACTGCAGACCTTCCTAGGAAGTACAATGCTGTCATTCAACAGTGTTGTTGCAGGGAGTGACAAAAATTTAATTCCTATCTCAGTGCCCTAACTACCAGTGTCACATGTGGCAGAGCCTTGTTTCTGTTCCTGCATGTGCTGTTTAGGGTGACCAGGTGTTTGCTGCCCCATCATATTTTCATTATGAGTTAGACAATGTCTACTGCAAGGTACTCTGGAGGTTAAATGGACTTCTTTCTGTGGCTGCAGCAGCTGATCTGTAAGAATGTCTCAAGTGAACTGAAGCTACTTCCTTTTGAACCCTTTTTTCTCCATGGAAAAAAAACAACCAACCAAACAAACAAAAAAACCCAAACCAAAAACAAGCTGAAGAACTTCCTGGAGTCTTCCCCTCTGTGATTGTTTCACCCACAACTGACAGAAAGTCCTGGTCCAAAAGATGAGTGTGGAGCACCAGGACCATCTTATCTTTGGAATGTGGGATACCTGGCAATGCAGACCCAAAAGAGTAAACATTCATTGCCTCTGACAGTGTGTTCCTAGGTTGTATAGGGGATATTCACATGGTCCACATTTGCATCCTTTTCTCTGCCTGAGGTGGCGAGGAGTTGCTACAACTGCATCATTTGGGTTTCCTGGAGAGGATTCAAGGTAAGTTTATGGGCATCTCTGCAAACTTCACTGGGAGGACTCATGATGTGGATCCCGTATAATTGGCCATGCACTTGATGTGGGAATACTGGCACCTTTTCTGGAAGGGTAGGCGTATAAGCAGAGTTGAAGTTTACCTCGGTATGGTTCTTATTGTGGGAGAAGCTGTGTACTACCCACCTCTCTGGAGCATAAGGTAGTATCCTGATCACAGAGTCCAAGCTTGGTTTAGCCATACCTTTACAGCTCTCAGGATGAAAAGGCAATGTGTGTTTTGTGGCCCATCAGAGTTCAAGGAGGAGCCGGGAGTTAGTTTTGATGGTCCTTATGGATCCCTTTCAATTCAAGATACTCTATGATTCTATGACCTTACCGCAAGATTGTGGACCCCATGTTATTGATTTGATGCCATTTTGAGAATGCCCTCCAGTGATGCCAAAGAGTCTGTCTATCTTGACTGAAATAACGAGGACCAGTCTGTTACTCTCAGTGGATGGTGGGAGAAGAGTAGAGCATCCCACGGACAATTTCATGGCTGACATTGGACATAACTTTGGGCAGTTTGTTACATGGGATCTACTGGAGGGGTTTGTGAGCAGGCTGGGTGCTTCAGGAACATTGTGTGGTGTGTGCCATGTTGCAGACACTGGGTGAATGTGTGACTGTGTTGCTCGTGCCTAAGTCTAGACTGTAATTTCCCCATCTGGGTTTGGAGTGAATTAGTAGCGGTGCTTCCAATTTCCTGTCTTCTGAAAGGAGTCTCGTTTTTATGCAACAGAACTGCTCTGTGAACCAGCAGTCAGTAAAGACAAGGATTGTGCTTCAAAGCCTCACTCTAGCTCTAAACCAAAATGCTGATGTGAACAGGGGAATTTTAATAGAATAAGCTGTGACTCTGAGTAGTAAATTTAAGCTAATTAACAAGTTAACAAAAACGCAGGCAAACTGACAATTTAAAATGTTATTGATATTAGGAATAATCTGTGTCAGATTTCTAACAATGTGACACCTCTAACTGATATCTGAGTAATATGGATATTTGGCCATAGCAAGAGAAAGATAACCTTTCTAGTCAGCTTTCTCCTTGAGACCTGTCACCTGGACGGTTCACCCTTATTTGTAGGTGAACCCTTATGTGCTTGGATGGGGTACTGTGGTTTAGTGAATTAACGTGCATCAGCTGATACATAGTAGACACCTGAGTCTGTCTGTAATGGATTGCATGTGCTCTCTTTGCCTCTGGAATTACAGAAATTTTTACATAATCTTTCTTTCACTGAGGAGTATAGTAAGTCATTTTCTTTGCATTTGCTGCACATAGTCTGAAATAATACCTGGTTAAGTATTGCAATTTAGCTGATGTGCCAAAATGTGTTATGCTATAGTAATATCCATGGTGGTCTGAGGAACTAGTGTACAATAGTGTAACTTCACTGGTTTCCCGGTAGATCAGTTAATTTATTATGAGGAAGCTCTGTCTCCCTTTTAACAGTTTATAGTCAGTCATCTCCATCTTGGTTGCCTCCATCCTCTCAGTAATCTGTGATGCAATTTCCTCATTCACCCGATGATACTTGCAATTTCTCATAGTTTCTGAACTCTTTTCATCTATTTTCATGCTTTTTCTTCTTCACAGCGTCTGTTTTGAGGGGAGGCAGGAAGTTAGCAGCAAGCAGCTGTGAGAAAGGCAGGAAGAGGAGAGAGGGTATGTGTGGATCTTGTGAGGATGTGTGTCCAAGTTATGTGAGAGCTCAGATGACTGCATGTATGGTGGGACAAGGCAGAGGACCCATCTGATAGGTGTCTAGTGCCAGGTCTGTTTCCTAAGCTGCTATTAATTTGATTCCAAAACTCCAACCTGCTTTGGCACAAATCCATGCATTTCTCACATAACCCTCCAAAATGTACAAGATTTCCTCCCAGGGAATTTTTGAGGCTGACCTTATTGAACAAAATTAAGAAAAGTCTGTTAAGAAGATTTTTAAGGAATGATGGGGCCTTTTTTCACTTTTTGTATATGAAGGTTGGTAGTTTCCTGATGAGTAATCTTAAGGAAAAGATTTGACATTAGTAGGTGAAGGGACAAAGCAACATAATCATGTGATTTTCTTTGTTGTGTTTTAAATCACATATCCATGCAGGCATCTGCACGTTTATGAATGTCTTATAATTCTGTTCCTTTAGTAGGACACCTACAAAGCGTCTAACTGCAAATGAAACCAAAAAGTACTACAGAACTCTGAAGACAAATTATATATGGTAACATTTCAGAGTTATAATATTTATACAGTTCACTTAAAAACAGTGGCGTTGGTCTGTTCTGCTGTTACTTCATGAAAAACATAGGCACAATAACTCCCACTAATGGTGAATGACTAGAAACTAGATTGTGTAGCGTCGAATGAATTTTAATCCAACTTCTAAAGATTTATTTGTTTAAACCACGTATTAACACATACATGCAAATAATTTAAAAGACTTAATAATTAACAGTATTTTATTATTGTAGCACAAGTTATCCAAGCTTGTTAATACCTTTCATGATGAGTTTCCATTTAGGATTGACTTTTTAGAAGTACAGTCTCTGAATGAAGTAATTTATTTCTTCTAGTTTACAATTATTTATTTTTTTTTAGGTAATTGTTTGTGTAGGTTTCACCCCATGTGTAAGCTGTACGACATATACAAATCACCACGATAACCTGCATGTAACGAACACTAACTGTAGTTTAATTACTGCTTATTTAAACTTTGTCAAGTATTTTGGTGATTAAGGATATGTTTAATTCCATAATTAATGGTCTTCTACATGCTACTGCTTAAAATTTGCCATTGACTTCAGCATATATCTACATTGTAGTCCAGTTACTGATTACAATATAGTTGCAGTAGCATAGGTTCAATCTGCCAAACACCTTCTGAGGGTTAAAGATAATCAGCACAACTTGTTCTTTTCTGCTGTGCCTCTTGGTCTCTGAGCTATTTGTTTTGAGGTAGCTGGGGTATTTCTACAGAGCTAGTCTTAGTTCTTTATTATAAAATCCCTTTAGGAGTGCTCCTCTGAGGAAGCACTGGCTTCCTCTTTTTATCACTGGTCACAGGAGAAATTGTTTTCTTTACTGAGCTATTGTCTACTTGGTGCATCTTAAGCAAGAGCATCAAGGAATTTATCATACCATTAGAGGCAACCTGCAAAGAAAACAAGGCTTTGCATAATTACTAAGACCTTCACCCTCCTCCTTACTTGAATAGAATTAGGATGTACACAGAAAAAGAGGATTAAATGCTATGTAGATTTCTATGGGTAATGATGAGCTTGTTAGATTCTTGTGGAGCGGTCTCAGTAGGTTGAGAGGCTCTAAAATTGATGCTTTGAGATACAAGTCCTGAAAAGGCTGCTGCGCTAGTGAGGAGAGAGTGGGAGGGCTTTCTGGTGTTTGTTTTTGTTTTCTTTAATGTTATGGGTTTTTTCCTCGTTTGGATCTTTTTAGCAGGAGGAAAATCTGTTGATTTCAAGATTGTTTTCTGGTTTTGTTTGTTCGGGGTGGGGAGTAATTATTTTTTTCTTTTCCCTAGGTTAGTTAATGATTTTCTGGCCAATTAGTACTATTTTAAATACATGTTATGTTTTTAAAGCATTGCAGTTTTGGAAATTTACAATATGCAAAATGCCACTAACAAGCTGAGTCTGTTGAGTGGCTTGTGTTCCCTGCTCCTAGCCCTGCAAGCAAGCAATTTGGCACAGCACAGTTGCAAGTTACACACTGTCCCCCTATCAGTCTTTTGTATTTTGAATTATTTGCTTTGTACTTTGCTGGGAGTCAGGCATGGCAGCAGTGAGCTGAAACAAATCTTGATTAAATAAGCCAACAAACACTGCAGTTTTAAAATCCAGAAATGAAATTGAAAGGATTAAAAATAGCTTCCAGTGGAGTAACACTACTCTCTATGCCACCACACCTTCTTTAAACATAAATTCCTATGAAGATGGAATGAGAAGACAGGATAAGAGCCTGGCAGTAATTCCTGATCTCTTTTAGTAAGGACACAAAGGAGTTACATGGTATCACTTCCCACAGAGATGAGATTTACCCTTTACCATTCTGACACTTTCTACTGTAAATTAGGAGTTCAGGGAATAAGAAGCAGTAGACCCAACCTACCTTTTCAAATATGGACTTAAACTTTCATTTGTTTCATAACCCGCTTTGTACATGCTTTGCTTGGAGTTTGGCTCATGCAATATATTTAAGTCATCCGCTAGGACAGAGAATTAAGCTCCTTGTGCAGCAAAGGTCAGGCTTGCATTCTCATTTGTTGTGTGCATTGCATTCAACTGCACACATGCAGTTCCTGAACTAGGCTTTGAACCCAAAATAAACCTTGAAATGCATATTGCATTTTGAATTACAGCCCTGTGTCAGATGTCCTAATGAGCTCTTCTTCATTGAGTTGGGTGATTTGGGTATAGTTATTTTGAGAAAGATGTGCCAGGGAAAACCACATGCCTAAATTTTAAACCCCCAGAATTCTAAAAACAACCAAGAATAAGCAGGCACACACTTTTTGTTATATGCTTGAGGCTCTGTTATTATCACCTGTCCCTTGTTCCTAAACCAAGAAAGCTTCTGGGCCTTCAGTAGAGAAATGCAAGATAAGAATTGCTTTAAAAACAAAAAGTGAAGATTAAGATTTAATAGGCTGTAATGTCAGGAGCTCAGTTTTCAGTGTTGCTCACCCGTAAGAGGTTTCTTTGGAGTCTCAGGTTGGCAGCAAACACCAAAATATTTATGTGCTTAGGTGTGAGTGCTGAATGACAGTTGTGGGGGCGTGAGAGGTGGGGAGGGAAACGGCGTAAAGCGAATTCCCAGCCAGGGAAGCCTGGCCACATTTTAGGCAGCCCAAGCCAGTAACCTGTGACAGGTTTCTGCAGGGCCTAGGAAAGGGCCAGGTCAGGAACATCCCTTCGTGTGGCTTTGACGAGGCAGCAGTTGCTGTGATCGTGCCTCAGTGATAAAAGCGGGTAGTCCTAGGGTGAGTCAAAAGGGGGAAAAGAACTCAACCCACAGGGGCGCAAGGCAATGCCAGTTTTCTGGAGAGAAACTGTTCCCAACACCTTGTACAATCTAGTCAAAGAAAGGCATTCAGTGCAGTAAAGCACGGCAGGCAAAGAATACAGTAAGTGCTGGGGACAGTGTGTGATACGTCACTGCCCACTTAGCGGCGGTGCAGGGGAGCAGGATTGCAGCCTGACATTAAGGAGCTTTCTTAATACTCCTTTCTCTTTCTTGTTTCTGCAGAGCACTATTTTTAAGTCATGCGAAGTAGAGAGTGTTTATATTGGGTACAATCTACCCTTTGACTAAAAGCATTGTAATTTTGCAAAAACAAAGGCAGGAATTTACGGAGTAAGGTTCTGTGGCAACAAAACCTTTTTATTTCTATTGTTCTTTGGAACTGACAAGTTATCTTGAGTTGCACATTTTCAGCAGTAAGCATTTACGTTGGTGAGCAGACCCTGTTTCTTTGTTCATACATAGCAAGGGGAAGTGGCAGGAATGAAAAGCTAATTTTGCTCTTCACTGAAGCAGGGAGGATCAGGGACAGTGCAGTGCTAAGCCGCTTCCCTGGTTCCTGTTTGGCAGGCCTGAGAGGGGGAGAATGGTGTAAAACAGCTCTCAGGCCAATGCTCAGCAGAGTTTTTCCTGAGCGAGTGAATTCAGTGTTTTAACTGGTTGTTTCTGGACTGATAAGGTGGGGGAATAATAGGCAAAAAATCCAAGGGCTGCCCAGTCTAAAGTTGCTGGACTGTTGTATCTGTTTTGACTGGGGTCTTTTATATTGCCTGCCGGTGGTTGCGTCAGCCATGAGGAAAAGCAGAGTTAGGAAGTGGGAGTAGGAATGTCAACTTCTGCAAGACAATCAACTTTTCAAATGTGAAATAATGAAAAAAACTGAATGTGAAATAGGTTTCTAGGTTTCATTTCTAGTGAAATTACTAGCGAAACTGATACAGATTTGTGAATAGTCTTGCCATCTCTAATACAAGCTTTTAAATGAATAATGAGCTATCAGAAGTATTTGTAGATCCATTTCTGTGCACCCTCTTACAGTGTGCAGCATACTTACTAGGACTTTCAGAAAGGTGTCATGCATAGGATCAAATTATTTTTCTTTAGTGTAAAAAGGGAAATTGCTTAGTTAAGCAGATATTTTAGTCTGTAATCTTCATTTATTAATTTAAATAAATAAAAATACTGGATTTGGATACAGCAGTTGATAATATTCCACAGTCTGTAGACAGAACAGAAATTACATTACAGTACTTGGAATAGCTGCATTTTCTTTTATACATGAAGTGAAAGGCACATCAGTGATGTATCTTTGATGATGGTATATCACTACTGGCCGTAGTGTCTCTTTTCATTTGCAAAAAATCACATATTTTGTGTCAGAAGAGACCAAAACTGATGATCATTAAACTTGATACCAGCTTGGCTATTGCTTTTAATGGAAGCATGTGTATATGGACAGTATTTCATTTTGTATTACTTTTCCTTGGAACAGGCCCTCTGTAATGACAATAATTGTAATGTAATAGTGTGTCCAGCTGGTAGTTTCTTGATACATTGCCGGCTTATTTGTGGTAATAACATTTTTGGTATGTTGTCGGGAGATAAGGCAGGACATTTTAGATCACTCATTGAGTCTTTCTCTGTTGTTGTAGGCAGGTCCGATTCAGTTATTTCAAGCTTGTAGTTTCTGCTTGTGAACAGAAGGAATGTGTTTTTTTTTTTAGAATCTACAAGCTATTTTTGTCTGTGAGCGTATTGTAATAATGAAGTACTTAAAACCTCTGGGAGACCCTGTAGCTAAGCTTCCATGTTACAAAGTATAGAAATTATTCTGAGATCTACTCGGGTATTGTGCATGTTTTGTTTTCTAGAGCTCAGGTACTTGGTTCTACTGGAAGTCTGGTAAACCTTTGGAAAAAGCACTTCTATGCAACATTTTTTTAAAAATACTTAATCCTCATTATTTGGAAGTAATATTTTTAGCAGGAAACTTCTGACTGGTTTGGCTGGCTGCTTCAGAGGTGTGCATGTGCCACTTCCTCCTGGGTTTTTCTGGAATTTAGCATATCTAAATGTTGAGAACCTGAAAAAACATCCTGTGCTCTGCAGTGGATGGGATCATGCATCAGCCACTTTTCAGATGGCTTTGCGCAGATCTCCTCGTACTGAGTGCTCCGTTGTTTTCTTTTCTTTTTTTTTTTTTTAAATAAGATACATTTAAATAAAAATGAGAAAGTTAACTTTTTTTCTTCTTAACAGAGAAAACTCAAAGCCACTAGGGATTACAGGAGAGAAATCAGTAACTCCCCAGCCCTCTGTTTTTGCAGGCAGATCTTTGCCTCCACAATTAGATTCAGTTAACTCAATGTTAGTTATTTGATAATGCCACAAACTTAGTGGCAGTGTATTTCCCAGGGAAAATTTTCCACCATTTCTGAGACCTGGCTGTCTGCTCCCTGTTCTTCACCACTGTGTTGTAACATTCCTGCATTAACTGAAGGTTCCTGGGACCATGCCATGGTTCTCATGCCCAACAGTCTTTCAGACCATCTCAATTTTGAATAGGCTTGGTAGCTCTTAAGGAAATGGAGCAGTCTTCTCCTTCTTCCAAGGGTGCCAGCATAACCTTTTTTTTTTTTTTTTTTTCAGAGAGCGTAACATAAACTGAGAAGATACAACAATATTTGTCACATTTGTTAATAGAGAGAAATGCTTGTTCTTTTTTCAAAGTTCAGTGAGTGAAAACTGGAGCTGCATTCTGGGTCTTGCACTGCTGTCCAAATTTAGGGTTATGTTGTGCACGCCACCTATCTGTATTACCATTTCAAGGCTGTTAAGATGAGGGTAAGAATGATCATGATTGGAAAAGCTCTTTCAGGTCTTTGAATGCAAGTTATTCTTTAATAACCATTTTTTCTTCTTTAAGAGCTTTTGCTTCCCAACATAGTTCCTAAGACCAGTTCCACAAGGAGGTTTTTCTTCTTTGTAAGAAAGAGATGCTTTGAGCTTTTGAATGGTTTTACTCTGGGTGCTCTACTGAATGCTGGGAGCCAAATCCATACCCTGTTCACTCTGTTGCTGTGGATCAGCAATGTCAGCTTGAAGTGTCGTCAGAGTTCCAGTGGGCATTTAGAAGGCCACAGGCTGGGGCTTGTGACTGAGCAATCCTTTCCTTGCTGAACTTGTTTCAGCAAAAAATTGTTTGGTGGCTTTCCTTATTGCCGTCTTGTGTTTTCTTGCTGCTGTCTTGTTCATCTAGGGGCAACATTGGCACTGTAAGTTGAAATTTTTGTGTAGACAGAAGGCAGAACTAGAAAGAAAAGTAGGTTTTTCTTTGTCAGCCATGTTGAGTTAAAGCCATATTTACAACAATTTCACTCCAGTGAGACGGGGAAGGAGAAATGGACAGAGTTTAGGAAAATGATATCTGGGATATCAAGAACAAAATCGGTGTCTACAGATAGAGCAATGAGAAAGATGGTAGAAGGCAGAGGCAAGAGGTCGTGAAGAATTTGCTCACCTCAGGTTTATTTTAAAATCCAAATCAGTGTTCTGCCAGTGTTTATTCAGCACCAAGAAACTATGATGTAATATTGCAGGGCTGTATGTTACGGATATGTCATGTAGTGTCCTTCTGCATCTGTTCCAAGGCCAAGTATGCCATATGTGTGAAAAAAAGTTCCTAAAGTAAAAGTTCCAGTGTACTTCCTCATACTTGTTACAAGAGGCAATTAGAATTTTTCCAAGGAAAAGGGAAGTATTAAAAAAAAATAAAAAAATCACAACCTGGATTGGAGCATGAACTTCATGAGCATTGGTTTGGAAATGTACCTGCTAACATTACTGGCATATTTTCTTCTGTTCCACTTGAACATTCTTGAGTTGTTCAAAGCTAAGGCTGCCAAGGTTTGGAGAGGTTTACTTTTGAGTGTACTTAATTCTGATGACAAGAATGGTCCATTTATTTTGTGACCTATTTATATCCATTAAACAAACTGTGGCAAATGAATCTGTTTTACTTAATTCACTACATTTGGTGGAAAAGTAAGAGCATGGAAAACACATTCATGAAAATACGTATGTTTGTGTCTGATACCGCACAAATCTCTGTATACTGCAGAACTATAATTTTTTGAATAAAAGTAAGAGTTTACTCTGCACAGCAAAGTATTGAAAATAAAATATGAATCTTAATACTTAAGACTATTATTAGGTAACTACTTTGGCAGACCAAATATTGGGGGGATTTGGTTATTTCTCAATGTGAGCTATATATGATCATACTTGTAGATCTTCAAAATAGTATGAACATGAAAAAATGTTATTTATATTCTTGTTAATTTTAATGATACAAACAATGCTTTTTGAGTGTTTAGTTTTGTTTTGATTTTGTTTTCAAGGTGTTCTGAACATGTGGAAAGAGTTGATGTATTTTTCCATAACAGAATACTTTTATACTCCCTGTGTTACAAAGCAGCTAATGGAAATTCTCTTCTTGCTTCTCAGGTTGTTTTTGAAGTGGTTACTTCAGGTCACCCAGGATATGTGGCTATTGATGAAGTGAAAGTTTTAGGACATCCATGTAGTAAGTACCTATCTGCTGTTTTAAAGCTAGGCCCCTAAAATGGATGTGCCACCATGCTTCAATAAATGTGGTGCAAAAGATAAGGAAAATGTCAGAAAACAATGTCACTGCTATAAATATAAGCTGAGTATGTACAAAGCATTGCTAGTATTTGAGCACTGCACCTTACTGGCGTACTTTACACTTTAAAGGCATCTCTTACATATGCCTTGTGTACAGCACTTGGCATGAGCCCCAGACCCTAACTGGGTCATCTAACAAGTCCTTCAGAAAGAAAGTCTTCAAGATTTGTTGACCAGTTTTCTGTCTGAATCAAAAGTTCAGCACAGCCACAAGCTGAGACATTAGTGAGAGCAGGTGAACACCACAAGAACTGAGTATATATGGTTATTTTTCCAGGGCTTAGAAGGAAGAGAACTCATCTGGGTGAGAGGGCTGAAACTTTCCTAGGTTACTTAGGGTACTTCCCAAGATTCATGGCTCAGATTCTGCACTGTTTTACTTTCTTATGTTTCAGATTTGGTTCCTTATCCCCTTATTAAGTATATGTAATTCTTAACTATCCTAAGTTCATTTAAAACTCATGTCAAAACAAAACCTTGTAAATTAAAGATTGTAATGTAATCGAACAAGTACTTAAGTAAATTATTATTTCACATATTTTCTATTTGTTAAATAAGGTGTGTTAAGATCATACACGGAATTGTAGTTTGTAATCTTATTGGCTAAATGACTGAATGGGGAAAAAAGACACCAACTTCTGTGTAACTGTTCACCTTCCTCTTATACCATGTTGTGCTTGTATGCATTCTTTGTGGCTTGTAAGAGAGAGCTGCAATTTAAAACAACAAGCGGTTTATCAGTACCAGAGCACCTCATAAAAATGGTTTTAGTGTTAGTGGCAACAAGACACAGATATTTCTTCAAATACAGACAGTTATGCAGAATCAGCAGCTGGTATTTCTGAATCACTTAGTTCTAATAAACACAGCAGGCTCTCATGTTGTTAAGACAGTATTTGTGCTTCTGCATTTTGAATTTATATCTTTGGTTCAGGTAGGATAAGTCTAAAGCAGCATTTTATCAGCTTAATATTTTTTTTATACAGATTTTGAGAGGTTTGATCTGTGCATTTCTACTAACCAATTCTCAAAACCTGCAAGTAGCTTTTGTTAATGTGGAGACTGAGTTATGCCCCATAGCACGCAGAGTTCTAACGTGACAGTGTTGAAATGCAAAAGCTTTAATGAGAAGTTCTTTGATGAAGTAATTAAAATGTTAGAAATTAAGACATCAAACCAGTTATATTGTCTACAAGAAAATTGAAAAAGTGTGAAAATTGGAATAGAATTACTGTGTGTCTAAAACTTTGCAAGACTCATAATTCTATCCTTTCCATATATTGCCAGAAAAAATACTTCTGGAATTAACTCTTTAAAGAAATGGGGGAAATATTTGCTAGGCAGTTTTCTGGGTAGCACAGACAAAGACCAAGCAAAAGGCAAGTTGTAAGCCCATAGAACTGAGAAGGATGGATTGTGGGCAGTGGGTGGCTAGTTAGTTGGGGATTTTCTTGTGTGTGTGTGTGTGTTTATTTTTAAAACCTAATGCCTCTCTCTACTTAGGCCATACCTGGTAATTCAGAAAAGCTAGTTTTCTAGAGTTTAAGAAGACTCAAGTGGGGTAATAGCAGATGTAAAAAAAAGGGACTGAGAAATGGGGTACTTACTGAAGAATTTTACTGGATAATCAGACATTAATAGTTTGATAGGGAAAGTGGAGGATGACTTTGGCCTAAATTCTGTCTTTTCTAACTGGCAAGTGTTTAAGAAAAAAAAAAAAAAAAGCAGTTTGTCCGATAAATTTGCCATAAGGACAATTATCAGGAATATATTTCCTTCCATATTTAGATATTGATTTGAGCTTTTTTATTCCATCTTCTTATACTGCCTTGCACTGGATATTAAGCAACTTTTTCTAGCTGGTTAGTTACATATTACTTAAAACTGTAATTTCTGCCAGTGATAAGGTCTTTAAAGAAACTGTCAGCAGCACTTTAAAAGGTTGTGATGGTCTGTTAGAAAATGTATATTTAGTTTGCCAGTTTATTGCTAGTACTAACATTTCCATGTCTGAAAGCAATGTTCAGAGCCTGGCTTATCTGCTAGTATGGACAGTGCATAAAGTACCCTTGCCTGCAGTAGGATTTGAATGGTTGGGGAATACTGTCTTTTCAAGGATAAATTTCTATATCGATTCCTATGTTTTTATGTGTCATGTGGTTGACACTTTTTGTAGTAAAAAAAAAATACATGTACTATTTTTCCTCCTTCAGTGGACATAGTTCAAGCTTGGATATGTTTAATTTGTTAGGTTATTTGTAGCTGTATTGCTTTAATTTTTACTAGGATTGTTTTCTCTTTTGAAATGAAAAAGAAGTATTGGTATAGCGAATGCATTGTGTTTTGCTTTTTTCAGCAGTGTTGTTGAAAAGAATTGTATTTAATACAGTTGTAGTTATTGAGAAGTGTTACGTCAGTTATTTTAGCTGTTTGGTGTGCTATGTTTCTATAAGTATCCCCTCTATAGACACTGTACCTGTTAAAAAGAAAAACCTGTTTCCCTGACAACATCACTCAAATTCTTACTGTTTTGTCTAGTTGGTAGTGTAAGTATCTAATATGTTTTTGTTCAAAACATAATTAGTTTCCAATATGATCTTGATTAATAGAGTGTTACTGAAAGAGGGATGCTGAGCTAAGATAATTGACACAGCGGGAACAATTAAATAACACCCTTCTTTTCTGCTCTTTCCCAGTTACTGAAGTAAACCAACATAAAAGCTAATGTGTAGTCAGTGATAGGAACCTTTTGAAGCAGGGCTATTTCATAGCCAGTACTTCGATGTTGCATAACTGCAATACTTTATCTTCTCCCAACAGCAAAAACACCCCATTTCTTGCGTCTTCAGAGTGTGGAAGTCAATGCAGGGCAATTTGCTACTTTTCAATGCACTGCCAATGGTGGAACAGACTCAGGTGACAGACTCTGGTTACAGGTAATTTCTTCCTTTTAATGCACTGAGATCTAGGGGGAGGGGAGTTCATCACTCTGAAATGGATGTAAAACATGAAAAATGATAGGGCTGTTCTTTTCATCAGTATTAGATTTTATAGAGCCTTTGAACTGTTGCATAGTAGGTGTTCTGTTATAGAAAATGATACTGGAAGATTTTCCTTGCATGTTTCAATGGGATGCCTTATTAAAAATAAACGTACTGTTTCTGTTACATGTGGCGATCGTGAGTAAAGGCTAAACCCCCAAGGAAGAGTATGTGACTTTCTCATAATGTCTATGCTGGCTAATTGCAACATTACGCATAATGATTTTCTTAGCTTACCTCTATCTCTGGTTAGTATTTTCAGCTAAAATTGCATTCTTACTTTTAAAGTCTGGAGAAGACCAGTATAACAGTAAAATCTGACCATCTGTATTACTGAGCCAATGAATTTTACCTATATTCATTGAGTCCATAATTTTTTACTTATTCAGTAATGTAGCTTCTAGATAGGTGTCGAATCTTGATTTGAAGACTGTCTCCAACTCATTGTCTTTCTGTAAAGACAATCTCCCCTTATCCATAAGTGTAACCTTGTATCAGAAACATGCATCTTACTTGATTTCTTTTAGTAAAGGGGAAGCAAGTTGAAGTCTTTCTTGCTGGCATCATTCCAGAGTTGTCTGTTCTTTAGAGCAAACAATAATCTGTATCTGGACGTAGCATTAGGGCTGTGCCAACCTCCAGATCCCTATGCTTTCCATACTTGAAAAACAACATGCTAGACCTGGGGCATTGTATGTGAGAAGGAAATAAGGATGCCTGAAACAATGCCTAAGGAGATCAATCAGATGAAATTGCAGTATGTGGAGGAGGGATAGGAGAAATTGAGACAATAGTAACAGGTGGGACTTAGAGATTAAATTCTCTATTTTTGTTGTTTAAACAATTTCAGGCTTTTACTATAGTTTTCCTTTCATGTTACACTTGTTGCAAAACTTCATCAAGCATTTCTGACGTGATTTGTTTAAGTGTGACAGGGTAAACAGCTAAGTACTTACAAGAAAACTACATGCAAATAAATAAGTAAAACCACCTGAAAAGACTCATATTTATCTGTACATCCATGATGAACTGTTACATCCATCCAGAAGGAACCTGATGAAATACAGTAAAAGGCAATGGAACTCTCCTTTGTTTTTATATGGGTTTGCATGGATATTTTCAACCTTTGTGCTGATACAAGGGTGATATTTCTCAATCCATCAGCTTTCTAAAGCCAGTATTACAGTGTTTAATTGGTAGAATAGACTCCTGTCTTTCCTAAGCTGCTGAGATTTTTTGAAAGAATTATTTTTCTGGGCATGGAAAGACTTTAGTACATATGGGAAAATAAGAGGCTGCTATTTCATCAAGGATAAGTTTTCTAGAACCTTTGAACATTTGCATAATGCTCTTTTGTAAAATTGAAGGTAGAATTCAACGTAGGGAAATCCTGATTCCATAGAGATTTCAACACAGTATAATTTCAGCTTTAACTTTCTTGCACAGAATTTAGGGGACACATAAATTCTTTGCAAGGCTGGAATGTATTCATTTAGGAAATTAAATATCTTTCTAGATTTGATGAACATAAAATGTTTTTTCTTAACAGCAGTGGCGATTTCAGAATATCTTTGCTGACCTTATTTAAGTGATTCCTTGTTTATACATAATTATGAGATTTACTTTTTTTCTCTATATGAAGGATAGGAAAGTAGTGACAGATTGACTTTTTCAGGAATTTTATCGTCCTTCAGGTCCACTGTTTATTTATCTGCCCATAAAAATACAGGTCCCTCTGGTAATCAGTCTAAGGTTGTGCAAATTCCAGGTCTGCCTTTGTGTAAGAACATTTAAAAAGTTGACAGGATCTCCTAGATAGCTTGGAATTTTTTTTTTCTGTACTTGTTTGCCAGTTTCCACAGATGTCTGCTGCAGCTTACAGTAAGACTGGTCAGACAGCTCCATGTGTGGGATGGTGCAAATCAAGGCTGTCACACAGTTCCCAACAGCATTAGCTGTATCATAATGTACTAGGTCACTACTGGGTAACAGATTCCCAGACCTTGCAGTTCTCCATCAATCTTCTGAGACCATCTGGTCTCCTGGTGTGATACTGAGGAATTTTGAACATGCCTGTTTGTAACATCTCATGACACTGCCAGAGGACCGTGAGTACAATGCAGCTATCTGTAATAGCTGTCAAAAAACATCGTATCTTTTACATCATGTAACTAGTTAAATGGATGTTAAAGATCCTTTCATTCCTGGTAACAGTAGAAGCAATATTCAACTACAAACCATCTTAATAAAAGACATTTATACGTACAGTAGAGCTAGATTAAAATGCGCACCATTCTGTGGAGACATTTATGCTAGCAGTCAGGTAATAGCGGTGCAGGTTTTAGTGGTACTACAAACAGGTCATGCAATCTCTCTGATATGCCTAGTTAGTTCACCAGTAATATTAAGCCCTTTCTACCATCCTTTTGATGGTTTGTTTCCTTACATTTATAAAACCTTAAGGGAAATCATAGTAAATAAATAAATACAGTAGCATGATTTTTATCAGGGGCTTCTTAGCATTTCTGCCATAGGCCTAATCTATTTGGATTTGTCAGTCCCAAAATATTGTGAGATAATTTGCTCCCAGATGTTTTCCAATAACTGTCATTTTTAATTTTTTTTTTCAGATTCATATCATTAGTCTGAATTCTAGGTAAATTGCCAGAGTGAAATCACAAAACCACTGAATTCAGTGACACTTCTGACTGTTTTGAGTAGTGGCAGAATTTTACTCCTGTACTTCCATCTTTTTTATATAGTATCTCTCAGCTTGTATGCAGCAGAAGACTTCAGGTTTAGTAGTATGCATTTTTCTGGCAAACAGGTATTTTAATTATACAGTCTGTTACACTGTGAGGGATGTATGTTCCTTAGAACAAGTTAATTACTGTAACTTGCTTGGTTATTTTAGTCTGCTTGTCTTTGCTGAGTTGTTTTTTGAAACAGCATGTATGTTCTTAGTTTAATAATGGCCAGGCCTTGAAGCAGTCCTAAGTGAAATCTATAGATCATATTTTATTTTGCTTCCATCCACACACCCCCCACACCCCCCCTGCTTTCAAGCCTGTCCCTCTTACTCCCTATGGAATATGAAGTCTATTAGTTTATGGAATATTATGGAAGTTTTTGCAGTTGAAAGGGTGATAGGGGAGCCACAGTTCGTAGGTTAGCTGCCCAAATTAGACCTCTGAGCCGTGAAATTTATTTCATCATGCTGTGATCAGTATTAATCCTTTTGGGAAAGGGAAGACAGAAATCTGTTTTACCTATTCCGTAGTGCAGTGCCTTGCAAGAAAAACATTTTTCCTGATCATGCTAGGCAGCCATGCACCCTAGTGCATGACCTATGATTGCAAGTTTGTCAGGTAATTTGACAACAAATTGTGGGTATTTTCAGTGATATCATTTCAACTTAAAGTCAAATGAAGGGACTCAAGAACAGAACACAGCATCATAGAAGTCTGGTTTTGTTGTTTTAACTTGCGTCCAATTAATAAGTTCATTGGCTAGATTGTATGTTTATGAATTCATGTCCCCATTAGCTTATGTTCTAAACATAAACATACCTTAAAAAGGAATTTGATTACACTACTGAAAAAATGCTTATAACCAACAGATGTAACCCATCTGCTTGCATTTTCTTTATCACATCTGTGGACAGCACAGATTATTGTCAGTATGGAATGACTCTTTCTATTCCATTGAATGATTGAGCAAAAATGCCATTCCTGTGCCATTTCCTGTGCTCCCACTGTAAGGGCTGTAGCAATTGCTGTATTATTTTTTTTTTAATTAAACAAATTTCTCTTTGAAACTACAAGCTCTGGAAGTTGACACCAACAATAAGATAATGCACTAGGCACTAAAAAAGCTGGGAATCCCAAAGAATGGAAATACACTTCAGAGAAAAAAAAATTAATGTAGGTGGGAGCTGTAGTTGGAATTTGGAAAGAAATTAACATGTGGAGCACAGAACAGTTAATAGTCAAGTGAAAGCAGATGAGACAATGTCTTCTGAAATCAGTATTTAATTAATTGGCACTAGAAACATGAATCTTTATTATAGGAGAAAGAGTGTAGAATTCATTTCTGGAAGTAACATTCTTTTGGTGCAGCCTAGAACATTGAAAAAGCATATGTTTTTCTTTCCACCAACATCTTTGAGCCAGGAATCTACATTGTATCTTGCAAATTAGAATGAAGTTTAGGAAATAAAGATTTACTTAAACCCAGATAAATTTATTCCACTGCAAGCAGGCCCAAGTTATACACTTTTCTTCTCTGCAAATATATGAAATTTGAACTGTCATATATTGAATATTTACATATACACAATATTATAACTGATAGTAACTAAAATTAAAATCACTATCAAGTGAAAACCACTTAAATATTAACATAACTGTTTCCAAGGCAATACTTGGGGAAAAATGTGCTTCTGCAGCCTTTAAAGTTTGAACCTCTTGAACCTACCTTTTTTAAAGTACATACTAACATCTTTTTTTGTTTTTTTTGCTGCAGATTCCCCATCTCATCCAGTATAGTGGACATATTAAGTTGGTGAATAGCTTCTTAATCTGTGGGTTTCTTCATACAAATATATTTAGGGCTTCATTTTGCTTACTAAATACTACAGAAATAAATTCTGAAAACAATATATTGTTAATATTCTAATGGATTTTTTTCTACTAATCTTAATGCTTTACAATATTGTTTCGATAGGGTGAATAGATATGAGCTTCATTTTATAGTCGAGGAACACAGAAACTGAGAAACAAAAGCAAATTGATTCCCTTACTTTTGGAAACAGGCTCCAAGGCACCTGGACCTGATTCTCTGTGTGTAAGACACTGAGCTTTTTCCATGCTTAGCGTCCCCTGATGTTAATTGCAATAGCAAGTGGTCAGTACTTCAGGAAACTGACCTCAAAGACCAAAATTAGATATCTAGAATATCAGTGTACTGTTAGAACAGTCCTGGGAAAGTTTAAGTGACATGACATAAGGTCTCTGTGACAAAGGCAAGTCTGTCAAATCATGGAATCACACAGATGCTGCAATTATTGGGTTTCTTCCTTAGCTTCACTGGCCTGGCTCCACCTCTTCATTTTCCTACCCTCATCTGCTGCTGCTTCCAATTTGCAGCTGGTTCATTCAGTTCCCTCTGTGTGATATTTTTCTAGTTACTTGTTCTAGAATGGTTTAGAGTGTGACTTCTGGGAAATCGCTCTTCAGGTGATACCCAGACATCATGAAATTCCATTTTAATATCAAACGCAATCTTTCAATATTAATTTTTGGTGATTTGTTGTAGCATCACTAAATGTGGCAATACATTTTTCAGAAACTTGTACATTGACTCAGTGTGGGTAGCCCTCCTTGAGAGAGGTTCCTCAAACAATGGAAAGCTGTAGTTGAGGGGTCATCACTTCACTGAAGTGATGTATTTTTTCCTAGCCTCATTCTAAAATGTGGTTGAAATTCAGATAGTTATTTTAAAATGTAATTCTCAGACACATAACTTTTATTGCAGAAATATAGTCCTAAAAGTAAAAATTTGTTGAAGGTAAGCAAATAACAGGATCTCAGGATATGTCTGACAGCTGTAGTAAGCTGCATAATCAGACTTGCCAGTAGCAGGAGACTAATGGGTATTCTCCGATAGAATGGGAGAGGGTGAAACCTTTCATACCTATGTTTTATGCATGCAGAATGCAAGCTACTTCATTTGCAGCCAAGAAACTAAGAACAGTAACACTCTAATGGCCAGCATTTTCTACCCTACTAAAGCCATTTATTACCTGTTAATAAGGGATTTGGCTTTTCTTCTTGTCTTTCCTGAAAGCTGTCTTTCACTTTATTCAATGTATCTTTTTTTGTATCTTCACTATTCTTTCGCTGAAGATATGAAGAGTATAAAAGATTTTGTTCTTCTACATACAAAACTGCAAAACCTGTATGCATTATTTATTATTTATTCAAAGGAAGAGATACAATTCTGTGACAGAGGGAGTTCTGGAAAGCAAATTGTTTTCCTTAGGAATACACACAGACACACAATATATTTATAGGATATACAAAATTGTTTGTGTGTGTGCTTGTTTATGTATGTCACATAAAGTATCCCAGAAGGTCAACTGAAGTCTTAAGAGTTTCATAAGCATTTTTTGTTATGCTGTAAACTGTCCGAGCCTTTCACATAATTACCATTTTCATTGTCTGGAAGCACTTGAGGAAAAAATGTTTCAGCCGTTTTTGAGTACTAAGATAATGAAGCAGTATTTCACCGGTTAAAATTAAATGATATACATATGTAACAACTTAGTAACAGAAACAGATGGAACTATGAATGTAAACTGTACAATAAGATAGGCCTAAAGAAGGTGTTCCTTTGAATATTAAAAGAACAGTAGTTTGGGTTTGATCAAGATGGGTGCTTTTGTGTACTAACTACCAGAGATCATTCTTCCTTCTGCCTTCCAAGACTGATAAAACCACCTTGTGCATAGCAAATTGTCTTGAGTCCATTGACTTAAGAAGAGCTTTAATGACATCAATCAACTAAGTATTTTGCCAAGACTACACACATCCTGATGAGTGTGCATCCTGATGTGTGGGGTTTTTTTGTAGATAACCTGTGATGATTTTACTGTTACAAGGATAATTAGTGCCCTGTAGGGAGGGGTACTATCTATTACTAAATAGATGAAAGGTAAAGTGTTTTTAAAAGCTAGTAAACATTTAATATTATTTCCAGGTTTTGGTATGTTGGTTTCTTTGTGTCCCCCTCTCCATTCCAGTATATATTTAGTGCCTTTCTTGCAGTCAATATTGTATACTTTCTATTAATTGTCATCAATCAGTTTTAGTTGCTTTTTGTTAATTGCATACTAGTCTTTCTACATGACAGAAAAAATTATATGAATAGCAGAATATAGGAGGCTTCTGGTGTGTGTCATGTTTGTGTTACCCAGTGTCTAAGAAGCTGTGATCTTTGATGAAAACTTTTCCTTCATTATCTGCCTTAAATATGAATTGTTTGATGCCTATAATATACTTCGGCTTGTGTTTTGGGCAGCCTTGCAGAACTGTGCTGTTTATTTTGATAAACTTAGTAAGAACTGAAATACTTCAAATTTGCCTGGATTTTTTTGGAGGCTTTAGGTTCTTTGAGGAGAAATTAAAAAGTAACACATATACGGATTGCCTGGCCATTTTTACCAATTTCCTTACCTTAGCCTGAAAATAAAAGAAAGAACAAAACAAAGCAGAACAAAACAAAGCAGAACCAAAGCCATGTTTATATATGGCTAATATAAAAACTTGGGCAGATTAGCAATTCTGTATAGCATTCATTATATATACTGGTATACTTTAAATTGGATAAAATGCATTGCAGAGACAAGTCACTAGCAGTGTACTCTAAGAATCAATACTGTGGCAAGTACTTTTTAGCGTATTTATTACTGACCTGGATGATGATGGGTGCACCCTCTTCAAGTTCACAGATGACACAGAGTTGGGAGAAGTGGTTGATGCACCAGAGGGTTGAGCTGCCATTCAGAGGGACCTTGACAGGCTGGGCAGAGAGGAACCTCGTGCAAATCATTAAAGGGAAGTGCAGAGTCCTGCCCCAGGAAGGAATAATCACATGTACCACTACACACTGGGGGTTGACAGGATTGAAAGTAGCTTTGTGAAGAACCTGATTACTGTGGTGGACAACTTGACCATGTCAAGTTGTCAAGGGTACATGACTTGACATGTCAAGTCATGTGCCCTTGTAGCAATGAAGACTAACAGCCTTCTGGGCTGCATTAGGAGTATTGCCAGCAGGCCAAGGGAGGTGATACTTCCCCTCTGCTCAGTGCTGGGGAAACACATCTGGAGTGCTGAGTCTGGTTCTGGGATCCCCAGTATAAGAAAGATACAGACACGCTGGAAGAAGGTTAGGGGTCTGGAGTATCTGACATAGAAGGATGCAGCTGGGACTGTTACACTGGAAAGGGAAGAACTGGGGAGATCTTAAAAGAAGTAGAGATCACAAGAGACAGATTCTTCTCAGTGGTATCTAGTGCCAGTTAGAGACAATGGGCACAAGTTGAAATACAGGAAATTCCACTTAAACATAAGAGAAAAAAAAAATTACTGTGTTCAAACTCTGGAACAGGTTCATTGGAGAAACTAGGGAGTCTCCGTCCTTGGAGATATTAAAGATGCAGCTGAATGCAGTCATGAGCAACTTGCTGTAGTTGATGCTGCTTTAAGCAGGGGGCTGGGACTATATGAACACCAGAAATCCCTTCCAACCACAGTTATCTTGTGGTTCTGTGATAATATTTTAAAATCACTATTCTTGTCTTTAGCATTTAGCAACTTTACTGATAAGGAAATAGTGAATTGGAGTTTCTTGGATGAGGTGAGATGTACACACAGTTTTTCAGCAGTTAATTAGATTCCTCTCGTTTCCCATTTTAACCTCCTGGTCTGTCTTTTCTGTTAATTTCTATTTCTGTCAGTTTACACTTCTTATTTCTTACTTTACTTCTGTCGATCATAAAGGAAGAGAAAGGAAAGTCTTAGCAATTAGAGCACATAGAGGAAACCCAGTAAAGCAGGTGGGATACCTCTTTGGTTGTCCACGAACACTGACCTATTAAGCCTCTGATCACACTCCAATTCCAGCAATTTGTGTGAGCGAAGTAGAATATTGCTAGGAGAGTGTTAGAAATACAAAATCATCTGTTAATGCAGAGGCTGTAGTCTAGTACTGTGTGTAAAATGCCACGAGTATCGGAAGTGGCAAAAAGAAGCTCCTTTTTGTATGGTTTATAAGTGTGAAGTAAAGAAAATGCACAGAATAGGGAATGTGAAACATCTGTGGAAGAATGTATTGTTATCTCTATATCCATGTTTCTTGTCACTTGCATAATTTTTACAGCACAATTTCATGTGTACAATATTGTATTAGCTAATTGGGTTTGCATTTGTTAATTCTGCCTGAGGTTTAGTTTGTACAAACTCTTGTCACAATAAATTTTTAGGAGGCAAACTTCAATTTTTCTGATTTTCTGCATTTTAAGAACTTTGATAAAATGTGATAGAAGGATTTAGTTTAATTTACATATTCTCTTTCCCTAAAGAGAGGTATTAAGAAAAAAATGTAACAAATCTCAGCTTTCTAAACATCAATTAAAACTTAAAAAATTTAAAATATGTTTATATGTATTAGAGATCCCACGCCAAATTTTTGGAATAATCTATGTTTATTTTAATTGTTCTGATCTGGCTGTAAGCAAATGTGTATACAACAAGCTTTGTACCTTAAGACAGTGTGTGTTTAGATTGCATAAAAAGTCAAATAATTTTTTTACTATGTATACCTAAAGGTCCAAACCAGTTACTCCTACAAAGGAGTTGTTAGGGTAGATGCTCGTCCTTTGAGGAAGATGAATGCATTGCTTATGTGACAAGCTTTGTTGTGAACAGTTACAGCTCTTCCCTGTGGGCCATAGGGCTGAAGGCTTCATCACACTTAAGAGTAATCCTTTTCTGTCTCTTGGGATGCAGTCTCCTATCAGGAATAATACCAGCCAGTTGTGGTGTGGGTTTTTTTTTTGGTTTTTTTTTTTTTTTAATTACTGGTTTTACTCATATATGTATATAGATTTGATTAATCTTTCTCTGATGCTAACTAAGATTTCTCTTACCAAATCTTCAATTATTAGTGATACCAGAGACTAAGAGAAATTAATTGTGGACTGTTAATGATAAATCCCTGCAAACATATGCAAGAAACAGAAAGACATCTTGAAACCAATGTATCTGTAAGGTGTTTTGGCTCCAGTGATGTTTTGGAGCTGACCAGTAGAAAACATCCAGCCTAGTGTCCTTATTAGTAACCTATGTGCAGCTGAATATTCAGAATGTGTTTGGAGTGTGGTAGTATGTACAGTAAAGGTGACTTTGCTTCTTGGACATCATCTTTTCCTTTATAGGTTAACGTCAGTGAGGCCAAGTGGTGTACTCTTATCACTGGCATGACTCTCAGAGTGCTGAGATTGATTTAGGGACTAAATTCTCAAAATCAGGGAACTGACATACTCTCAGAAGTGTTGGAAATGGGTTGCAAACCTGCCATCCTCCTGTTTTTGCATCCAAGCACAATGAAATCTTTCCTCCACAGCAGTGTGCTGCTCAGGCTGGTTCTTGCAAGGGAAGCACAACTGGGGTTCACGAAGATACTACAACCAATGAAATGCACAGCTGAAAAAACCAAAATGCTTGGTGGTCTGATAGCTACTTTGAATCTGTTCTAGCCTTACACTACGTGTATGAGATGGTGCCACTGTAATAGTGGAGGTAAAAATGGGCCTTATATTCTCCCACTCAGAAACATTGCAGAAGCCTGGCCAGCAAAGGTAATTTATCAGGGTAAGGCTACCAATCCACCTGGACTGTCCTGGCCAGCACAAGAACCAGATGTCAGTAGCCATGAAGGAATGTCAGTGTGATTTGCTATTGATACTAAAAAATGCAGGTAAGGGGAAATGGAAGAATGTACTTCACTCCTAGCCTCGTGAACTGGCTCCACCATTCCTAAGTGATGTGGAAGTTTATAATGTTAGCCAAAATAGTAGGTTTCTGGTGAATATCCCTGACAGAAGCAGCTGTGATGATTTACATTATGACATTAGTCAAAACCTTTAAATCAGAAAGTGTTCATATCAATGAGCACCACAGACCACGTTGGTAGTGATACCAAAAAACCAAAGTAAAAACTTCAGGGAATGTGGGCAAATTTGATGATTTTATTTCAAGAAAACTAAACAACGCTTGACACGATAGGAAAAAAAAAAGAAGTACTGCGGCTAGTGGGGAGAGAGGTGCTTATCTCTGTAGGGGTGCCGGCCATCCATCAGGTTGCAAGGAGCGGTAATAGGTGGTGGTCTCCAAAGGCCTTCTTTCAGCATCTGTCTAGCAGAAGTAGATGCTGCACTGCCAAGAGCGTGCTTGTGGCACTGGAATGCACATTTTCTTTTCAACTAGTATACCAACTGTTCCTGCTTATGAAGGGAATATGGAGTCTGAAAAATTTCAATGTAGGTATTAAATTTTTTCCTTGAAAAAAGCCTTTTTCATCACAAAAATATAACTCTTCATCCTCTCCCTCTGTTAATCTCCTGTGACCAAAAGAGATTTTGGGGAAAAAATGAATCTAAAACCCCCACAAACTATAGAAGTTTTGCCTTTAGAGGTACACTGGAAACTCTATGACATCCACTAGGACCTTGGTTATGGACAACACTGCAAAACCTTAAGACAGCTGGAGACAACTTGGCAAAGTTTGTTTGCCAGTAACATGAAAAATCAGTAGATTTTGATCTCCTCATTCACTGAAGATGCTCTGTTACATCTTATGTCTATGAAGTGTGTCTAAAGTGCCACTTAGGAGAGCCATTATTATTTTATTTAACAAGGATGATATGAAACTTGGACTCTGGATAAAAAGTTTCAGGTAACAAGTAGCTGTTCTTCTTCCTTTCTCCCCTCTTTTAGAACTGTGTCTGAAGTGTTCAGAAACTACACCAGAGATTAATAAATTGACTACATACCTTGATTTGTAGAAAATTTGTTTACGTGCAGACATTTATGGACATGTGCAAGTTAGTGGTGATGCATGTAAATCTATCCTTCTCCTCCATTGCTATTCATCCCCATACATATTCTTATCTGATGAAGTGACCCATAAGAAAAATTGTTCTGGAATTACTTTTATCAGTCTAACCTTTCTGTTAATTCTTGTCTGAGTTTGAAAATGAAGTGACCCAAGTAGTGTTCTCTTTTCAGGAAACTCAGTGTGATGTGTTAATCTTCTGGTTATTCTGGAGTGTTAAAAAATGTAGTACAAAGTGAATAGCAAACCTGAGATAATGGAACAGTTGACCTGTGCCACCGGCGGGGCTGGTTAAATTCAGCTTGCTTTTCAAGAGCATGTTAGGTATGCCTTTTCTGGACCCTGAAGATTGTCTTGTTATGAAGCAGAGTTCATCAGCAGGAGAATCACTTGGGAACATGTAAAAGTTAGGCAATTGATAAAGTAAATTCAGTACGTTTTCTGTGCTATTCTCTTGGACCTCTGGGAAAAAGAAACAGTGACCTTTACAATTAATACTGTAGTTAAAACTTATAAACTTACTGCTGGGCGGTACGATGTTCAAATTGGAGTTAAACAGAGACTTCTTTTTTAAGACCCAGGGCTGTTGAAGCTGTTTCAAGGCAAGGAGGACCAAAGTAAAGATTAAATTAAATTAAACCCAAAGGGAAGATGATAGAAAGGAAACAGAGCATAGGGGGAGGTATGTGTCGGGGGTGGGAGCTGTTAAACTATGTGACTGACTCAGTAATTAAGACTGAAACACCTCCAGCCAAACCCTCCTCTACAGTAGCTTCCCTGTTACATGAACCAAGGTGTACCTACCTTGCTTATTACTGATTATTACTGCTATGGCTGTAATTTATTCACAAATTGCACTGTCACAGTTGAGAGGTTTATTATGGCTTTCTTTAATCACAGGCACGTGTCTCTTCTTGCCATTCATTCCTCTGATTTGGAAGAATTTTCGGGAGGCTGCTGCCTTGCCCTTAGCAGGGCATTGTTTCTCATTGTCAGATATGTACGTGCTTCTTTTTTGGCTACTGCTTCCTTGCCCACTTTGTAGGACTCGGTATGCTTTGGTTTTCCTGCTATTCTGGTTGTTTAAAACTTTGGAACGGACTTCAGGTCCCCAGAACTCGCATGTTGGGACTTTCTTCATCCCATGCTATTTTTCTTCCAAACGAGGTAACAATTTTCTAGAGAAGAGAATGTGGAACATGAGCACACTCTTTTTTAACTGTCCTGTTAGGTACTTGGATAGAAAAGGCAGACAAATGCCTGTACTGGATCACTTTGCATTGTGTATATGGATGAAAATTATGCCAACAGTGTTTACTTTCTCTTATTCTCCTCATCACTCTGCTTCTTCCCGGCCTGTCCATAAGCCTGGCTTCTGCAGAATGTCAAGCCAGAGTATTTAAAATCCTATATATGTTCTCTTAATTTTTTTAGAAAGGTGTTCATCCTAACTCTTGGAATTTTTAATACAAATAAAAGGATGATGAGAAGTATTTAGTGTTGCATATTTCAAAGAAATAAGATACAGCATTAGATTAAATGACTTTATAAGTAGAAGAACTATGAGTTCAGCAAAATGCTTAGCAGATACATGGATCATTGCTGTAATTTCTGGCTAAACTATAAATCTTTCTGTTAGAGAAGTGCACAGTTTTCTCCAGACATTTCTGAGGATGTAGTTCCCTGCAAGTCATTTTGTATTGTATTGTGTGCTATTAAAGATGAATGGAAAGAAGATTTGGAATTTTTACAGTTTGTGAGCACTTACAAATTCTTAGAAAATGTAAACTCTTCTCAATTGCTCTGGAATTTAATGTGAAAATAAAAAGTAGATTGAGCAGGGTTTTGGGATGTTTTCCTTGTAAACTCTCTATGTAATAATAACAGAATTTCTCCTGTCAGAATGATACGAAACAATTTCAGTATGTAAGTACAGAGTAACTGCTTTGGGTAAATTACGCTGAGTTTAACGACTGCAGAAAATGCAATAATGTCTTTATTTACTTTCTGTATGTTTATTTGTATCTTCAAATAGATGTCATTGCTTGATATTTGATAATATAACTATTCAATATGTAACTTGAGTAATATTTTATAATATTACCTGGCAGCTCCAGGTGTCATAATAAATAGAGATTTATGGAGAGCAATGTGATTTGAAGAAAAGGCTCAGTTATCAAACATTAAAATATCAGAAGCTGAAATCTTTCTTGAAAGGTAAAATAATAACGTTTTGCTTGAATGCCCATTAGTTACACATGCCAAGTGCAATTCTGGCTCATAGCAGAATAATTCCAAATAGGACAATAATAATCGTTTTCCAGCATGGCCTCATTATTTGAATGAAATATACTTGGTAAGTTACACAGATGGAATAAATACAGGATAATCACAGGATTTGTGGTGGTTCTAATCTAGACTGACAAACAGTTGTCTTGGTTATGAAAGCAGTTCTAGAAATTCAAAGGTAGAGCCAACTGTCTTAATTATTAGAATGATATGAACTCTGTGAAGCAGTTTTGTTCTTAATGACTATTTGATTTAATTTCATACATATTTTAAACAAAATTACTGCTGGCATTGCTGATGTTATTTGAGATCCCACTGGTGTGACTTTAATCACAATTTTATAAATGTGCATATTTAAAAGTAGAATAATGCAAACTCTTTATTTTATTAAATGTATGAAGAGCTCTTAATCTACCTGTATGGACAGAGTGTGACTGACTGATGTTTCCTTTTAAGTCTCTTCTGGCAAAATTGTTGAAACGTTCCTTGAGAGCGATTAATGAAGTGGTACTGTTGGATATAATATCCCAGAACTTCAATCCCTTTGAATTAGTGCAGCATTTTTGTTGAAAGTATTTCTGAAAGGTTTAATATATATCTTGTTGCTGCTAAATTGCTGTTCATTTAGAAGACTTAGAGTTAGTTCATTGCCTAAAAGAGACTGTAAGTCTAATTTAAATAACCATCAACCTATTTCTTTTCATTCTAGCTTGCCTAAAATGAAAAAATAATGTGCATTTTAAAGCACTTTAACCAGTCTTTGTATGCATTTAATATGCTGTTACTAGGTATATGGATTTTCAAGATGTGTATATCCTGAGGTTAAATGAAAAATATGTTTTATATCCCTACATATTAAATATTAAATACAATATCACTTAATAGATAATTTATTCCTATAAGCGATTTGCCAGTTACATATTTTTATTAGTTGGCTTAGATAGCATTTTTAAATAATGTATATTTATTGTTTTGAAAAGCTTTCTCTGAGCATTTGAAAATGTATGGGTTGCTCAGTGGCCAATGGACTCTGTTATTTTAATTTTTGGATCTCAACATCATGCAGTCTATGTTTTATGGTCAAAATTTTTCTGCTCTAAGACAGTTAGATAGTGCTGCCCAGGGGACATGGCCTTTGTAGTCCAAGCAGGTCTGGCATTAAATGATTACAACAGTTTCCTCTTCCCAAAGAATGGAGTGTCCTGTTCGCATGGTTCTGAGTCCCGGAGGCAGGAAGAGCTAGTAACCTTAATCCGTAGTAAAGCTTCAGTTTTCCACATGGCAAAGCATGGCTAAAGCAAAATAGTAAAAAGAACAATATTTATCTTTCAATTGTTTTTAAAACAAATAAACCCCACCCAGAAAACAGAAGGATGCCACAAATTTGCTCCAACAACCTGTTTTAATGAGGTTTAATATAGAGTTCCATAGTGTTGCATTGTAAATTGTCAATTTTATGTTTTTCTGGAATGGGATTAATAAATCACAGACTTTTCGTTTTTTGTTTAATTTCCAATAAGATGTGAGGTATTTGTGAAGACTCAGGTTTCCACATAACAAGTGGGAGTTTGCAAGCCCTATTGGTAAATTTCAGAATATATCTTTAAAAAAGTGTGATTAATGTTTTAATGTTTATACTTAGTAAAGCAATGGATTTTAAGTGATCCCTTATTTGTAGGACTTAAGAATGTCATTAGTGAGTGTTAAAAACTTATTTTTGTGAATGCTACTAAGAATAATTCTTCATAAAAGAAGTTGTGGTGGGATGTACTAATATGTTCAATAAATGAATGTTCATTTGATAAATAATTTCATTCTAGCTGTTCTAAATGAAACAGTTATTGAGAATCAGCACTGAGAGCTTGTAATTTTTCATAAAATGTGAAAAGGGGCCTGTTAAATATAGAAAAGAAAATATTACTGACATTCTTCTCCAGATTTCAGGTAGTTAACTAACAAATAAAAGTGACCAGTGTCACACCTGTGCAGCTTCCTGAAGACACTGTGCAGTAAGTCAGGGAGAACAAAATGTGAATAAAGGAAGCAAAGCTGACCATGTGGGTACAGTTAAAACAGAAACCATACTATATTTATATATCAAATTATAAATAATGCTTTTTCCAGTTTAAAAATAGTCTTTTGCCATTTGTCCATTGCTGAAATAAGAATTTGGGAGAGGTTGTAGATGTAGACTTTTTTCTTTTTTACTCTGCAGCCTTTTAAACTCTCTTCTGCAATGCCTGTGGATTGAACTTTTATACATGAATTCATTACCTTCATTACCATTCCTTTATGCTCAGGTTTAAATCAATTAGGTAGCTCTCCTACTCATTTGCTGTCATCCCAGAAGAGAGGGAAGACTTGCTCTCTTGAGCTGTATTTTTTCTTGTGGAAAGTGAAGCAATAATGTTTCTTAGTCTTTGTCTGCTCCAGACATTATGTTTTCCTTGAAAATATTTTTTCTTAAAGAGACTAAAGAAAAAAAAATCTTTTTTTTTTTTCTCCTTCGAATTCTAGTAGGAAATGTCATGCCAGTGATATCTGTGGGACTATTTGAGTTCTAACATATAATTAGACACTCTGCACTTTGCCCCTGTAAGTTTGTAATGTTTAAAAGAAGTCAGTCAAAATAATCTTTGTTAATAATAATTTCACATATATTTCACATGTGCGTTAATAATAATAAACGCTTTTTATTCTCGAGCTCCTTCATGAATTTTGAAGCCACCATTAATAACCTGTTTCACAGGTAGATTTTGGTGGGGGGCAGAAATGCTCAAATCTTTTGTAAGGCCAAGCTGAATTACATTTAAGGGTTATGTAGATTGTTCATTTGAACAAAATGATGTGTGTCTCTGAAATAGCTTCTCTCTCTTTCAGTCAAAATTATTGACATGTGACTGGATATTATGTGATGCATGGCCATAATAAGTCAATTATTTGATCAAAGTAAGATTTCCTGTTGTAGAACAGGAGTTAAAACATTTGTAATCAGGGGAAATTAGTATGTTCAGGAATCAGAAGAAGGTGAAAAAGACTGTGGGACTGCAGTGAAATGAAAATTTATGATAAACGCTGCAATGCATTGATCACTTCCAATTTTCATTCTACTTATGCACAAAAAAGATGGGAAATGTGTCCTGTGGGGCTGAATCATTGGATCGTTTAGGTTGGAAAAGACCTTTATGATCATCAAGTCCATCAGTTAACCCAGGACTGCCAAGTCCACATCTACTTGTCTTCTAAATACCTCCAGGGATGGTGACTCCGCCAGTTCCCTGGGCAGCCTGTTCCAATGCTTCACCACCCTTTCAGTGAAGACATTTTCCCTAATATCCAATCTAAA
>JAVJGJ010000037.1:59124265-59148663 GCA_035590215.1 Microhierax caerulescens
GTGTGAGGAGCCTCCCCCTGCGGAGGAAGGAGCGGCAGAGACAGCGTGTGATGGACTGACCGCAGCCCCCGGTCCCCATCCCCGTGCACTGGGGGAGGGAGGGAGAGAAATGGGGAGTGAAGTTGAGCTTCGGGAAAAGAGAGGGAGGAAGGTGGGTTTTTAAGATTTGGTTTTATTTCTTGGTATGCTACTCTGATTTGATTGGTAATAAATTAACCTAATTTCCCCAAGTTCAGTCTCTTTTGCCTGTGACAGTAATCAGTGAGTGATGCCACTGTCCTTTTCTCATCCCATGAGCTTTTTGTCTTATATTCTCCCCTGTCCAATTGAGGAGGGGAGTGACAGCGCAGCTTTGGTGGGCACCTAGCATCCAGCCAGGGTTAAGCCATCACAGAAGGAAGAGGTTGAAGGAGAGAAGGCTCAGTGGCATAAATAAGGAAACCAGGACAAGATACTAAAGCAAAGCAGAAGTTCTGGGGAAAAAATGATGAGACAAAGTGAGGACAATAGAGTTTACATTGAGAAGAGATACAGGAATGTTAGCAGTTAGGCTGTAGATAAGATGTGGGTTTTTGAATTAAATAAAAATTGAGGGTGATATTTAAGAAGAAAATGAGGAGTGCAATAACGAAGAGGTGATATGGTTAGAGCAGTGTGAACAGGGGTTGATTGGAGAAGAAGAAACTCATGCTATAGGTTAGCCTGGGGAATAATAGGTCACCAGTAGAAGATACAAGAAGGCCACAATGAAGTAGAAACCATTTTCCAAATGGAAGAATATGGTTTTAGTGAACGTGGTTTAGAGAATATTGAGAGAAACAGGGCAAGACAAGGAGAAGGAAGTTGCAAATAACCAGTGTATGAAGATAAGACAAAACAAGTTGTGGTGTGAAAGCTTAGATGAGCTACTGGAATGGACAGATGAAGAAATAAACAGAGTGGGTGAGATGAGAATGTCATTATGGAAATGTGGAAAAATTGAGGCTATTTCAGTCCAAGAATGAAAACAAAATAAAAGGGGTGGCTAAAAATGTAAATCTATGTAAGTTAGCAAAAAAAGAAAGAAAGTGTGGACTGTAAATCCCAATAGGAATGAAGAAGCATCTTTCAGATCTAACACCAGTGAAAATGAAGAATGGAGACTGCCTGAAGGAGACAGATGGAAAATTTACTGCCTCAGTGACAGGAGGTACAGGAAGCTGAATAAGTTAGATTCTTTTCAGTTTCTCTGATTTAGGGTGTTTTAATTTATTAGTGCTCATTTTGTGGTCTAGTAGATAAAATTATGAAGCGTATCATTAAAGCATTTGTGCTTATGAAGGTTCTTTCAGAAAATTTGCACTGGGCACTGTGAGCAAGTGGATAGCCTTAGGGTGTAATCCCATTAACTACTTGTAGAGTGGCAAAGTAATTATGGTAATCCCCCTTGCCTGTATTGGAGCTTTTATGAGACCACCTGCAGGTCATTCCTTCTGACCTAAAAAGACCCATTTTAAACATTGTGCTGTAAAAACCTTTAGATGGCTATGCTGAAATAGCAGCATTAGGGGCTAATTAGTAAATAAGCTTTCTTATTGATGACCTATAATTAAGAAATTGCATTTACTATTTTTTCACCAGTTTGTTTGCAATGTTAGTTAGCAGAATTCAAAGATAATGGTTTGATTTCAGTGCAGCTATATCTTTTTTAATCCATCACCACCAATAAATCATGAAAAATGTACATTTGCCCATATTGCATGTAATGCTTAGTATACTTGGGAATTACTGATGGTTTAATAATAGTATGTGTAGAAACAGTGGTGTAATTACTCCCCACTCTTTGTTGCAAACAATGAATCTATTTTTTTTTTTTTTTATTTACACTGGTGTAACCAAGCTGATTTAAGAGGAATTTCCCTAGACTTACATTGCTAGGATGACAGGGGAGTCAAACTTTGCGTTTGTAAGTTAAAGAGCATCAGTTCTTCACATTTATTTCTTTCTGTTTCATTGTGGTTACTGAACTTGTAACTCAAGTTGCAAGTAAATAAATGCTGCACTGGAGTTGGGATATTTTCAAAGTATCTTGGCTTTTAAGTTTGGATGTCTGCACAGTGTAGTGGGTTACAGCTGTGTACAACACACATTCTACTTCACTGTAGACATAGTTTCACTAAATAGGAACTTACTCTAAATAAATTCCAGTTAACCATGCAAACCTCTGTAAGGTTTGTAGTGCTGCTGTAGTATGATGCTGTGTTGCACTGGAGACCAGGTACTAGAACTTTTGAAATTGGCACAAGGGCTGCTAGTAGCAGATGCTGCAAACCAAACCTGAAATCACAAAGGAATAGAAATGAAATCTTGAAGATGAGAGATATGTAAGAAACTGCCTAATGTTTGGGTTTTTTTCTTCCTTCTTTTCTTACCTGAGCAGAAACTGCCAAACATTCTTCTCTCTCTTCCCCTCCCCTTCACCCCCCCCGCCCCCCTTTCTTTTTTTTACCTGAGCAGATATGGTTATAACAAGGTTTAATCTGTATGGGGGAGGAAGCAATTAAAAAGCTGTCAGTTAATCCCATGTTATCTTATTAAAGAATTGTAAACATTGATATTGTCTAACTAATGAGCAAAAAGCCTGTCAGTGAACAATTAGTATCTCCTTAAACAAGAATGAAAAAAGGGATATTTTTTTTTTAAATTCATTTGTGTCATTTTATATGTCTTTTAGAGGAAGGCAAAATAAAGTATTGATTGCTCTATTCAAACAAATCCTGAAGGGAAGGTTTTCAATTTACCTGAGTGTTTGTTCTGATAGGAAAGGCTGAAAAGACAGTCATTGTGTGTGCTCAAACTATACTGTATCCTCATATAAGTTTGTCAGAGAATTGGATTGAAATGTCACTTTATCTAATGGGACACATGAAATTGGCCTTGTCAGATCACCTACTTATTGTAAAAAACAGCAGTTTGTATCTAATAGGTGATATAAAAGTAATCAAACATTGAGCAAAAGGAAAATAGTAGGGTGGAACTGATTAAATGTGTTTGGTGAAGTAAATGAGACTTCTACATACAGTCCCTAGGTTGAATTTTTCTAATAGTGGGCAGATACAACACAGATTAGATTTAGGAGAACAGAATGAGCCTGTCTGAGCAGACACCAGATTATTACAGTGTTCAGACTGCTTATTGAGTTCAAACAAGGTAAACCTAGGTGTCAAATTGGTTAAAAGGAATTTTGTTAGGTTTTTAAGCAAGGGCATAGAAAGGTAGCCATCTGTAATGCTGGCAGCTTAAATGTCTGAATCTTTCCAAATGAAAGATTTAACACTGGGAACAGAACCAAACCTCTTCTGGACCTCTAGAGCAAAGAATTTATTCTGGAGGGCAAAATCATTCTGAGAAGACACAGTAAGAAAAAAGTAATGATTGCTTGTCTGTGGTATCGGTTGTTCCCATACAATTAAATACATGCAGGTACTTAACATCTGTTTTCTCTCTCTACCTGCTGACCTTTCATGCTGGACCCATCCACCTGTCTCTACCCCTTTTTTGCAGACAGTGCTAGTATTAGCACTTATTTTTATGGTTGCCTGACAGTTCCTACCATGAAGGCATGCTTTCAGATGCTCATATTTTGACAAACTGACTTCAGGCTGATATTTTCCAGTGTGAAGGTGTGCTGCAGCTTGAAGGTTTTGAGAAAACCTCCAGCCAGAGTGGCAGAGGTAGTTCAGCCATCTTAGCAAACGCTGTAGGAAAGTGCTGAGGACTCTCAGCTTTAAAGCAGGAACTTTTTTTCAGGAGGGTAACAGTTATATCAGGAATACTGTTTTTCTCATCCTGTGAAGATCTGTTTTCAAGTAAGTCAATTTACAAGCTACTAATTAAAACCCACCAAGAATCTGAGAATTCTCTGAGTTAAATTCTGAAATTTCCCCCAAATTCTAGGTACAGTGAATGGGATTTAAATGCAAGCAGTGCTCAGAGCTCCTCTGGGAGAAGCTGGATCCAGGCACAGGAATCAAAAGCTGTGAGCTTACCTAACCTGTGCTTTTAGTGTACAGCCCTCCGCTTCGCTGAACCCTTTTACTGTAAAGGCAAAATGGTGAGATGCATGATGTGGTAGCAAGGGATGCAAGGGCAAGAAGGTGCATATTCAGATGAGGTTGTTAGTGTTGGGACTGAAAGGCATGGCAATGTGGGAGGTGTTTTGAAATGAGAAGGGGGGCAGGTGAAAACTGGAACTACATAAGCACTGAAAACTAGGGAGAAAGATGACAAAGAGTAGAACATAAACTTATATACACACATGCCTATTTGAAAATACCTATGTGTGTATATATTTGTAAGGGATGAGAATGGGGGCTAAGGCCGGTGAAAAAGGGAACGCTGGAAACAGGAACTATCTAGTGCAGCAAGGCAGAGGAAAAGCGTATGCTAGGAAGAAGCATCGTTAAAAGAAGAGGAGCAGAATGGAAGGCATAGAGAGGAGCAGGCATAGAGCTTGTAGATACAGACTAGAGTAAAAAAAAAAAACCAACAAAACAAACCTGGAGTGGGAATTTAGTGGTGTTTGGAATGTGGGGATGGTGAATATAGTGTGGGGAGAAAACAAAAACTGAGCAAAGCTGAGAAAAGCAGGGCACGGGAGGGGTAGATAGGTTTAGACCACTTAGGTAATCAGGTGAGGATGGAGTGAGATCAGTGCACGGAGAAGCACTGTTGTCTTAAAAGAGGGTTGGTGAGTCAGGAGTGGGGAAGTGAGAACAATTGTTTTTGAGAGGAACCGTATTTGGAGAAAGGAACAGTTTGTGCATAGTTAGGGATGGGTGGTACTACTGCTACTACAGGGTTTAGCAAGATACCTGCTAATAAAATTGTACCTGCATAGGCTTATCAGTGTATAGTACAAGGATACTTATTTTTCTGTAAAGTTTCAAAATATGCGTAAAACATAACAATGACATTTTCCTAAATGATTAATTTACAAGTAATTTTAAGAACATTAGGATACTGGGTCAAGTGAAGTTTTCATCCTGAACAGTCTCAGTAAAGGAATAGTGTAAAATTAGCTAATGTGTTATGCATTATACTGTTTAGAGATATTGTTTAATTAAATTATTACATGCTTTGGCAGGAATTATTTAAAGACTTTTTTGAAGAAAATATTGCATGAAGAGCTGTGGTGTTTCAAAATCACTGCTGTGTCTTTTGTTATCAGTGGGGCTACTTGTTGCCCTTCATCCACAACTACATGCTGTAAAATGGCACTGCTCTCCATTATTTCCAAAGGGATGGAATCATTTGCATGCTGAAAAGAGGAGCACAATATTTATATGTATAAAAAAGCAAAATAGAGAGGAAAGTGGAAGAAAATATTCTTAAAATAAAGCTGTTTAATAGATTTTAAGACTATAAAATTACAATTATTTGCTTAGATTTATAATAATTATGATGTTTTTACTGTGGACATAGCATCAGAGATGATTGATATGTTATTTTTATCACCTTAACTACTTGTCATGTGCTCAACAGTATCACCTGAGTATATTGTGGTATTATCTTTCTAACAATTGCTATTTAATTAAAAAAAAATAATAGCTTGCAGGATAAATGTTTCTTCCCTGTTCACTTGCAGACGTAGCATGGCTCCATTCTCCCACTCTCTCACCTCAAAAGAAAAATTGAAAAGTGTTCCTGTTTGTGTTAAAGTAGGGGTTTTTTCATTTTTCAAGTTAGTTGTTCTAGGCCACAGAAAAGAAATGTCTATTTTTTTGTGTTCTATAACTCACTCAAATCTCACAGATTTACATTGTCTCCACTGGCATCTCTTTGTGATGCCTTTTCCCTCTCTATTAAAATTTTAAAAGAACTGGAAAACATTAAGAAATTAGGATCTTGTAGAAGACATTTGGAAATTCTGTATAATTTAAAATACAAAACAGTGTAAATAAAGGAGTTGCTGTTTCAAATATGTTTCAAATTAATATAAAAGTGCATAAGAATAAATAGTTCATATGCGCATATGACTAGATTTGGTTTTATCCTCTACATAAGAGAAGGGCTGCTCCTTATCATAAAGGCTTTGTCTTTTTCTCATATTTTCTGTAAATGATGCATCTACATAGGGTGACATGGACATGAGAGCATCTATCTAAAACTTTCTGTCATCTGCAGACCTCTGGCTCTGTAAGGTGGCCACTATTTTCTTTCCATAAGGGCTTATGCCCATCACCATTTGTCACAGAATTCAAGAAGACATCACCTGTCTGTCCAAAGTCTAAAAAGCATTAAATTTGAAGTTATGGATAAATTTACCTTCTTTTTTTTGAGTTAATATTCTGTTTCAAAACCCTATCTTTAAAGGGTGTCACAGTACCGAATAGCTTTGTTTACTTTTTTCAAGATATCTACAAGGAAGAACTCTTCCTAAGCTAAACCACTCTGCTAAATAGCCTATGCTACAAACTTGCTTATGCAGTCAGTTGAAATTCCTTCCTTGAATGCACACAGCTGTAAAATCACAGGTCTATTGTACCATTTTCTTAAAGGTATTTATTAATCAGAAAATAATATGCATGGAATCTTATTGAGACTATCGCAGTGGCCACCAGTAAAACTGCCTTTAGTGGAAGACAATGCTGCTGCAGTTTGGTACTCAATATCCTAAAAAAAGTAAACAATTTTACTTAAAGAAGGAATAAATTAATGTCAGAAGAACAACTTTCATACTTTAGTCATTAAATTTTCTCTATATTTGGTAGTACATAGTTTGTATTAAAGTGTCTGCTTAACTCTTGGTCTCATGTTTTTGACCAGCCACTTAATAATGAGCATCATATTTGTAATGGAAGGCTCATTTTATGTAACCTTGATCTCTGGTAGGAAGACTACTTTTATTATTAAACTACATTACTAATATTAAACTGCAGTATATGCAGGCTTTGCTGAAATAATGCAGCTTGCATTAACCTTTTCTACTGTGGTCACAAAGGAATGAAAAACATGCCCCAAGGGATAAAAAGACAATAAAATACTGTCTATTTCAAGTACTTGTAGTACTTGGAACGAATTGGTGTAACCACTAACCTTAGTGACCTAACTCCTGAGTTCGCATTTTGAATGGCACTTCAACAGCCTTTAGTAGCATTTGAAACTTGAAAGTAATTAACTGTTCTTTCAGCATGGCTAAGTAAATGCCTTAGGATGCTCTATAAAAGTTCCATTTCATGTCTTGGTTCACAAAACAACCTAATGATTTAAATTGATGCTAAATCATTTTGAGTCAAGTCAGAACTGTTTTCAGACATGCTATTCCTGAATGAAGCCATAGTTTATATACTTCAGGGACAATAATTACAATAAAACTTCAGTATGTGTCTAACTGGAAGATGACTTTGCTTTGCCATATATTGGTACTGACATGTAATAGTGTTTTCCATTCTGATTTGAAAATGTAAACACTACTTTTTGTTATGTACTGGAATCTATCACAATATATTAAACCATTTTTATGTCTATCCCAATCAGTAATAATTAGTAGACACCTTTGGAGACATTCTGGATTGTTGCCCATTTTATCATGTTCTTCATGATAGTAATCAATTGGTTTTGTTAAGGTGAAAATATATCTAATGCCACTGCCTATGTTTACTATTTTGTGATGTGATATTTTAGCAATTACTAACAGATTGCACAGATTGAAGCTTACGTACAAGTGTACGCTGCTAATTAGAAACTGTCTGAGGCACAGATAATCTTCAATGTACTTAGCGTTCTGTGAGTTGAATACTCTCTATACATGGAAAAAGGTAGCATCACATAGGATAATTACATTTGTTAAAACAGCAATTCTACTGTTTCTTGGGAAATACCAATACTTATTTCCAGAGTTCCTTTCTCCCTTATGCTTCATTCCTTTATGTTCTTTAACTCTGACTTTGAAGTCCTTGAGAATATTGGAAAATATATAAATTCAACTTCCCTTCTGTTTGACTACATATATCTCAACATGTTAGGAAATGGTTAGCAGAAGAGAATAAATCTCAACCCACAGCTTAGGAAAGGGAGATGCTCTGTGCTCATTATGTAGTCTGTGTAGCCTTAAGAAGGTGGCAATGTTTGCTGATAGGTACATTAAGAAAATTTGATCAAACAGGGCCTTATTACAGTGGTCTGGTTTTATTCTACTTAAATATATTTAACCAATGGGAAGGTGAATTCTATGCAGATGTGATGCATGAAACAGCAAAGTAATTTCCTGGTTAATCAATAGGGAAAAAAATTATTTACCTTTAAAAAGAGATGTCTGCAAATTACTTCAGCAGTCTAATTTAAAATAAGTTGTTCATTACCTAATAAATAAAAGTGTTTTTAAAATTTTGATCACTTTTAAAATCTTTACAATGCAGCCTATCAAGAGATCGCACACATGCTTGCTTAGTGAGAAAGAGTACTGCTTCTGTATGGTTGTTAGTGAAAATAAGCAATTACATGAAATACAGTCAGACTCATAGTAAAGACTCAAGAGTTCCCCCAGCTCTCATTCAGAAGCTCCTTCTATTTAACAAAGATAATAGGACTTGAAAAAATCATAGAATCATAGAATGGTTTAGGCTGGAAGGGACCTTAAAGATCATCTGGTTCCAACCCCCTTGGCATGGGCAGGGACACTTTCCACTAGACCAGGTTGTTGAAATCCAGCCTGGCCTTGAACACTTCCAGGGATGGGGCATCCACAGCTTCTCTGGGCAACCTGGTCCAGTGTCTCACCACCCTCACAGTAAGGAATTTCTTCCTAATAGCTAACCTAAATCTACCCCCTTTTAGTTAGTAACTATTAACCCTTCTATCATTACAGGCCCTACTAAAAAGTCTGTCCCCATCTTTCTTATAAGCCTCCTTTAGGTATTGAAAGGCTGCTATAAGGTCTCCATGGAGCCTTCTCTTCTCCAGGCTGAACAATCCCAACTCCCTCAGTCTTTTTCATAGGAGAGGTGCTCCAGCCCTCTGAGCATCCTTGTGGCTCTCTTCTGGACTCACTCCCACAGGTCCATGCCCTTCTTATGGCAGGGACCCCAGAGCTGAGCGCAACACTTCAGGTAGGGTCTCACAAGAGTGGAGTAGAAGGGGAGAATCACCTCTCTTGACCTGCTGGTCACCCTTCTTTTGCTGCAGCCCAGGATTTGGTTGGCTTTCTGGACTGCAAGTGCACATTGCCAGGTCATGTTGAGCTTCTCATCAACCAACACCCCCAAGTCCATCTCCTGAGGCCTGTTCTCAATCCATTCTCCACCCAGCCTGTATTTGTGCTTGGGATTGTCCTGACCCAGGTGCAGGACCTTGCACTTGACCTTGTTAACATCATCAGGTTTGCCTGGGCCAACTCCTTACCTGCCAGGGTCCCTCTGGATGGCATCCCTTCCCTCCAGCTGTCGACTGCACCACACAGCTTGGTGGTGTTGGCAAACTGTGGTTTGTTGGCAAGCTGTGGGTGCACTCAGTCTCACTGTCTGTGTTGCTGACAAAGATGTTAAACAGCACCAGTTCCAGTATGGACTATATTTAATCTGCTTACACAGAAGTCTGAAAATATCAAGGCTGAGTAGTACAGTCCATGAGAAATAATGAATAAAAAATTAATTCTGTTTTCATGCAGAAATCATTGTTCTGACTGTGTCTAAGGATAGACTACAATATCAATTTCAGCTTAAAAATATTAGTATTGAGTAGGATTTATATCTACATCCAGTAAGAACTCTATTTTGATAAGAAAACCTGAGATCATATTTATTTTTGTATTGGAAGTTAAAAGTTGCCATGTAACGTTTAGTGAATAGAATTCCAGTTGGACCCAGTTTGAAATTATATGGTATAAAACAAAAGCTTCATGTTAAAATCGCCAAGTGCATAAGCAGAAGAGTTTGCATGTTGCAGTTTATTGGAAACAAGTTGATTTGTAGTGATAATTTCTTCATATCCACATTTTTATGAATCTTCAGCTCTAATATAGAACAAAACTTATTGCTCATTTGAATTTTGTAGAAGTAGAAAAAATGACAGTATAATCATTGCTACTTTTTGTGATTTATTGTGCTTCAGAGCCACCAGTTCCCATTGCTCCACCTCAGCTGTCCTCAGTCGGTGCAACTTACCTGTGGATACAGTTGAATGCCAATTCCATCAATGGGGATGGACCCATTATTCAAAGGGAAGTTGAGTATAGGACTTCAAGTGGAAGCTGGTATGATATACAGCCTGTGGACTCCACGAGCTATAAGATTGGGCACCTCGATCCTGACACAGAATACGAAATCAGTGTATTACTTACAAGACCAGGTGAAGGAGGAACCGGATCTCCAGGCCCAGCTCTCAAAACAAGAACAAAATGTGCTGGTGAGTACTCAAAGGGATTGGAAAGTTGTAAGCATCTTTCTAGGGCTGAATAAGTACATTATTTCACTAGCAGTTTTTTTACTGTCTACCTTAAATAAGTAGGCTGCAGGAATTAAGAGTGAATGCTCTTAAGTATAAGCTATTAGCATTTGCCAGCTACAACGACCTTGAAACCAAACTTCAGTGCTGCTGTAGATTGTAGATGAAATCATGCCTGTGCATGTCTTAAAGTGGTCAGTGTAGAGTGCTGTATAAATAAACAGGTATGCATTGAGTTCTCTCTGTTTCATTACACACACACCCTTGCCAACGTATGTTTGGGTTTTAGGTTAGTTAATTTTCTTTTTCTTCTTCTTTTTTGGCTAGTATCCCAAGCTTGTTAAAGATTTTGTTTGTTTTGGATAAGATTTCTTTTTTTCCTTTTTTCAATGTCAGGTATATCAAATGTTTGTAAAGTGGAAGGAGATCCTATGTAAGGACAAAAGTATACACTGTTCAGTCTCAATTAACAGATGAGGTTTAACAAAGGGCTGCTTTCTTAAGTGATTGACAGCATGTCTTTTCATTAAATGAGATAATGTGGTTTGTGGTGCTGTGTAGCAGTCTTGCCTCCTGTTTTGGATGTTATAATTAATAGTGCTGACCTTTGACTATGAAAAGATACAAAGTAAATGTATTATACAAAAGCAGTTGTACGGTAATTTTCAGGAAGAATGGCAGTGATATTAATTTGGGATTCAGCTGCTCAGAAAATAATGGAGTATCTGTGACCTGGAATTTTTTTTTTCATTAGTATTTTCCCCCAATATTGTGAATCTTCTTCCTGCTGCCGTAAAGTTGGTGGAAGACAGGCAGAAATGTACCTAGAGAACACAGGACTAAGCAAATTGTATTAGCTTAGTGATCCTAATCTTTTAAGGAATGGCTTGGTATTGTTTGGCTTTTTAACAGGAAAAATTACATACTTCAACAGAAATAATGATGTATTTCTATTGTGTATGAAAAGTAAAAGTAAGTAAAGCTGCTTTTTGTAAAGTCACCTAGCCACCTGTCAGGGGCTGAATGGCATTTCAGTTGAACTGATTGGTGTGATGTCAAATATGGAATGAAATATAGTTGCTGTCAGTATCACGATACTATGTTTTTAAAGACAGAAGCTTATGCAGGTACTAACTCTTTGATATTCTTTTTCCTTTTTTTCCTTCCTCTCATTACTGGAAAGAAGTATTTAATGAAAATTATCAAAAAGCAGTACAGCTAAGTTATAATAATAGTTAAGTATTTAGTATTTGTAAGATTTTTCTTTACTGGATTAAGATAACTTCAGCTGAGTCAAAAGTGAGGCACAAAAATTAATCCAAGTTCCCTTCAAGAGGGTTTCTGGGTCACTATGCCTTTCATAATAATGTAAAATTGTCTGTCTACAAGGTAAGTATGTATTTAATATGCAAGTACTTCAGTTATTTTAAAATTAAAACAGATTTTCTCATAGTTTGATAGTCTGCTTATATGATTATTTAATGTAACATTGGGTGCTGTATAAGCCAGCCTGTCTGTACTAAAGGGTTAGAGAGTGTGGGGGGTTGATGCCAGCCAGCAGCCAAGTACCCACACAGCTGCTCACTCAGTCACCTCTGCCATAGCACAGGGAGAAAACAGAAGGAAGGCAAGAAGACTCATGGATTGAGATCAAGACAGTTTCATAGGGGAAGCAATAGCAATGCTTACAAGCAGAGTGAAATTTATTTACTGTTTCAAATTGGCAGGCAGATGGTAGATAGCCCCTTCCTGGGAAGCAGGGCCTCGGCACACATAATGGTTAGTTGAGAAGACAAACACCCAAACAATGAACATCCCCCCTTCTTCCTCCTTTCCTTGAGCTTTGATTGCCGACTATGACATCATATGGTATGGAATATCCCTTTGAAGAGGTGAAGTCAGCTGCTCCCACTGTGTCGCCTCCCAGCCTCTTGGTCCACCTCCAGTCTACTCTCTGATGGGGAAGAGTGGGGGGAAAAAAAAAGGTGGCCTTGAGGCTGTGCAAGAACTGCTCAGCAACATTCAGAGCACTGGTGTGTTATCAACCTTGTTTTAGTCACAAATACAAAGCACAGTATCTTATAGGCTGTTGTGAAGGAAATTAACTCCATCCCAATCAGACCATGTAGACAGAGAAATCCAGAATTTTAGTTAATTTAACAACATCATATGCTTTCTGGTCTTTTCAGTGGTACTTACAGTTGGGTATTAAAACATGCATCCAGTCTCACAAACCACTATGTACTGGAAGTGTTTTATTACCTGGTAATGTCTTGAAATACATCAGCATTATTTGTGTTTTCATTAAGCTAAACAGTAACCCCCTTAAATTAAAAGCAGAAAGTGATGGCTGACTGAAAAAATTAAATTGAATGATGATATTAAACCTTTCTCTACAAATTGGCTTTTTTATAGCAGAAGATCCTGCTTTGAAGGGGTGGTGGTTATTGGTTAACTGTTAGCAAGTGACATGCTAATAACTGGCCCAAGGGCTTAAAAAGAGATGCTGATAAACTAATGACGGTATAATTAAGCTGGGTAGGAGTAAAATAATGCCAGTCTCCAAAGCATACCATAGAATTAATAAAACAGGAGTCTTTAAGAAAAGAGTCATTGCACCTTTTTAATTACTGTGATAATTGTATGCTGCTTGCCTGTTCCCTAGGGGTCTAGTGAACCACTTGGAAACTTGAAGCAATATGCTAGACATTCAATAATCTTAATAGTTCTCCAAAGCATTTGAAATATGTTTTCATTTTAGCAAGATGAGATTTCAGAGGCTTGTAACAGACAAGTCTTATCTGTAACTTTAGTAAATAAAAGCATCTATAATTAGAATGCAAAGGAAAAAAAACCAACTTCCTCACTTGGTTGCATCACCCTCAGTGGAGCAGTTGCATACTTTCTAAAGTGCTTTGCTTCCTTTTGTTGAAATGTAATATAAATGTAAGTGCTCTTCCAGTGTACTGTTCAGAAAAGCCAAGGAATTACATTCGGGTCTGGATTAGATTTAACCTAGAACATGGAGTTCAAGTTTCAAAAAGAGAAGTTTAATGGATTTTGGCCACTGTGAACCACATTTGAGCCAGACTTTGGAAAAAAAAGTTGTTTTTTTTTTTTTTTCTTTTCAAAGTCTGAAATTGAGGCTCTTCAGGTTGTCTGGATGTTGAATCACCAGTTGCTATGCTCAAAGCTCCCTCTTCCCACAGCTGTCTCATATGGTATTACAAACCTAGAATAATGTTGCCATTTATAATAAAAGAGGGGTGGACAAAGATGGGAAGAAAATTTATCAGGAGATACATGACAGAACACATCCATTATACAGTGTATCTCAAATTTCTCTGATGTACATTTTCACTCTGGTATAGTTGTAAAATAAGAATTCCATAGTTGTGGCTAACAATATAGAGTTATTTAGGGGCAGAATATCAGGATGTTTCACACTTCAGACACTCAGACACCATTATCTCAGAAATAAGACTGTTAGCTCACTGTGAAGCTCTCAATGCCAGCCACAGCTGTGGAGACCTCAACCACTCAGCCATTGCTAGCTACTAAATAGCTGCACAAATATTTGAACGAAAAAAATCATCTTGTGTGTAAGCATAGAACCAACAGTGCCTCTATCATATGAGATATAAAAGTTTAAGAATCTGAGAATCAATAGTTATTAAAAAAACCCACCTGTTATCCCTTACTGAAGTAGGTTGGGAATTCTGTGGTGCCTGTAAAAATCCAGAATCAAATCTCAAAATCTGACCCACAACCAGTAGAACTGTCCATAGTAAAACCAAAGTAGGAATGTTGAAGGTTTGATAAGGTAGGCTAGTTTCCTCTTCCCATATCAATATTTCCATGGGTAGAATTATTTATTTCAGTGTTTTGCAACATGTTTTGTCTTTGACATGCATTGCGTGATAAAAATCTTAATCCAGTGTGTGTCCCTGCATTCTGATGATGAGACAGTGCCGCCATGAAAACAGTCTCCTGGCAAATCCAGAAACACTAAATGAGATCTTGTAAATTTTTTTTACTGTGGCCTCCCTATTAGGAAATATTATTTCTAAACAATGTTGTTCCTTGAATCTGCTGGTGAACAGTTATAGCTTAAAGCCAGCTACTACCTTAGGAAGAAAAAGTAAAATAAAATCCTCTCTTCTGCTCAGGGAGGGGATTTTTAAGGCCTTCCAGGGGAAAATCATTGCTGTTTTCTCATTGTGTTTCTTTTTCAATGTTACATTTGGAGTAATCGTAGAAATCAAGCATCTTTTCCTTTCCTGAATCAGAAAACTGTATTCTAATTTAAAATAATTATAATAATAAAATAATTAAAAAGATTGTCATGAAAGAAACTTCTCATAAACTATCCACAAATTATGTGGTTTTTTTTTTTACAGTCAGAACTCTACTTCTCTGTGCTAAGACACAATTTTTGCCCTGGAGTATTTGCAAAAATAATCGCTGTCAATTTAACCAATAATTTTCCATGCAGAAAATTCACACATTCTTTGTGCAAGGAAGTAACAGGGATGTTTTGATTAACATAGTTCATTTTGCTCTCTCTTCTACCCCATCACCTGAGCTTGTCAGGAGGAAAGCTGTTACTCCTAGTACAACTGAGCTCTTGAATCATTGCTGCAGTTTAGTTGTAAACTGTTTGTTACTCCTGGAAGGCTTGTTACAATCTGGAAGAACAGAGCAGAGGAACTCTTTAAATCCCTGCTCTTAAAGATCATTCTTTTTAATTTTACTCATTTTGCTCACTGCTTTGGCTTCAGCTGGGTGATTTTCCAAGGTGTCAAAATTACTTCACTAGTTCTGCTCTGCCCATCAACATCTGCCATGGTGAAAAAATCTGCATGTGCCATAATGCTTACTGAAGGGATGAACATCCTCTTCCTTCTGATCAATTAAAATGTCATTTCCTATTATCAGATCCAGAAAATGATCGGACATGGAGCAGATCAACAACCCTACTTTTACTTGGGAATGTTAAGTTCCCTGCTTTCTCCTTGTCGTTGCTAAAAGTGGTGCATAACTTACAAGCATATAAGGTCTATAGCCATTTGAAAAACTGAATGGAAATATAGTATTCACATAGGGAAGATAAGTTCACTGTTAAAAATTGTAGCCTTATTCAAAGCCAAAGTATAAAACTCTTAATCTTCCCCATTTACCCATTTTAGATAGTTTCTACAAATTTGACAGTACTTTACTGTCATACACTTTCTAACTGTATCAGGTTGCAACAGACAAAAGTATCTTTAGGCAAGTGGTATGGGCCAGCAGCTTGAACCCTGCATGCAAAGTCAATGTGCTCAGGTACACCAGATAGTACCCCAAGCCACCACTTCCCTCCTGCCCCATGACATGGGGCACTTGCCAAATCCTACAAGATGGACAGTCTACAGTCTCTAGTGTATGACATTCTGAATACTCACCTTTGCAGTTGCTCTTCCCCATGCTCACCCTCCCAACTTCTTTTGTCGTTAATTCTGTAGTTAGTTTCTCCCATTGTCAGTGTTCATGCCCTAGCCGGTCTTGAATCTCAGTGGTACTTTCTGCTTATGTCTATGTCCTTCCCCATTCTATATCATTATTAGGAAAGATGAGTTCCTTCCTAAGAAATTTTCTAGGTTGAAATGGTGGCTGTCTTTCTCTGTCCTTGCAGACTTCTTTGGATCTTTTGAACTTTTTGTCTCAAGAAAAGAGGAAGAATCTTTCTGTCACTGGGAATTAAGTTCTTCCTTTTTGTTGCTGTACCTTGGGGGACTGCCTGGGAATGGGTTCATTTTTTTTTCAGGCATATAACAAAGTCTTTTAACGTCACTTAGTTTTACAATCATAAGAAAATGTCAACTTGAAGGTGTACTGCAGGTTCTTTTCTACAGCTTTTTCTCAGAACTTAGCAATTTTCTCAGAAGTTTGAATCAAGGTTGTGCATCTGTGTTGTATCAGAGCTAGACCTCAGATCAGAGACACCTGAATGCTGATAAGGAGGGCTGCAGGTATCGCACCATTTTATTTTCCCTAGAAAAATTAGATGGTATTTCTAAAGTCATCATTCCAAACCTGGAGCTGTAATAAACTTGAGTAGAAAGTTGCTTGATTTATCAGAATAGGAAGTCCACAGTGAATGTAACATTTCATGTATGGTTTTATTGTGAAAATAACTTACAGTTTCAATAGAAATTTGAAATGAAGAATACCTACTGTACTGTCCTTTCTCCTAATGCCTTTCTGATACACAAATCATCACCATATAAGATCCACTTTTTCATAAGGGTAAAAGCTAGTATTGGATTTTCTGCAGTGTAGCAGGTAAATCACAGCTTTTGGATGTGCAGAAGGTAAGCTAAGATTTTAATAGAATTCCAAGAAAATATTACCTACTGGGATGTATGTCCATGTGTCTGTGTCAGTTGTCACTTAACTCTGATTAGGAAACAAAAAAATGCATGTTCCTTGAAAGGGCCCTAATGAAAATACAATGATGTCCAGCTGTGACTACTATATAAAAGTTCTTCCTTGGCAGCCACTTGCCTGGAAACAAACACCCAGGTTGCTCCTTACTGAACTGGTTTCTCTGGTGCTCTCTTACAGAACAGCCTTTCCTTGTCTTATTGGATCTCTTAGGACAAGAAAGAACAAAATAATCCAAATTTCCATTAAAAATCTCTTTCAACCCACTTAATCATAGAATCACACAATGTTCAGGGTTCGAAGGGACCTCTAGAGATCATCTAGTCCAACCCCCTGCTAAAGCAGGTTCTACTAGAGGACGTCGCACAGAATCTCAGCTAGGCAGGTTTTGAATGTCTCCAGAGAAGGAGACTCCACGGCCTCTCTGGGCAGCCTGTGCCACTGCTCTGTCACCCTCAGGGTAAAGAAGTTCTTCCTCATATTCAGATGGAGCTGCCTGTGCTGCAGTTTGTGCCCGTTGCCCCTTGTCCTGTCGCTGGGCACCACTGAAAAGAGCCTGGCCCCGTCCTCTTGACACTCGCCCTGAAGATATTTGTGTGCATTGATAAGGTCCCCTCTCGGTCTTCCCTCCTCCAGGCGGAACAGGCCCAGCTCTCTCAGCCTTTCCTCACAAGGGAGAAGCTCCAGTCCCCTCATCATCCCCGTAGGCCTCTGCTGGGCCCTCCCCAGTGGTTCCCAGTCTCTCCTGAACTGGGCAGCCCAGCACTGGGCACAGCGCTCCAGGTGCGGCCTCCCCAGGGCAGAGCAGAGGGGCAGGGTCACCTCCCTCCACCTACTCTCTTTTTTTCCCTTCCTTAACTTCCTCAAAAGCTCCCCACTCATCCAGCTGTCTTGTGGACTAGGAAAACGTGGGAGATAAGGGAGCAGGGTTAGGAAGGCATAGATCAGAATGATCAGAGGACAGATAGCCTAAGTGGTGCACTCATACTCTCTCACTTTAGAAACACCAAGTGTACATGCTGCCTCTTTCTCTCTGGCACCTGCAAGGATCCTCCTTTGCCATTCCTGATCAGCAACAAGCACTGTGAAAGAGCGCTGATGCTTAAACTCCCCTGGGATCTTACATGGAGAAAGAAGACCCATGGGGATACTTCTTGCCTGGAATGAGGAAGGATTACTGCCCTGTGTGGAGGAAAGGTGGGTGCATTATGGGACAGTCCCATTAAAAACACAAAATGAAGAAAGAGAAATGACTGTGAATGAACTTATATGAAGCACTCTGAGGCCCAACTCAGTTTGCAGCTGGACAGACATTAAGATCAACTTTTAACTGATTTAATATCAATTGAGTGAGAGGAGTTACTGGTACATTTGAGGGGAAAATTAAAGAAATGCAACTGAGGAGACAGCCTGCTGCTGCACTGAATTCGTCATACCTTACACTCACCCATCCCTCCCTGCCCTGCTGAGAGGGACAGAGAAAACAGCTTTGTGGGTGGCCAACAGCCAGCCAAGGCTGACCCACCACACCTTGCAACCAGAGGATCAGCACTTCTGCATGCCAAGCCCAGCACCGCCCAAAACCATGCACTGGATGTTGGATGAAAATCACAGAAGCCTCCAGGCTGTCCCTTCAATACAATGTGCACATGGGCTGGCATCTTTGCCTCCTTCAGTCTGGAGCCTGGAGCACCAAGGAAGCCATGTGCTGCCTGGCGGGCAGCAAGGTGCCCCTGCTTGAGCAGCTGGGCTCCCCGGCGCTTTCCTCGGGATGACCGTGGCATGCAAAGGCAAGTCTGCGTTGCATTTTCAGGACTAAGCCCTTACTCCATCTTGCTTAATGAAATCATCAGCTCCTTGCAGCAAGAATGGTCTTCTCTAAGCCCAGAGGAACCTCTGTTTCAAAGGTGCTCCAGTGTATTACTCTGAAATAATAAAATAATTGGTAATAGGTTGTAAAGGAAAATGCTGAAGGAAATGATGCCAAAAGAACTGTCAAATACAGAACAAATACTCCAGAAAAAAAATGGAAAATACTCCTTTAATGACTTCACATGATCAGAACTGTAGGCTTTTCTGTTCAAGGATTTAAACATACATTTTCCAAAGGAAGCTTATATTATCTTCCTTTAAAAAAAAATAAATAAATCCTTTCCTTTAAGTGTATAAATTATAGGAACGTGTACTTGGTCATAGAAGTAAAATAAAAAGATATATTCTGTTCTTGCTTGGCAGGATACAAAATGCAAGAGGAAATCTTAACTTTAAATGCTATCTCAACATCATGATTTTTGAGCCGTTTACACTGTAGATGTAATATGTTGATGCTCTGAGACACAGGAGACCAGAGACTCTGATATACTAGTGATCCTTTCCTAAGCAAAAATTAGCCCTTAGCTTTTAGTAACAATCTACATTTTTCTATGTTATTTATAGCAACGTTTCTAGTTCTGAGTCATACATGCTGCGAAATGTGAATGAATTCATCACTTTTTTTTTTGTTGTTTTCTATAAACAGAAGTGACCTGGGACCTCTCATACAAGTGGTGTTGCACATGTTTCTGAACCTGTTAAAAAAATACGATCATTAAAAGTAGCTACAAAAATAAGGCTATGTCTACAAAATAAAGAGTTGTCCCAACTTATTCTCATGGATTTTAAACATTCATTTTGGTAAAAAATGCAGCCTTAGCAGGACCTTCATTACAATCGAGTAACAGCATAAACCAGGATAAATCTAGAAACAAACAGATTATAAATCATAACACTTGTAATGTCCGTAAGTAGCAGAGACCCTCCACCTATACCTGCATTTGACCCCAGCTGCCAAAGTATTTGGGTGTATTGGGAGACTCAGCCTTTTGGAAACTGCAGTCATTTTCTGCCAATTTATGCTATACTGCTATATTTTTAATGAGGTCATTTACTGGAGGGTTTTGGACCAAAATCCAGAGCATTCCCAGATTGGCACAGATTGCCAAGAACAATTGTAGATAAAAATAGAGTGGATGACTCTTTCATACAGGCAAAACTGAAATCTGTAAACTCATTTTTAATTATAAGGTACTTGATCTGGGAGATCTGTGATATGTTCTAAATCTAATTAATGCTTAGCTTTTTTTGCCTGATTTATTCATTCTTAAACAGATTTCTAATATTCCTCCATGCTATTAAATATAGCATGCCTGATTCTCATGAACAATAGGTTTCTGTCCCCTTCTAACACCTCAAAGAGCCCTGAAAATGAGCAAAACTGGCAAGCAAAATTTACACTCCTTTTTCATGCTCCTATATTTTCAAAACAAGTCTTGATGCCATTATAAGTGAGAATGAAAGGAGCTTTGCTTCTTAAAAGGGAACTGACATATTCGTTGTGCAGGAGCACTTACATGTCTTTAGCACACCTTTGGCTTTTGCTGCAGTAAGCTGCGCAGATGGACAGTGTCTACAAAGAGAACCCCTTGAAGACTCTATTGTGCTAGCTTAGTTAGCATCTGCCAGCAGATGTGTATATCTACAACCATATAAACAAGGGTCACTCTTGAGACAAAATTAGACCCTCTTGGCTACTTCTTATACGGCTCTTCACATTCTCATTTTATTTACATGGAGTGAAGCAAGCTTAAGCTTGGTCTTTGAGGTTAATGGTTATTCCCTGGAGTAAGTTCAGTCCAGTCACTATCAGTGTAATCACTGTTATAGCAACAAACTTCGAGGCTTTGTCTTATTGAGCATCTATTCATACATCATGATATTTTCTTGAAGAGGATCTTGAATTCAGCTAGGAGATTTAAATTGGCACCTAATTTGATGCCAAGATATGTGTGTCTGCCTATCATCAAGACAAGGAGCTGCACACTACTGCATGACTCTTCAGAGACATGCACAAGTTTGGACGTTAATCAGTTAATCCATTGCCTAAAACTTCCTATCAAATTGATTGAGTTAGCATGTTTCCAAACTTAAATAATTAATTTGTTTTATGCTTTGTTTATTAACCAGCTCTGCTCCATTGTGGCCTGCTATAATATTCAGCAAGGGAAACAAAACTGGAAGATGAAGAACACTGGGAAGAAAAATAATGATGAGAGCTGTACGCTGCTCTCTGTTAGCACAGGGGCTTGATGGACCATCCATAGCTGTTTAAATAGACAGTGTCAACAGAAGGATTGGCTCTGGTGCCTGTGCATCATTTACTGGTAAAAGTAAATCTTCACTGTTGCTTGCAATGCAATGCCTAAGACAAAGTGCTGTATCATAATGAGGATTTAGAGCCAAACTATGAAAAGCCTTGTTGCCCGCAACTAATCTGCAGGATGACGGTATTTTTAAAAAAGGATAAATGCTACCTGAGTGGGTGGTGGAAACTGCAATATCAGAGAAGAAACAGCGTATTTTCCCATCAGCCACAGAGGATACATCTCACAGTGTTCAATACCTTGGCTCTTGTAATCATATTCGGTACAGCATGTGATTGGTTTATGTGTTTGATTTACTGTTATCTTTAATTAGTGGCAAATCCATCTTTTTGAACATTAAATGAGTTTGGTTTAAGAATTCTAGTTGTGAAAGTCTCTCAAATTAACAGAACAGAAGAAAATACATTCATAACGAACTCATTTTTTCAGATTACAATGAGCTGTTCAAGGGAACAGAACAAATGTGTGCAGGAAAACAATTAAACTGTGCACAGTTCTCCATGCTGCACCATGTTCTCCTGCCTTCCCCATTTTGGACAGACACGCTTCTGGGCTTTTTCAGTCCCAGAGCTTTCCTTTCCTACAGCCACAGTCAGTTTGTTTCAATGCAGACACTTCCTGAGCCTCAGCCACCCAGCCAGGGGAGGAATATGAGCACATTGACTCAGGCTTTGGATCATCATTTTCAAAGGCTAGAGTGACTGGAAGATTTTCCGCCACTTAATATAGCAACGAGTGTAATCTTCCAGAAGAAATTTCACTCTCCCACGGCCTTGTCTTGAATCTTCTGTCAAAGGAAATGGGCTTATATATTGCTAAAATATCTTGGAGCAGCTTTTGACACTTCAAAGCATTAGTGTGCTCAGCGCAACGTGGACTAGCTAACACTTCCAAAGCGACTGTACACTGAGGATCACACTGCTTCAGAGACAGACAAAATTCTTCCAAAACAGATGTCAAAACTGACACAGCAACCGGTCTCTCAAGCAGTTCTGCTGTGTATTCTGGCTGTCGCCTTGCTTAAACCTGCCACAGGGCAACGACCAGCGTACTTGCTATTCAATACATGTATTTGCAGCTCTTTCATGATATATTTCAAAACTACCTCTGCAGAGCCAAAAGGACATGTGAATGTAATTTCTTTTTACACAAAGCATTTGCTGCGTTCTTTGAAAGGTTAACCCACCTTACTAAACTGTACAAACATTATTTCACTTTTATTGACAGTCTTTTCAGACCATGAAATTACTTGAGTTTTAATCTATTTTTTTTTTATACTGAGAGGAACAGACTAATTTAATAAGCTCCACATACAAAAGTATTTCAAAAACATGTTTTCCAAATCTTTCTTGAGTACAGTTATATTCACTGGGCTTATATTAGATTTTTTTTTTTTTTTATGTTCCAAGGTATGTCTAGAGACCTTGGCACAGCTTTCATGCAGGAAATACTCCATGCTGCTTGGATTGTGAATAGTAGGATTATATTGTTTGGTTACCTTTTCTTAGAAAAAACCTGCTACTATTGGGAAAAAAAAAAAAAAAAAAAGAAAAGAAAAGAAAAGAAAAAGGAAATTCTGAAAGGGCGATTTCATCTCGGCACAAAACTCTTTTCCCAAATGTACTGCATTTGCATTGCCTGCTTCACTTCTCATGGTGTAAGAAAGGTGGAGTACCTAACAGGGCTGGCTGCTCACTGGGGTGGTAGCAAGTACAACCTCCAGTTTGGTGCTGCGTAAAGGGAAAGTGTAGGCAGCAATTTGGTCACTTCATTTTGCCGTATAATTTCCAGATTCAATTTTCTGTACTGAGCTTAAGGTAGTTAAGGCTGCCAACGCACCTGCACGTGTCTGTGGGCCTAACTGCAGAAGCTGATAAAACTCCACATCATTGTGAGCAGCACCCCCAGCGCAACGAGCCGGATGGCAGAGTGGGGCTGGGGCACCAGCTGCACAGCTGTCTCCTGCATTCAGTGGCTGTGGGTCCCATGAGATGGTTCTCCAAAGGCTGTGTCCTCTCAGAGGAACAGGGCATCACCCAACGCAGCCTCGCAGTGGCCACTCTTATGCCAAAGCAGAGCAGTAGGCTGGGTCCTCCTCCCACAGGAGACCATGAATCTGTAGGGCACTGCTCTGGAGCAGGATGCTCCTATTAAATACTTCAAACTCTGAAACAATAAAAATATTGCAGAAGTGTGGGGCACTGTGATCCTGCTGATAGCAGCTTGTCTCTACTGATGATTCCACCCTGTATTTTCCTGGTGAGGGGACAACTCAGGGACAGCAAGCCACAAATGCTGCTTCTAAACTCAGTAACGTATTTAAACATGTGTTTAAGTAACACTGCTTTGCTCCGTGGAAGTGGATTTGACCATGTCTGCAGGCTCTTGTGCTTCATAGCTCATGAAATTGCTTCACCTATCAAAATATTAAGGAAATCATACAGATTATGTAGGCCATGTAGATTAGGAAAATAATGGCACACAGCATTAGCTATCTGTTGCCCGGTACTTAAAAGGAGAAATAATCAGCAGTTTAGACTGCTCTACTGTGAGCTTACAGAGAATCCAACTTGTAAAAATGTGTTGAAAAGTCTCTTGAGCATCAGGCTGGTCAGAGTGATAACTTAAATCTATATTAAAAACCCTTTAAGTACAACTAAGGAAACAGGGATTTTGTTCTTGACAGAACAGTCCTGTCAATGCCGAAACCTGCAGCTCCTTTGTTTTTTCCTCCTACCCTTTGGGCTGAGCATTTGGGCATTACTAATCCTCCACCTGACAGCAGCAAATGACCTTTATGATAAAAGGGAAGACTGTCCCAGGGTAGCTGCGGGTGAAAGATTTCTGCTATGGAGTCTGTGCCAAAGTGATCAGCACTGGTGAGGCCACAGCTGGAATGCTGGTCCAGTTCTGGGCTCCCCAGTACAAGGGTGACATGGACACACTGGAGAGAGTGCAGCAAAGGGCCACATAGATGATGAAGGGACTGGAGCATCTCTTTTATGAGGATGGCTGAGAGCTGCGATTGTTCAGCCTGGAGAAGAGATTGCTCAGGTGAGGTGGGTTGCCCTTGGCTGGATGCCAGGTGCCCACCAAGCTGCTCTATCACTCCCCTTCCTCAGCAGAATGGGGGTGGGAGGAACTTGTGGGTCAAGATAAAAGCAATTTAATGAAGCAATAGCAAAAGTCACAGGTGCAGAAGTGAAGGAAAGCAAAAGATGTTATTCTCTGTTTCCCATCAGCAGGTGATGTTCGATCACTTCCTGGGAAGCTGGGCTTCAGTCCAGGTAGCAGTTGCTCTGGAAGACAAACATTGTAAATAATAAATCCCCCCCCCTTCCTCCTCTTTCC
>JAVJGJ010000037.1:59150410-59204631 GCA_035590215.1 Microhierax caerulescens
TTAGCATTGATAATATACAACTGTGGGTTGGCTTCAGGGGCGGTGGGTTGGTTGATGTAGATAAGGTGCAGGTGTGGATGGTTAAATTAAGTGGTTGAGAGCCAGTGAAGAGGGAGTAGCCAAGGAAGAAGGGGATGAGAGAGAAAGAAGCAAGAGGAAAGAGAGTGTGCCCTGAGTGGGGAGGAGAGATGAGGAGAAGGCAACAGAGGGACTGCATGAAGAGTGTGCCAGTATGAGATGGCAAAAGACCTTGTTGCAGCTTGGTAGCTTGGAGAGTGCTGCAACATGTAAGTACATATTTTTGATTTAGTTACAATATCCAGAGGTCTCATTGGCAAAACAGAACATTTTTCCTTCCCACCACAAAGACAGGAAAACTGCTGCAAAATCTAGGTCTGTTGGCCCTGTCTCAGATATGTGTGCTGGATTGTATAAGTAATGTAGACACGTTCTAGTGGTGATAAGGAGACAGAGTATGAAACCTGACTGTCGAATTGGTGTGTTTTCAGCAACTCCTCATTACAAAGAGAAACATTTAGGATTCTTTCCTGGCAATGATAGCTGGATTAATACAGGGGTGGAATCTGAGTGTTTGTAAAAAGAAATGCCAGGTACGACTGTCTTTGGTCATGTGAAAAGCAGTCATATACATTAAGTCTTAGTTCTTTACTTTGTTAGATTCCTATCTCAAAACATTTGCAGAGGAAGAAATTAATCTGCTCTTTGAGACAAATGAACCTTCATCATCTTATAGCAAACCTGAGGGGCAAAATTATTAATTTTATATCTGCCAGGTAGTGGGAATATGAAGGAAACATAATGACCTTTGTGAAAAAGTAGATAATATGATTTTTTCTATAACATCTCCATCTCCAGATTTGTTGCAGTCTCTTATTAATTAGAAGGATAAGCTCAAAAACACACGCAGAAAATTATTTTACCCACTTCAATTCAGGAAGAATTTCTCAGTATGGAATGAAAAAAACCCAGCAAGCTGGGAGTGTACTGGTTATAAACAGAAGACTGGTATGTGGGTATCTTTAATAGAAGTGATATATTAGCTATACTTGTGAAAAATATTAATAGGGCATGCCTTAATATTATTCTGCTCTGAACAAATTGAGTATGAACTGTTCCATGGATGCTTTGGATCTCTTTTCAGAAATATTATTACTGCAAATTTAAACAAATGCTTTGGTACTCTATTATTAAACACAATTAGAAATACAGAAAAGGGAATGCTTTGCGTGTAGGTGCCTTCCCTGTGAAATTCCACAGGTGTCTTGAATTTATCCTTAACAACTTTGTGCTGAGCATTTTCTCCCCTCTTCTGAGGGCAAATTTCACATCAGTTATTGCAGTTTTCACATCCAGTTATGCCATACTGCCTCATTGTTAATAATGCTGATTTTTTTGGCATAAACATTAGCAAATTAGACAGGAAAGGATGGCTTTTCCTCTAACTTCATCAATGGAGAAGGTCTTATCCAAAACCAAAGCAAAATAATTTATACATTTGAAATCGCCAAGGTATATCTACTTCTTCAATTTATGTCTAAAAATTAAATAATTATGTGTGCCTGAGAGTGTGTATGTGTTTATATACTTGCACACAGATGTATATCCCCATCGATCCAGTTCTGGTTTTCCTTCATATATATGTATGAATGTATCACCCACTCCTATGACAAAAAGTGATTTAGGCTGTAAATATCAGGTTTTGTAATTAAAAAATTGTTGAGTGAATTACTTAGCCATCTATTTTAGAAGCCAGGAAAATAAGATGTCCCATAAACAATGGAAGCCTAATTTCTGAAAGATCTGTCTGCTAAGCATCACCACCCTACAATGGTAATCCCATTTTCTCTTATGACAGACTTGCAAGGCAAGAGCCAGCACCCAATTAACCAGGAATCTGCTGTCAAACAGAGTGTTTGATGTTAGACTTCTGCTTGTCTGCCTTGAGCCTCCTGAATGAGGGCACTAGTTTGGCTTTCTCTCATCCTCTGGGACTAAATTCTGGCAGGACTGTGTCAAATTCATTTATATTTGAAACAAGTTATATGGATGAAATTAGCCCAAGGTTTTAAAGGGTATTGAGAGATGGAAATGGAGGAACAGACTGGCATGCTCCTCTGTTTTATTATTTTAAGGCTCACTTTGTTGTTTGAGACCACTAGACCACGTGCTATCTTGCCCAGCAACTTTGGCCAGTTGTTAAAAACACATAACAGCACAATTATACTGGAGCATCTGTGAAGCATGAAACATCCAGGAATTATGTTGAAACACTGTGATACTTAAGTTTTGAGCCTTTTGGTTTTCTGTTTTAAAAATATTGCTTATGAAAAAGCAAAATCAGAGTTTTGCAGAATGAATGGTACATTAATTCAACCTCACTTCAAAGGAAAACAATGACACCCCTCAGGTACTTCCATTTTTTTTCAGTGCTTGGGAAGCATTTTGTCTTGGTAAAGCTGTTTGTTTTACAAACATAGAATTGTACACAAAATCCAGTCCAGCCTCCTGAAGGTTCCCAGAAGGAAAAGCTGGTGCTTTGAGTTCTGGCTTTTCTGGTACTACCTTTTGCCATAAAGTATAATTTCAACTTTTTAGCCTAGACTGTTGTCACAATCCAAAGATAGGATTCGTGATTAGGTTCTTTTATTTGATTTCGGAGTACAAAAGGTTATAAATACACCAGGGACTCAGACAACCAAAAACACTATTGTGTGCTCATCAGCACAAATATGCAATAGGGGAAAAAGGAGAAAGAAAGTAAAGTATAGAAAGAGGATAAAGGGGGGTATAGCTACCAACGCCAGGGTCCACTCAGCCGTCCGTCAACTTGATGCAGGGTGTCTGGTACACGTTGGGGAGATCTCAATGGGGTTAATTTGGGGAGACTTTTTATAGTCTTTCTCAAAAGTGAGGGGTAACTGGCCAAAAAAGTTGAGAATGGTATGGACAAGTACTGCATGTCACTTCTTGTTCTCAGTGCAGCCCTGTTAGGAACACTTTGCATCCCTCTCAGAGTGCGTTCCATTCCTGTAGCTAGCACCTGGCAAGTGTCTCACCTTGGTCAGGCTTATGCAGAGCCCCCGCCCCTACTTTTGAGATATTTACAGTCTCTGTCCTTTGTCAATGATTATGAGGCAAATGAGGGATTTTCGGACCGTCTCTTACAACTGTAGACTAGGTGTCTGGTTTGAGACCTGAAATCTTGGAAAATCCTGATGAAGTACCTTGAATTTGGAGGGAAAAAGAATTATCTCTTCCTCTTCAGGGTGCTTGGTCACTGCAGTGCTGTAAATAGGTAATGCTGTCCTACAGTCCGAGGGTCTCTTCCGGTCAGTGAGTGTGCATCACGTTTCTGTGTACAACTACAGAAAAATAAAGTTGAACAGTTCAAAGAGCGCTAGACCTCCGTTTCTATAGATTTTAAAAACCTATTTTGTTTGGTGATCCATCTAATTACTGCTGAGTGTGTTGGTTAGGCAGGGAGGGGCATCCCTCTGGAACTGAGATTCTTCCAGACTCATTCCTATAGGCAACAAATGTTTGAGGTAGGAAAGCTGCTTTATATTCTTTTTTGCTACTCTGTACCTACATGGCTTCTAGCCCCCCAAAAATAAAGCATTTGACTGTGAAGATACTGAGCAAGCAAATGCTTAAATATCTAAAAAGAAGTAAGAAATAAAATTGGGATATACCATGCATAGCGTTATGATGAAATACTATATTAAAAGAAAATAAAAATGGAGGTAAAAATAAGACTGCCAACAAAGTTAAGGATTTAAGGCTTTTGCATTTCAGTACTCATGTACATCCTCAGGATGATCTTTTTTAGAATGAGAAATATGACCAACCATCTAACATGTTTTTTTAACAACTATGTTTTCTTCTGATATATATATATACTTCTGATGTCTGCATTTAGCTGTCTTTCAATATGTACCACCTTTGAGCACCCTTTTTATTATTTTAAATATATTAAAAACTGTGCATTTAGTTGACGCTTATTCCTTCTGTTAAGCTTGACCAGTTCCTATTGAGGAAAAAGAGGGTTTTTCTTTTGGGAAAGGGAGTTTTATCCATTAGTTCATAATTCTGAACTTTCAAAAAGCCCTCTGAAGGTGTTTTGGTCCAGAAATTTTACAGTAGAAAATGATGTTTATAGTGGACTGTTACCTTTTAGTTTATACATACGGAAAAATGGATGTAAAGCAAAAAGGCAATATTAAGTGTTTACTCCTGACATGCAGAAGTGCCTTTTCATTTCTAAAAATTTATGTTCTTTGGAAACAAAAATCAAACTGTCTGTCAGTTGCTCTTTGTTTTGACTGTTTCTGCAGATGTTTTGTTTGCAATTAGCTTAAAAAAAAAACAACAACGAACCAAAAATATTCAATAAGTTACTTAATTACTGTTGTACAGCGTTGAGTTCGAGAGGATGAACTGATGTGTAACTGGCATGTTTGGCCAAGTAAATGAAAAAGGTAATTTTTAATGACCTGAGCATAATTATAGATGACTTTGGAATGACAACTGGCAAAAATTGTACTATAATTAAATTTCCATTATAAAAGTTTCATCTTTTTTGTCTGACATGTAAGGCTAGATTGTGAAGAGTATTCATTTATAAAAGGAAGAATTAGAGAGCTGTAATTTATAATTCAGGATAATCAATGAAAGCATTTCTTTTGTCAAAAAGTCTTTCACTGACAAATAGCATGGCATTGTTAGTTGTTTTAAAAAGAAACTAAAAATTCTTTCATTATTTTTTTCACTTTCTGTAAAAAGAGATGAAAAAATTTGGTGGTTGAAACAAGTCTTGCAGTAATTCAGTGTAATGTTATGAAGATAGGGCTTCTTAGTCTGTTTTTCTCTTTATTTAACATTAACTTTGTCTCAGTCTATGACTAAGACTGTTCATGAAGGAGTAGGATCTTTCTAAGGGCATCTTCTCAGTATTCTGTTTAATTTTGAATAGAGTTGTTTCTAGTATAAGAAGTGATAACATATTCCAATTTTCAAACTTTAAAATTACTGACTGAGATGGACACTTTTCTTTCCAATACTGGGATACTGTGATACTGGGGTCTCAAACAAACAAACAAAACTCCAACAAAACAAAAAAAACCCCAAAACTTTATAAGGCTACCCTGTTCATGTCTAAATAATCTTTCAAAGGGAGCTGCAGCAAAAATGAGCATTTTAGAATGTTTTGGCATCAGAGTTTCAAAGGCAGCTGCAAAGCTCAGAATCACTCTCATTTATCTAACAGATGTGTGATGCTTCTTCCATACAGTCATTTGAGCTCCATATGTATAGAAGTATTTTGTTGACCTTTTGTTATCACTGTTAGACACAAGTCTATTAGTTGTAAACAGATTCCTTTTACTGTATCTGTGCAGTATTTAAACAAAGTGTAAATGCCAAATCTCAAAACACATTTCTTACATATACAGAAAAGTTGGACTCTTGACTGAGTAAAAATGCCTTTTATCTTACCTAAGAATCTGTTAAACCAATCTATTTCTGCTCTATTAACATCACATAACAGTTTGGCATGAATCTTCCAAAGCTAATATATTTTATTCTGTGTTACGATACAATCGCTGCTAAGCAGTTAATGTACAATATTGTACTGAGTTCCTAAAACAACTGAATTGGAAGTAGGTTATTTTCATAATGATGATTTTCAGAGACTGTCTACTAAAATTCAAAGTGATCATTTCCTTCTGTTTGTACTACCGCTTTATTGTTAGTCCTTTGACTTATAGACCATTGCTTATGAAAGCGGTCAGCATTAATACCTTAAAATCTGTCAGAAAAATACTGTTCTCATTCATTTTCATGCTGTGCACCAACCGCTTCCTGGACGCTACTGCAAGTTGCTGAGGCCAGTTTGTAGATTTCTTTCCTTTCATTCAGACAACAGGTTTTAATCTCTGCAAATTGATTTATGCATTGATTGCTAAAACTGTATGATTTGCAATTAGATAATATCTAAAGTTTTTTTTTCTGCATTTGGAGCTTTACAGATCCACAGTTGTCCAGTGGATGAGAGCAATTTTTTTTTTTTTTTCCTTAAAATGAGAAGGTTTGAGATATATTCTGTTATTGAGAAGTTTTAAATGGCGTGGATTTAGGCGTCTTCTGTAACAATTGTACTCTAATGTTGAAATGCTGAAATGACAGGGCAACACAGCCTTTGCAGTGTCTTAAAGATGCATGAAGAAAAAGAAGGTAGTCTTCAGAGAATTCTGTGAACATGAGTACATCACAGAGCACATAAACATTGAATTATTTCTTCATAGGTGATAGCTTAGTATCTTGATCAAAAAGGGTTCATCTAGTACAGCTGAGCAACTGATTGGAGCAAACCTTTATTATGAAGTTCTTAGACTGTAAGTAAATGGTGACTTATTTATATCTCAGATTCACAATTCATAAATCTATGTTTATTTTTATGAGCACATGTACCCAAGTTTTTCTTTCTAATTTTTTGCACAAGATTATTTCTGGCCCAGAAGGGATGGTGGATCTATTAAACAATGGTGAAAAGACACATAACACTCAATAAACTAATTTTAAACTCATTCTCAGAAAAAGCTGAGCTATGTTTGCTAAAATTTTCCAGCATGATGAAAGAGGAAGAGTAGTCATTTCAGTCTAAATCTTGATATTTGACAAAGTTACACAAACAGTTGGTAACAAACTGATAACAAAATATATATGACAACTATGTGCACTGGATCTGTAGGCATATACTGACTTGTGCTTTCTTATGCAAAACACCAAATTTAAGGTTACCAAATGAATTCAGAAAATACTTTCTTCAACTTAATAAGTAAAATACATTTAATATCTTTTAAAGTAGTAGTGAGCATCTTTGATTTTATTCAGTGTGAAATGCTAGTCAGACACCTTTTTAAAAATGTCATTTGTCTTGGATAGTACAAAATTGACCATGAATTCAAATCGGAATTTTGTCATGCTATAGTAAAAGCACAGGGCACATGATATGGGAGAAAAAGAATTTTGGCCTCTTTTCAGGTTTAAGTTTCCATGGATTGCAAAAATTAGAATTTTTTGCTGTTTGGGAGAGGGAAAAAGGCTTCAACAGTATTGCAGTGGTATTAGATGTTGAGATTATGACTGGAATCACTTTTTCCAGTGGAAACCAGAAGCTGAACTGTGCTGCAACTCAGAATTGCTCTAGAATTGAAACAGCCTGCAGGAAGATGCAGAAGTTATCATGGGTCAGTAAGCCTTTACCTGCTCAGAGTTTAAGACTTGCAAAAGTTGACACTCATTACAGCAATATCCTAACAAAACAAAAAGGTCAAAAAGCAGAACAGCTTTTTAAGGTGGGTGGGTAAGGAGAATGAATGTGCAATCAATCTCCTGTTGAGGAGGGAAGAGGGGAAGAAGTCATTTCAAATAGAAGCTTTCTAAATGAGGATACAGAGACCCTGGAGTCCTTTGCTTTGACAAAAGTTAAACATTTGCTCTGGCTGAAGCTCATTAATTCAGTCCAACCTGGGCCTACATTTTTTGCTGATTTCCAGCATTTTGTTTTTGCTTAAATCCATGGAGAAAACCTCTTTTCTCCTTCTCATTAATTCTCCCATTTTATTCATCATGTTTGATGCCAGTTTTGGATAGCCTTTAATATATAAGCCATATTACAAAATAGGTTATGTAGGCATAATCCTGAAAAGCGTAGTTGATAAAGCAATAATTCAAATAACATCAGAATGGGTTTTTTAACTAATAATGGTCTATTTGTGAAAAAGAAATTCTGAGGCAAATTTGTTGTGTTTATCAGGAGTAATCAGAGAAGCAAAGAAATGTTTATTTTCAAGGTACTAATAAGTGATCTGATTATGCTGATTATATGTAATTGTATTGCCATCATGCTGTTATTTCAAGTCATTTCATTTTGAGGAAAGTAGATACGAGCTAGCAAGATTAGACTAATTTTGCCTTCTGTGATCAACCTTGGGAAGTTTTCGTCAATATTTTCAAAATAATCTTTCTGCTTACTTTGCCCTAGAATCGCTAGGAGGAATTTGAGGAAGTACTGCGGTTCCTTAGACAGCTTAGTGCCTATGGAAACAATAAATGTTACTCCCGTAAACTTGTTTTCTAAGATTTGGCAGAAGTATGAGTTGCCAGTTGAGAATTACCTCCAGCTTTTACATATGCTATCAGGAACCATGCTTATGCTGCTCAGTGTTTATCTTCAGTAACTTCTATAGACAGATGTTGCAAGAGGCTGATTCAGATGAGGATCCAAAGTGTTCTTACTTATCTTTTAAATTAGTCTTTTTAAAATCCGTATTTTAAATTCATCTTTTAAATCTTATCATTTTTCCACTGATGAAAAAATGCTTCTAGGGTGACTAACCTCCTGCATCTTTGTAAATACCCACAAGTCTTTTTGGGGATAAAGATAAAACATTTTAGGATGAAGGTAAGATTTGGTGCTCCTATAAAATATGTAAAGACCTGCCTGGGCTGTTGGCACAGTGACAGTGTCAGTCCCAGTATCCATTGATGAATGACTAAAATCAGTTATTTTCCTAAAATAAGCTCAGGAACACCTTGTTTAAAGCCTTGCTTTCAGGCCATAGTTAAGTCCTGTGTTATAACATGAGATGGTGCTTTGACTTTCTGAATCTGAGCAGAATGCATTCTTACTCTGAATAGAGAAGACAAATGTCTCCTTAATCTTCCAGACTGTGTACATTCATTTGTAGATGGGTCATCGCCAAGGTTAAAGTATAACACTTTGGTCACCTTCAATGGCTGTTTCAAGGATGATAATAGTTATTATGTCAGTGGAGTTAAGTTACCCAAACATCTAATATAAACAAGGAAAATTCCATACAAGAAAAAAAGACAAAATTCTGAAGTTAGTTGCTATGGATTTTATGAAACTGATTTGAAATACTGTGGGAGATGCCAAGGAATTGTGCTGCTTAAGAACAGGGTGACAGTGGTGTTACAGCAGAGTTTCATGTTCTAGAAGAAAGGAAAACTAATTCTATCATTTTGTCAGAAAGATTGGATATGTTTGCTTTATATTTTTAATAGTAATGGAGAGGAGAGGTTGTTTGGATGGTCTTCTTGGTCAAATCTAGTGAACAAGACTGAATTATATTCCTGAAAATATATGCAATATGTTGCTGTAGCTAAATCAGTTCCCAGATTACACTGTGCTGATCGTTTACCTATATGTCCACATACCTCTTTTCATAAAAACACCAGCATATGTTTTGAATACAGAGGTTTTGTACACAGTACAGCTGAATGGTGAAAATATGTTGCAGGTACATACCACTGCTAGCCAAAATAGACTAGAAATTACAGTACCTGTACTAAGATGGCTTACTTTTTATGTTCCCATTCTGTTCCTGTAATTGCTTACTTTTTCTAGGATCTTTACTTTTTTTATTCTCCTTTCTGAGCTGCATGTTTCACTTCTGGTTTAGACAACCCCTCCCTCTACAGTGTGCCTTTTAGGATGGTGTTACACTTTCCCACTGAAGTAAATATGCACACCTGAAAGAATGTGGTAAATCTTACACTATTCCATTTTACTGGTGTGGTAAGATTGAATGGAGTCAAAATATTAAAATATGTCTCATTTTAAGATGCAGACTGTATGTTTGCTTTACTTTCAGTATCCTGTCCACCAGAAATGGAAATGCTAGAAATAAAGCAACTAAGGGATGATGATCTAAGGGACTGTATCATTATTTATTTTTTTCCCCAGCTTTGTATAGATAATGGTTTAACAAAAATATCTAGGCTAATTCATATGGGATTGAAAACATTTCAAAGTACTAGAAATGTTCAAAAGAATTCGTTAAAAATACAGGCTATTGAGGCATTATTTAAAATAAGACATTTGTTTGTAAAATGATGATTTTTTTTTTTTGTAATGTTTTCAGAAAGTGATGTGAATTGTCACAGGATAGAAGAGATTTGGCCACAGCAATGACCACAAAATGTTCCCGGCCCTAGATGCCTGACAGTTGAGCTGGGAATTTATGGACTGTGCTATGAACACTTCCATTTCTCCTTAGTTTCACTTTTGGGGCTTTGGCTAAGTGACTCTTTCAGTTGTGATCCATTATCCTTGGCCATCCAAGGTCTGCTGAAGTCCCCAAAGGGAATGCCAACAAATAAGGGAGAAGTTTTTTTCTGCCCTGTGAAGGAATTATATTTGGGATAGGCCCCCCTCAGGTGCTTCAAGCAGAATTGCCCTGTGAAACCTATCAGAGGAACCCCAAAGGGAATACTGTCAAAGGAATCAAAGAAATACAAACGTCCTGCATCATCTGGTTAATCTTCCTTGTAAAATAAAGAGCTATTTCAGAGTTGAATTTAATCCAAGAAACTCTTGACAGTTTCTTTGATGTTTTTTCAAACCAGGGAGGATTTTTTTAACCTATAGTTTCAACATTGAAAGAACATTTATCATTGATACATGTGTGCCATTTCGCTTCTCTGTGATCCCAGGAATTTGTAAAGCATTTTTGAAATTTGTGGTGGTGAACTTTCTTTAGTTGGATGACACTTTCATCAAGCCATCATCCAAGAGGAAAGTCATTTAGAATATAACCAGGGTGAATTGTGATCTCAGCACACATTGATTTGCAATAAATCTAGACAAAAGCAATCTCATCTTCAGTAGGAGCACCAGCTCCTCCAGGGGTTCAGATGAACACCAAAAGAGACAGAGCTGCTCTTTCAGAAATTAGATTTAGAAAAACGAAAGCTGTATTTCTGCACAGATTTCTGAAGATGCATCATGTTTTGGATTATTCAGAGTTAACAATTTTTTTCCCCACAGAGACACTGCACCTGATCAACCAGTGCTAACTTTAGTATGGAACCACTCCTGGACACAAAGGAGTAGCTGGGATCCAGTTAATAGTAATCCAGTTGGCCAAAGTGCTGTGTGACCCTGCATACAGGGAGGGTCCACTGGCAGGCAACATCATTCTGGAATTCAGAGCACATTCAGAAAAGGAGTAAGCTTAGGAATTTGGATGTTAGCCAGAAGAAGGCGCAGCCTCAGCATCTTGGAATATGAGAGTGTTAAATCGGTGAGGAAAGTCCCTAGTAATGAGAATTCTTTTAGGAAATAGTTCCTGGACTAGTTTCAACTAGCAGTTTTGCAGAAAAACATAAGGAGGAGTATTGGCTTCCCAAAGGGTTGGATTCCAGCCCCAGCACATATGCTTTCCTATAATTTTTTCACCAGTTCCAAGATTTCTTTAGAAATGTAGAGCTGAAAACTGTCATGCGGATAACCGAACGTCCAAGTAGATTTAGCCATAGATTTTTTTTTTATTAGATAGATGCAAGCCAAGATATTTGCTTGGAGGCCTTTTCCTTTTTCACAGACCAGTTTCATTCAGTTTTACTGCTTCACTTTTGAAAGTCAAATTTTGAGAGAACTCAGATACTCAAAGAAAGCTATTTTTGGTGCCTAGTCTTCTAAGAAAGAGTCATGAAATCAGTATTTTAAAAGGGTATGAAAGGAGATTTAGAGCCTATATAAATCCTATTACCATGCAGATATATAGTAAAATTTCTCTTACATCAAGGACTGAAAGATCTTTTGAAAATACAGAAGTGATACCTTATCCTTTCTTGGAAATATTTAACAAATTAATTCAGCCACTTTTTATTGAACCAGGTTGTGCTATAATAAGTAACAGGATCACCATCAGGTAGCAACAGCACTTGCAAATCTTAAATGTCATGGATTATATCATAAATGGTGACTTATGTAGAGTGTCAAAATCAGTTATACAGAATATAACTATTACCTGGTAAAAGTGTTAATAGCAAAAGGAAAGAAATAAGAGGAAATATGTAATGATCCTTTTAACAATCTGCAAGTCATAATATTTCATGGTGCAAAATCATCTTTCTTTTACATGCATAGAAGCAGCAAATAAAAAATGGGCAGAGAAGAGCAGATGGAAAAAGTGTTTTCTTTTTCTTTATGTATTTACTTTAATCTGGGGGAAGCTTGGAAGTTCCAACTACAAAAACATCTGAAATATTTAATCCAAGTATATTTTAACCACAAGAATATTTTCTATATCATGGACTGATACTAATGCATTGGTACTAAACTTTTCTGAAGTCCATCCATTGAGACGGAAGGAGCATATGATTAAATTCAGATGTTAGTATGTTTTCCCTGATGGCTAGTCTGTGGTTTGTAGAGCTGCAAATGTTTCTTTCCTCATAAAAGAAGCAATTCCTTCACTTTAATGATACCTGTAGTTAAGTGTGGTTCCAAAACACATAGTGCTAATGATGTAGAAACTAATTGCATCACATGACTTTCACTGTAGTAACACATGTAAAATCAATCTGTGATATGGTTGAGGATCTTATTCTTCATGTATTTTTCATGCTTTTATTTCTATTGTGATTCTGTTACCAGTTTGTGATTTTCTTTAACCATTAGGTATCTGAAAAATGCATATCGTGTGGTCCTTGCCTGGCTTTTTCATGACTGTTCTGGGGTAATGCCGATAAAAAGTCCAGATCTTGGGGCCTTGCCTTCTCTGCAGGAGCTTTGCTGTTACCAGGGTAATTAGCATCACTGTGAATTTGAGAAAACTGGCCCTGATCTTCAGTGTGTCTTGGGTGCAGATGGTGGTAACAGCCATCTCTTGTGTAACATTGCTGGTGGGGAGGTAATTTCACTAGTGCTTTGGTTTTAATTGGCATTTCCCCCAGAAATGGCTAGTAACTTCATAGTCTTTAATTTCAAAATTAGTTTTGGAGGTAGAAGTTAGAGCTCTTCATTTGTACTTTCATTGTGTTGGTAAATCAGATAGCTTTAGAAGGATTAAATAACATGACAAATGTGAAAAGTTTAATGATTCACTCATCTGTTTGGATAAAGCGGTTAAGGGGCTTTTTTTGGTTTCTTTTTCCCTTCAATGTCTTTGATTTGCAGACCTCCATAAAAATGTTAACAGCCATGCATCTGTACAGCACTCGGTACGCACATAAGCCTGTTGATTAGAGGTCTGCTCAGTTACCTGCACATAGAAGAAATTGAAGGAGCCCCAGAAATCTCAGCTGAGAAACACTGATCCTGGTGATTTAGAGAAGGGTTTATGGTAAACTGTGTCGTCTAGACTAAACTGGATAGTGACTCTTTGGGAATTACAAATTTTGTAAATCCACGTGTTTGTTAGTTGCTTAGAGTACGCTTTCCAGCAGATGGTTCAGACCTGGGCTAAATACTGCGCCAAAAGGAAGCAGTATTGATACAGCTCCACACTTGTAGCTTTTTAGTACAACACAATACTCCTTAGACTTTTTCATTTGACCATCTCCAAATGCTTGGTTCAAAACAGTGTGAGTTAAAAGCATGTGCTGACTAAAGAATAATGAGAGACAGAGAAAATGCAATTGTTCTGGGAGTAGAGGGGATAAATAAGATTTCTGTTAACCAAATTAGGTCTGTATAAGTGTTCCTAAGAAAGGAATGCTTGTAGGCTGTGAGCTGAGCTAAATGTCCTCTTTGCCTTGTTTCTGTTACTGAGGTTAGAAAATGCAGCGTGTTTTTTTGGAAAAGCGATGTTGCTGTGCTGTGTTGCACTCTTCATTGTAGCACCTCAGGTGAAGTGCAGATCCCAAAGCTCGGATGGGCCTGCTGATGCCTTCTGCCCAGTAATGGGAAACCCAGCAGTGCCTGCAGAAGCACAAAACTAGAAACCAGGGCTTCTCATCTGAGGGCCTCCGTTTCAAGCCACTGTGATAAGATCAGAGATTTGCAGTAACAGTGATACAAAATTTAGGCCATATGTATTTATTGTAAAGCATTTATAATAGTAAATTTACTGGGACTAAAATAGCTCAACATAAAAAGTTTCCTCATCTGAACATTGTAAGGATTTTCTAAACTTCAGATAAAATGTGCCATAATTGCTGGCCGTAATTGATATTCATTGTTCAGCACACAGAAGATACGTTCCATATGGTAAAGCTTGATTAGGAAGATGCATCCAGATACACTTGCATTGTGAAGTTTTCCAATTATTCTTCATGCAGTTTGGTACATACCAAAACAGGTTATATTGGGCATAGAATAAGGAAATGTCATTGTTATTGGTGTGCTTTATTTTGTTATTGGTGTGCTTTATTTATTTACAGTTAAATGAGTTTTATTTCAGTGCCAGTAGAAAGAGGTGTTTTCAAAGATGAAATGTAATATAAATCTTGTTTCTGGATATCAGTAAGGAATATCAGGTAACTGTGAATGTGTTTAAGACAGGAAAAATTAAACTGTAAAAAAATAATTCAAGGAAAAAGAGAAACTACCTGTGGAAAAAAAAAGTGAGAATTTGGAAAATGCACTTTTACTGTGTTTTTGCTTTGCAAAGTTTAACAGCTGAGTTATGTTTCTTTGGTAGAAAGAATACATCCTGAAAATGCTCAGTGCTTGCACAGTACCCTTAGATATTAGACAATAATTCTTTCTAACATACATGTGTTCCTGAATAATGAACATATGTAAAGCTTTGTTTATGCTTGTGTGCACCAGTGTCTTACCATGTTAATTTGTTCTTTCTAGACAAATTGTCTATGATTTAAAAGACCTTTTCTAATGAGGGATGAAGTATGCTATTCCATTCTAGTTCTTCAATAAACATCAAGCCTATGCTAGAAGGGTTCAAATCCCTTTATGTAAGCAGAACCCTCTTGAGTTCCTACACCTTTTTCAGAAATTCAGGTAGAGAAAATGATACATGATGATTTCCTTATCTTTCTCTTTTTTTTTTTTTTTTTTTTCCTCCCTACCCTTCAAAACCAAATCCCATATATATGCCATTAACCAATAACTTGCTGCAAAGGAAGGAAACAAGTTTCTTAAAGGTAATGTTCTTCCTAAGCAGTAATTAGATGGATTGTAAAAGTAGTAGCTATATTATATAAAATATAATATTTGCTATAATGTTATAGTTTGCTATATTGTTAACTAATAATATACTTCTAGCTATATATTACAGCTATATCGCAAAATTAGTAGCTATATTATATATTGAAGGAAACGTATGATGCTCTGTGACATGTAGACTAGGAAGAAGTTCCAAGTGAAGCCCACAGTACTAAATATTTATTTTGCATTCACTGCCTTGATTTTCTTATTTCTCAGCTAATATGTTTCTAGCAACAACAATATGAGTTATAATGGTCTGCCATCACATTGTGTCACACAGAGCCACACTCAGACCACAGCTATCTGTTGATGATCCACCTCCACAGTAGGTTGTACCACCAGTGTAGAGACCTGAGCTGGCTGCCAGTGAGCTAGCTGGGGTCTGCAAGCCAAGTGGCTGTGTTTGCATGAAGGTGTGCGTTGGAGCCCTCAGGCTCAATTGGCATTGCCTACTGAGCCTTGTCCACAGTCTGTCTTTTCTCAGTTACATCTATATTGCACATTCCCATTTCAGCTTTGCAGTGGCCTAATTTAAACAAATGTTTTGTATCACCTAGTGAGTTTTTCTTCTGTCTCCATTATCTCATCTTACCACTATGCTGAACGTTGCATCTTCATTTTAGTTTCTCACAGCCATGCAAACTTGACTGGCATTATGGCTTATGATATGCCTGTAAGGCTGTACTGGTTTAATTGGAGTTCTGGCCTTAGGCTGGTTTTTGAGGCATAAGGTACAAGTTATGCTAATCAATGTCTAGATCAGGGGTCCTCAAACTATGGCCCATGGGCTGGATACAGCCCCCCAGGGTCCTCAGTCTAGCCCCTCGGTATTTACAGAACCCCCCTGCCCCCCCCGATGGGGGGGGGGGGGAACAAGCAGCTGCAGATGACTGCCTGCCACTGAATCCACGTGCCGACCCTCTGGTTAAAAGTTTTGCGGACCCCTGGTCTAGATACTGCAGAGCTTTGTTGAGCTGGCATAACATTGAACATAAGTGTCTTCGAAGGTGCTCTTTGTCCAGTTTCGTATATGACCCTAATGCAGTCTAAGATCTGTGTGCACGCGTTTCATTTTCAGATAATGTTAAAGTAACTAGGAACTGGTTTAGGCTAAACAGTCCGTTCTCGTACAAATTTGAACAAAGGGATAGAGTGTTTTATCTGAACTGATTAAGGTTTGCATCTTGCCAGTCCTCTATTTATTGTGAGGATTTTTTGTTGTTAGTAGTCGCAAGTGTTAACTGCTCTGGTCTTTTTCAGTTGTTGTTGGGCATACTTCTTGCCTTCTCAGCCAACCATGATGAAAAGAAAATCTCAACATGAGGTAGTTTCCACAGCCTTAGTCTGAGGTGTTTTGGTGGAATGTCGTATCTGTGGATACGTGAATATGGTCAATCTAACCTGAATTATATTTTTTAAACCTGTTACAAAGTAGTGGAACAGAATCTAGGGTTTTTCATGGTTTCCTGTGAGCTGTAAAATCCTACTCATCGGTTTGAATTTAGTTCTGCAGAGAAGGAACAAGTCTCTAGGGATGTTTAAAGCTTTAAAAGCTTGTTGTCCTGAGGAAGAGCCATATTCACACATTTTCTATTCCCCAAAATGTCTTCTTGGGTTAAGAAAGAGCTTTGGCAAATCTCTCTCCTCCTGAGCTATAAGCTCTAAATGGTGGCAGGAAGTGTGATGTATTGGGATTATAGCTTCTGCTCTAGAGGGCTGAGCAGAAACTTTTGGATTGCCAGACTTGGTGATGTACCATAGAACCAAACGTACTATTTAACTGTGTGTCTGTTCAGTACCTCTTCCATCATGTAGTCAGATTACCTGCAGTCTGGATGTACTTGGTTAAGAAATCGAGAAAGGTACAAAATGAAAATAAAACTGATTTCTGTAATTATGCCCTGCATACACAAACTACAGTAGTTATGTTGAAGGGCAAAGTCAGATAATGACTAAAAGCATTTTAATTTTTATAGCTTCTGAACTAATAGGGGCATGCTGTGACTCTGGGGCATATTAACAAACTAAAATCTTTACTTGGATGAATGTCTATAATACTAACTCAAGTATGATGCAAATTTTGTAAGAAAATAATTCATTTAAATTTTTAATGCTGTCAAGCATCTTTGTAATGTTCAGAAAAGAGACAGAATTTCAGTACTGTTCTGGAATATTTCTGCAACATTATCTACCATCCATGTCTGGTTATGCAGATTGCAAAATTTTTAGATGGCATATGCCCTGACAGGCCCCCTCAGAGGATCAGCAAGTATTTTGATATGGAGATGAACTGTAAAATGTAGGTGAATAGCTTTCAGCCTGTTATGATTTGAATATGTGGTAAATTAGCAGAAAAACATTACATAAGAAGGATTCGCCGGCTTAGTGAGGTTCTAATATTGCTGCCATGTTAACTACCAATATCAGATCATCCTCCTACATATCATGGAAATTGCAGATTATCAGGTGTGTACAGTAGGAGGTTGACAGTAAAGTTCTGTACAATGCAAAATAGATGTGAAAAAAAATCAATAAACAGCTGCTGACATCCTATGGAAATATTAATGGATGAGGAATAAAGGTGGTAAAATGTTTTATTGTTAAGCCTAAAATTTTTGAGGACTCCACCCTCCCCACCTTCTTTTTGTCTGTATATATTGCTTTTAGAACAGATCTATAAATAAAAAGATCATCATGTGACACTGTGAATGTGTTAAGAAACAAATATTTAAACTATCCTTTTATGAAGGATATGTAAAAGTACATGATTTTCTTTTCCAAAGTGGATGGCTGTCTTTTCCATGGAGTAATTGTAACAGAAATAGCTTCTGGTTCTTTTCATAGCTTTGCTCCTTTCTTTGGAAATTGGTGTTACCTGTAAGGCAAAAAACCTTCTTTGTTTGTTCCACTGTACAAAACAGCTAATGCACCTATCCGTGGCTTTATGTTGCACAAAAGCTTGAAAAATGTGAATGTAGACGTTAGTTTTACCTGCATGAAGGTATATAGCTCTTAAAACAGACAGTGCTCTCGGATTCAGTTTCTGAAGCTTGACTCTCAGCTAGTGTAACCCAGATACATGGGGACAAAGGAGGAATATCTCAGGGTCCTCCACATTCAACTACAGCACCATTGCTAAGCTCCACCATGGAAAGTTGAGAGCAGACTTTTGTCCTTTGGCCTCATATCATATCAACATCAGCATCCAAAAAGCCAAATAGAGAGGTGATTGCATCTTTTTAAATGCTGTTGAAAATGGCTGAAGAGATGATGATTAAAAATGAGTCAGCTAGAACAGTAAAGCGTGTTTTGATAATTCATTCTAGCACTACTTTTCAAGCAGGCAAATACATTAATAACCTTCAAAGGGCAAAATGTATGTTCCCTAATGGATTTCCTCCAACAGTGTGGAATTGTATATTGTGACTGGAATCAAAATCCTTCTTTACTTATGAAGCTTAATATTGATGATATCAGTGTTAAATTGCACAGAACACTGAGAAAGAGCTGCATAATTTGTTTACTTCTAAGTCTTTCAGTTGTCTTAATTTGCTGCCACTTTCAAATTATAAACCAACTTAGTGTGTGCGTCCATTCATGCACATTGATTTCACACCTTGATTTTTTTCTAGCCACAGACATATAACATTATACTTTGCTGAAACAAACCTAGCTCTTAAAGGAATTCCTTTTTATCATTTTGTAGTTAGTTTTGTTAGTTTACAACTTCAAGAAAGAAAAAAAGCTGTAGTGGATACAGGAACTCATGAATCAAGGAACAAACCTGGATTCTTTTACTGCTTTGTCTGAGTGGCCTCCCTGATGTCGCTTCATTTTTGCTACTCTTTTCAGTCCGCCTAGTCAAGCTAGACCAATGATATATTTGGTTAACTAAAACTAATGTTACTCAAGTGACAGTGTGTTAGATTGGTGTGTGCAGTTGGTATAATAATTTCCTTTTTTATTTTTTGTAGCCATTATACATGTAATAGTAGAGAACAAAATATAGTATATATTGGTTTGTAATATGAATCGCAGTCTGGGACAATCAAACATATAGTTAATATAATAATTTTCTTGTTGCTTTTACTTGCATGATTCTGATAGTCTTGGCTCTGTGTATGATAAAACTTTATTTTAAAAGTACTAATTGTGTTTGCTTTGCTTAACCTTAAGTTTTAAGGCTCAGTTGAGGTCCCTGAACACAAGCAACTAGTAAGTATCTTTGGAGATTCCTTATAGTGTCCCTCCTTGTCTCTCTGCCAATCCAGAAGGGCAGAGGGTCTCTCACAAAGTCTGTCTTATCTGAAAACCTTGTACATATCAGTCAGATATAATGAAACATTTCAGGTAACAGTAGGCACCTATTTTTAGGCAACTAAACTGTGCCCCAAAGCACTTTGACTCATGCTCAAATAAATTGTGTGGATGAACTTGTTCATGCATTTGTATTTTCAGATTTTGGTATTTACTTCTGTGGGTGAAATCTTGATAGGTTAATGCAGTAGCATCTTCATCCTCATACTGCTTCTACAGAAGGCAAACATTTGTATTCTATTATTCTAAAGTGTAGAAGTATTACATAGCAATTAGATCTGTGAGGATAATTGCCTCTTATGGATACATAATTCCTCAGTTGCTTACTACTAAGTGAAATGTGAAAAGTTGACATTGAAGTAGGCAATAATAAAGGCAAGAGCTTAACAGAAAGGAACCCATTCCTTGCTTGTAGGTTCTGAACAAGGAACTCTTTATGTATGAGGAGTGTGACTCTACAGCCAGGCCAAGTCTGTAGATCTTGTAAAAAAACCCCTTCTACTGTGAAAATATGCACCGTTCCCTGTGACTGTTCAGCATTTATGTTGCACCCCAGTTATATTGCTATAAATCCAGAAAAAAATTGTCAATTACACATATCCACTTGCATGCTCTGGTAGCCAGCCAGAGCCTTGAAGAAAAGGGCTTTGCTCATCTCTGTCCTTCATGTTTCAATTCTAAATGTTGTGCAGTTTCTTCTACAAAACTCATTCTGATGAGCTCACTGAACTGCTGAAATTGTCTCCTTTCAATAAATCTACAATTACACATGTTATTTAGAGTATCCACTGCAGACTAAATCACAATATGAAAGGGCATAAAATGTGTATGTAATAACAAGTGCAACGTGTACAGTTTTTTCCACACTGACCCCAATCGCTGCTTTGAAAAAATGCCTTACACAGCATTTGCAGCGCATACTAGACAAAATAACGTAGGGTTGTTCACAAATTCTGCTATTATTTGCCTTATTTCATTCTTAGCAGAAAAAGAGAGTAAACTTATTTTTAAAACTTCTTCTGGAGCATCCTAAATTAAGATCTCACCTTTTTAGTCTTGCACTTCAAAGGGACTTTTGGGGTTTAGAGTATGACTATTGGTGAAATGTAAAAATACGCAGTTGAGCAGTGGGAAAAAAAAAAATATGTTTGGGGTTTTTTTTGTGACTCCTGGCAAAAATTAAGAGAAACACATTTAGGTTTGTTATATCCCATGAAAAAGGAAAAGCAGGAATGTAGCCTACACACAGACTGTATAGGACAGGATTTTGTGCTGCGTGCTGTCCTTTCCAGGCCTGTGCTATTGTCCTGTTACCTTGTGGTATTCTGAGATCACAGTGTATGCAAGAGCCCCGCATAAGTACTGTGGAGAATTTTTTGGATCAAAGTGAATTAAAGAATCTAGTCTGCCACACTAGGGACTTTTTATTCCAAAAACAATAATATGGGAGAAACATTTTTTTTTAAACGCTATTCTGTACAGTACTAGGTATTTTTAATGGACAATCCAGAATGAAAACCAAGATGATCAGAATCTCTCCATATCTAAATCTATAATATTCTTTACCCACTATGTGAAATGTGTTCCAGATAAAGTACAGTTATCCAAGAGATTCGTCACAAATATGTAGAGATGTATTTCTTCAGTTTTAAAATATATACTGTAGGATTTTTTCCTTCTTGGCATAGAGCACATGTTGTATATGTTACTAATATTATCATATTTTTCACTTGTTCCCTGCAGTCCCTGTACCTGAATATGTTTTGCAGTCTCTGATTTTATCATCCATTTTACTGAGATTGTAAACAGGGGACAGGTGCTGTCATTTAATTTTGTACGTATTTAGCTCCTAGGTCAGTGGAATATTGAATAATTACATCATCTAGGCCCACTGGTAATATAAGTGATTATTATTATTGTTGTTAGATTAGGCACTCCTGGGAGAGTACTGTCTGCTTTGTTGATCATTTAATGATGTAACATGTTATTATTTTTAATATATTTAAAGTGTCATTTTTTTATTAGTAGGCTGCTGTTGAAAACTACATTCATATAGTATCTAAAACATCTGTTCCCTTTCAAAAGTTGGATTGTTTTTTTTTTTCCCCAGATTTCTATCAGTTGGTTTGCCTTGTTTGTTTGTTTGTGTTTTGTTGAGTCTCTGTTTATTCAGTAGTCTATTATCCTCTCTGGGAAACGAGTGTTACATTTAAAACCAGTCAAGTGAGTCAACAGGATATGGCAGCATACCTGTGTGGAGGGCTTGAAAGGAATGATACAATTGATTCCTGTGTTTATCTCCAGTATCCTCCTTCAGTTTGGTAGATGGCCATCCAAGAGATAAGTAGTGGGTCAAGACTTTAATAAAATCAAAGAGCTAACTGTGAAGTGTATTAAAGGTTGTGTGGTGATTTTTAATACACGGTCTTGAATGAGAAATTATTACTGTTGTTCTAATGCAGTATAAGTAGGGATACACAAATAATAAAGCACCATTTTTAAAGGAGGTAATATTGAAAAAATGTTGCTTGATTTTTTTTATTTTTTTTTTTTTAATTTCTTCTTGTTTGTCACACACCATTAAATGTCTTTTCCTTTAGGCTAAACTAGACATCTGCTACTTTGGCCTACTTATCGAAAGAAATTAAACTTCTGTTGGCATGAGATCATTGTATTTAAGCTTCTTCAGAAGATGAAGAAAATACCAACTTGAGGAATCTAGTATGACATTTAATATCTAAGTAAACTACCTCCTTTAAGCAGAGAGAAGTTCTAATTTGAAAATGATCGCTCAAGTGCATGCACCTCTGTATGCAGTCTCCTGCACACACACGCCCCCAGAAAGATTATATCCCAAATTTTGACATGAGAGTGGCCACCAACCTCACCTTGGGAAGAAGAGAGAATAACCAGTCAGCAAGAGCAGGGAGTTCATTACGCTGATGTGTAGACAGGTTTTAGAATTAAGGATTTATTGACATCAGAGTTGTTTTTTAGGTCTGCTGAAGTTACTGTTTTAAATTACTGGCAGATTAAAAAAAGAATGCGCAGGATACAGGCTATTTGTCATAATTGTGATTGTTTTAAAAACTTCAAATGCAAGGTGGTTTGGGGTTTGTTTTTTTTAAAGCTAAAATTAAAACTTGATTTCTGGAGCACAGTATTACAGGTGGAATTCTGAAGTACAATCACAAAAAGTATAAGAGGCTGCTGCATTCTACTTGTCAGCTTCGAGCTCTCTTTCCTCACTGTTCATCCCATACTTCAGTCTCAAAGGGTCCGTAACATTTTCTTTCTAATGCTGATGTCAAGTATTGCCAATAGGCAAGCTACATTTTCCTTTGTCTAGATTTTTGGTAGCTCTAGATGCTTACTCCATACTTAGCACTGCATTTCAAAAGGTAAGCATGGGAGGGAACAATTAATGACCAACTTCTGCTTAGAAATAAAGCAGTTATCTGTTTTCTTTTTTTAATTCCTCATGGTTTTTTACTAAGAAACTTTCTTCAAGGAGATGATGTCAAATTTGGTTTCCTAGGAGCTCTCAGAAAGCAAACCACTGTATAGTAAGTAGTAACTGAGAGCTGTTCAAAACTAATGGTGCTATACTAATATTTGAATATTTCTTAGTAAAAGCTATGGCCACGAAGAAAACCCAAATCATGAAATAAATTGTTTACTATTTTTTTTCCACTTGTGTGTGTCACCATCGTTTGCTTTTCATAGGGTCCTAGAATGGAAAGACTCTCTAGAGGCCTTCTGTTCTTTCCCTGTCCCAAAATACTCTAAATAGCATGTCAGCTATATTTCCGTTGTTTGTGACATCTTTTTGTCTAGGTTTCTGAAAGATCTCAAAGGAATTAAGTTTTGTAATTTCTTTACCCCACCTGTTCCAGCTGTTCATGCTGCTAGAAGTTTTCCTAATATCTAAGTTCAGTCATCTTTACTGCAGTACAAACTTGTTATTTTTCAGCTGTAGACACATAGAAAAGGTTATTCCCTTCCTGAACATGGCATTCTGGTTGAGTCCTAAGCAGTCCCAGCAGTGTTGCTTTTTTCACATGTCATATGGCTAAATCACAAAATCAAAGTCCAGTCCAATCTTAATCTCCAAGCAGTCCTTAAAAGGATTTGCCATCTTAGTCAGAGCTTTTTCAGTCATGTTTTGAATATTTCCAAAGATGGAGATTCCACAGCCTCTCTGGTCAGCCTGTTACAATGCTTGTACACTCTGAAGGATTTTTTTTTTTCTTTGTAATGAGTTGGAGCTCCTGAGATGAGTGGTCTCTTATCCTTTTGTTTTTCACATCCAAGATTCTGATGCTTTTTTTATCTGCAATTCTCATTCAGGTACTGGAATACAGCAATTAGAAATGTCTCTTTGACTGCTCATGCCCAGTTCCCTCAGCTTCTCTTCATTAATGAATGCATTCGAGCCACTTTATTCACCCTCTCAGCCATCCCAGTTTGCTGTCAAATCTCAGGTACTGAGGAAACAAAAGATGTGCACATTCATACAGCCTCACCAGTGCCCAGATATATATGAAGGAATAATCACTTTCCTTCAAAAAAATCTCCTTCAATTTGTCATATTTGGTGGCCAAGATCTCAACTTTGCTGTTGCACACATCATTAGTGAAAACTTAGAATAGCATCAGGTCTTAGACAGATCCCCCTTAGCTACATTCACTTTGGCAGGGTATCAGATTGCTAAATTTTCAGTGTAGTTTTCCAATGGGTTCTTTCTTTGGGTCGACAATGTAGTATCTTCATGTAGGCTAATCCTCCTTAGCTTCTTTGGGTTATGGAAAAGTTATCTAAAATAGTGTCAAAAGCCTTAGTAAAGTCAAATCATAAGCATCTACTAGTTTGTTTCCAAACTCAGGGCCTGTTGCCTTATCATAGAATAAAACATTGTAATTTTCTATGGGATGTGTTCATAGCAAGTCTGTGTTCTGCTAATTTGGCAAGGGTGAGGAAGAGTTCTGTGTCTTGCATGTAGTCTACTTAGTTGTTTCATAGGCCTGTAATTCTTCATGTATCTTCCTTTAGGGTTTTAGAAATAACCTTTAAAAAAAACCAAATAGCATTATTTTTGCCTTTTTGTGATCTTGTACATGGGTTTCTGAGGATAAATGCTAATGTATCGAAGGTATCAGCAGTCAGTTCTCAAGTAAACGGGATGAGTAACAGGCCTAGAGGTTTAAAAATACTTACCTGATTACCTTTCAGCATACCTGTTCCTTCCCTACTGTAGGCTGATTTTACCCTTTGAGTTTATATTTTTGATAACCAGTAGGTCATAGTTCATTTTTCTAATGAAGACTAATGTCAAAAGGACATTACATACTTCAGGTGCCTTGATGTCCATATTAAATACTTTTCCTCTTTGTGCAATAGCAAACAGTTTCCTCTTTGGTATTCTTTTTGCTGTGTTTTCTGTGCCAGTTACACAGTTCTGCTGCACCCTGTTGATTCTGTCTTTGTGGCCAGGCATCTGTACTTAGTGATTTGACCAACTTTTTCATATGCTTCCTTCTTGTATGTAAGGTTTATAAGTACAGAGAATTTCCCAGTTGAGTTTCTCACATTTTCTGATGTACAAAATTAAGGTTCAGGCAACAACTTGAGTAACTCCTGAACCATCAACATCTTTACTCCAAAGAAGATGAAATCTCCTTTTCAACACTTAGAGGCCTGTGAGAATTTAATAGGTTATAAAAGAAAGACATGCAAAAAGCCCTTTAGTCTCTGTATAGAAAAGTTTACAGCAGATTTGGACCTTGTTGCTTAGGTATCTGTATTAGTCTGTGAACTCTTGAGATTTTGTTAATATGCATGGTCCAAGAACAGTTTTTCTGCCAGGTACCCACTGCTTCCTTTCCCCCCCTTCCTTCTGTGTTAACAAATTTTAAAAGGAAAATGACAGTCTGACCAACCATAAGCTACCTTACCAACACAGCAAAATAGAACAGAGCACAGTGTCTTTACAGGTTGCAAAATTCATATTATGCACTCTAAATTGAAGAAGTAATGACCTGCCTCTCTGGTTTTAGGCACAATTCTGTCAGTTGCAACAAACACTGTGCATTTTTCTCACTGAAATGTGTAGCAACATTAACAGTGTAAAGGACTTGCATGTAATTTGAAAATGTATATATATTTGTCTCCTTAAGAACCTGTAAAGTTCCTGAATTTTATGCAGTTTGCTGTTTCGGCATGTAAATCTCATCTAACTATTATCTGTTTATTTCCAGAGGATTTTCTGTCTGTACATACAAAAGAGCTTCAGGATATTGTAAAGCTAGACAAAAATGAATAGCCAAGATTTAGCATTTTTTTTCTTATAGTTATTTTTTGTCTTTCACGTTTGTGCATCATACTATATGGTTAATGAATGAAAGGTAGGTTATTCTATTTATAATATGAAAAGTGTGGTGTACATATAAAGGATTTTCATTCCTAGCTGTAGCAATATTAATGCAGCTGAAAACAACACAAATTTGTTAAAGCTAAATAAATTGCATAAATATTTTAGATTAATATTTTCAATATAAAAATGATAAGATTTTCTTTTGAGTAAGTAAAATAATCTTTACCTAAGGAATAATCAAGAAGAAGTAGAGGAATTACATGATATAGGGAGGAGACAGAAAAAAGGTTCTACAATTGCACAGATTCATAGAGTTCTTTAGGTTGGAAAAGACCTTTAAGATCATCAAGTCCTACCATTAACTTAGCACTGCCAAGTCCACCTCTAAGCCATGTCCCTAAGCAGCACATCTACATGTCTTTTAAATGCTTCCAGGGATGGTGACTAACACCTCCCTGGGCAGCCTGTTACTACTTGACAACCCTTTCAGTGAATCAGTTTTTCCTAATATCCAATCTAAACCTCCCCTGGTGCCACTTGAGGTCATTTCTTCTTCTCTTATTGCTTGTTACTTGGGAGAAGAGACCATCATCCACCCTGAGTCTCCTTTTGTCCAGGCTAAACAACCCCATTTCCCTCAGCCATAATATTTGTGCTCCAGACCGTTCACCAGCTTCGTTGCCCTTCTCTGGACACGCTCCAGCACCTCCATGTCGTTCTTGTAGTGAGGGGCCCAAACTGCACGCAGTATTCAAGGAGCGGCCTCACCATTGCCGAGTGCAGCGGGGCAACCCCTTCCCTGATCCTGCTGGCCACACTGTCTCTGATACAAGCCAGGGTGCTGCTGGCCACCTTGGCCCCCTGGGCACACAGCTGGCTCATGTCCAGCTGGCCATCAACCAGCACCCCCGGGCCCTTTCCCACCAGGCCCTTTCCAGCCGCTCTGCCCCAGCCTGTGTTGCTGTGTGGGGCTGGTGTGACCCAGCTGCAGGGCCCGGTACTGAGCATTGTTGCACCTCAAACAACTGGCCTTGGCCCATGGGTCCAGCCTGTCCAGCCCCCCCTGCAGAGCCTCCTGCCCTTAGGCAGATCAACGCTCCCCCCTACCTTAGTGTCATCTGCAGACTTACTGAGAGTTCACTTGATCCCCTCGTCCAGATCATTGATAAAGATACCAAGAACTGTCCCCAAATACTGGGCCCTGGGGGAACAGCACTTGTGGCTGGCCACCAGCTGGATGTGACTCCATTCACCGCCACTCATTGGGCCTGGCCATCCAGCCAGTTTTTTACCCAGCACAGGGTACACTTGTCCAAGCCATGACCAGCCAATTTCTTCAGGAGAATGCTGCAGGAAACAGTGTCAAAGGATTTTTCTAGTCTAGGTAGACAACATCCACAGCCTTCCCCTCATCCACTTAAGTGGGTCACACATCATCAGAAATGTATTCCTGTAGGTAAATGAAGCCCTTATAACATTGACATTGAGGTACTGAGACTTCAGATTCTTCTGAAATATATGCTTCTCAAAAATAACCTCACAGGTTATTATAATTTTTCCACCTATGTCTACTTGTCCATGTTTACAACTGACAGCATTCACACAGCTAATAGGTACATTTGCATGCCTTTCTTTGTTCAGCTGTAATTAGCAAAAACAGGTCTGTGTGAAAAACAAGTCAAACTTCTGATCCTTAGTTTACGCACTTAAATGTATTTCAAGTCAATTAAATCAGAACAGTGTAATTTCTAGAAATACAGTTTACTTTTTCCTCCCTCTGAAAATGCCCCATTTGTTATTCAGATACACAATAGACCGATGGTGATGAACGGTGACTGAAGGAGCAAAACATTGTTTTTTAAGGGTGGTGAGAAAACAAGGAAACTCTTGATCCCCCAGAGGTCTTGTTCATCTCAGAGGTGCACTGTATAGTGGAAAGTGTCCTCATTGTGTGTTTTAAGACTCAGAAGAGCTTTTACTCATAGGCTGCTTTGGCAAATTGCTCTGCATTTTAAGAAGCCTAATCTGACCCTGCTCTTCAATGATCATAAGGTGACAAGTTTTCAACTTGCACATATAAAATAAGGCACCTGGTGAAATGATAAAACGCAGTGATTGTTGCAATACTTTTGTCAAGAGAGTGTTGTGAAATGTTTCTACAGTAGCTAACTAGCATTATGGCCTTGAAGAATAACAGGAAGAAGAGCTGGGGACAGAATATTAAAACAGTGGCAGAAAAGACTTAGAGGAGAGAGAACAATGATTCATTCACACAAAGAAGAATCAAGGTCCAAGGGTAAGGAATCAAGGCAAATAAAATAAATGGTACAAAGTGAATGAGGAGGCAATTAGGAGGTTCTTGACTCTGGAAGTATGTAGGGAAAATTAGTATCTTTCCATTATGATGAGGTTAAATATAATAAAACCATGTATGACAAACTGAAAACAGCATATACTGAGGTAAAGTGACGGATGGCAGAAGGTGGTTCTGCTACTTCAAGTGGAATACAAGAAATACGGAGGCCAGAGGGGACCTTTATCCAGGATGTCAGGCATGGAGGCTTTCAGAAACCCAGGGACTGAAGTCAAGCTGGGTTTTGATAATACCACAGACACAGAAAGAACTGGTCTGGTAATAGGGTTGGTGTGAGGGAGCTGATTTCGTTCTTGCTCTGCAACTAAAAGAGTTATGCTCTTTCATTGTAGACTTCTGCCCATTTTATTACTTAACTATCTGTAAGGTCTGTGGCTTATAATTCTGAGTTTCTGTAGTCGTACCTTAAACAGGTGCTTGCTTTTTTTCCTCTCTCCAATTATATAGAAGTAATTATTTATTCATTGTTTTTGTTAAACTTTAATAAATACATAAGAGACTAGCTAATGTTTTGTCTGACACATGTTAATGACTCCCTTACATCTTTATCTGCTTGAAAATAACTGATGAAACCTACTGGAAATTAAGGCAATAAATTTACAGGTAGGGATTTCAGTCTAATCAATAATTTTCTGGTAATGATAACAGTTTATTCTTATGAAATACATTGGCTGTAAGGTGGAGAATCGATGTCTGGAAATGAAAAACAGGTGTCAGGTTTGACAGGGACATTACTGTCATTTCTGGAGGCCAGTAGATTATTGTCAGCAAGTGTAGCAGTAATTCTGTCAGATATGGTATGTGACAAACTAATGAAAAAATCAGAAACACTGGCTCTCACTTGTGAGCTTCAGTCCTTCAGTAAGTCATTCACCTACTCTTGTTTTTATCTCATATCTCTTTTCCCTTTCTTTTTTTTCAAGCTGTAGTTCTTAATACAAAATACACGCTTTCTACCTCAGTCGGTCTCTTACATATTATATTCTGAGAACTGATTTTGCTTTATTATGGCATGAGGAAGGAGTGCAGTGTGTGTCAGTGTTTCTAACAGTTCCTACTCAGAAGAGAACTAGAGGTATTGGTCATGCAAACTCTAAGCAAGTTTTACAAGATTAAAAAAACACAAGGAAAGAGAACATAGAGTGGATAAATGTAAACACATTTCTTCATCAGATCCACAAGGACTAACAGAAAAAAGTTCTAAAACTGTGATTTATAATGAAAGATAAGAATGAGTGGTGTATTAAATTAAGGAATAGGAAGCTTTTCTCCAGTGTATCTGAGAGGTCTGATTCTACAGTCTGTAGTATAGTAGTTCCTATACTAGTTCAATTTTACCTATCTGCCAGGAGGCATTTTAACAGAAAGGAAGAAGCTGAATAGAACATGTCTTTGCTGTTACTTATACTTCCTAAGCATAGGTAACACTTTAGGTAATGTGCTGAAAGCACACTAGCTGATGAAAAATGCTGTTTACTGCTATGCTAATACAGAAGTAATGGCATCATTTTGGAAAAAGTTATCTCCAAACTCTGTAGGGCTTTGCAGCTCTAGTGGTGCGGAGTTCCAAGTCTGGCACCAACTAACACTGGTCATTTCAGATCAGCTGCTCATATTACACTGGGAGTTGCTCGTATTTGGAGCAACCTTTGCATCACTTGGCAAGTCTCACTTCCTTTCTTTTCTTGTGATAACAGAAGGTACCCGAGCCACTCCATCACTACCAGCTCCTAGTATCACCAAATGCATCAGCAGCTGCTATGACTCTCACCTGCAAATTGTGGGAAATGCCAACAGTATGATGCTATGCTGTTTCTCAATGAATAGTTAGAAGATGTCAGTCACATGCTCCCAGCTTACAACTGACACATCTGTACACTTGCAGGGCTTTGCAGCAGACGTACTTGACCTTCAATTCTAATTATACCTTTATAGGGACTAAACCACAGTCTGGATACTTTAGCACAATTTTTCTTGCAAAAGCAAAGACAGACATGAAATATGTGCAGAGCTGCTCTCCCCCTGAGACTCCACGTGTCACCTGAGAGAAAGAACTGGCATGGGACCAGCAGTTAGTGGTGTGCCTGTCTTTTAAAGGAACCTGAAACTATTGCCTGCTTTCCTCATCAGAACTGCTAAAAATGAGGAACTTTTGCTAAAGCTGCCATACCTTTGGTACAGACGTCCAATTAGGTAACCAATTCACTATAATCCATAACAGTACCTTAGACATCTGAAAACAAAGCCATGAGGCTTTTAAGCAATTCTCACCTTACGTTTCTAAATATCATTAGCTAGTCAGTGATCTGCTGTGGGAAAACAATTAACTGAAATGAGGTAATATGCTCATATTTCCATACCTTCTAGAAAGAGAAATCCATGTATTCCAGAAATGGTGTTTTCCTGATATATCTGTATGCCTGCAAAGCAAAGATTGCACATAGGGAATGAATACTGCACTCAGTTATTGTGGCTTTATGGCACTAGCTTCAAGTGGTGGTAATGTCCTTTCGTACTCCAAGTAGGGTCTTAGACTCCCTGGAGAACCTTGACATTCATAATGAAATCCCAGGCTTCAACATTCTTTCTTCATTGCTGTTTCATTTTCCAGTAGGGCGATATGTAAACTTAACGTCTTGTCTTTTATCACATGTGGAAGCTGCATGATTCACATAAAGTAAATTTTTGCTCAGTGGTTAAATGTGGATCTGATATTTCATCTCAGAGTGGATGTTAAGTGGATTGTTCATTTGGATGAACAAATGTGCTCCTCTTTGGTCAAGGAAGCTGCCAGCCTTTTACTTTGCAGGAAGATGACCAAGCAAAACTGGCTTATTCACAGAAATTGAATTGCTGTAGGAAAATGTCATGACACATTGCCAGACTAAATTTGTCATCAGTCTGGTAGGACAGCCTCATTGCTTGGCAGTCACATCAACTTAGTCATACAGACTTTCGAGGTGTGTGCTGCACCCGTTCCAGACTATAAGGTTATAGTGGTTTCCTGAAGAACTTTTCAAAACGTTACAGGGGAGCATATAGAAGACAAGGATATAATTAGCACCAAACCTGCTACGAATTCATTTGCTAGGAGTCACAGTTTTGCCAGGCTATGTTGTCAAAGAAGCAAAGACAACAAACCTTGTGAGGACTGAAGAGAATGTTTTCCCAGGCAGAGATGTCTTCAGATTGAGTTTAGAAACTAAACCAACTGCCAACATTATTTGTTAAATAAAGGGAAGGTGGCTTTATGAAGGCTTCTCACTACTCCTAGAGATAGCCACTACAGTAAATGCTTTCATTTGATAGGCAACACCTTCATAATTTTTGTTAATAAAATAAACCAATGATGCTTAATAGTGTCGACAAGTTGCATGACACCTGAAGACATTGAAATGAATGGGTGAAAACAAAGCTGTATACTTAGGTCTTTGGTCACCACATATAAAATATGCAGGCATTATTCTGAATGAAAGTTTTTCTCAGATATAATGCAGACTAGCTGTTCTGTATCGCAATGTATATCTAAGCAAAGTTTAAAGGCACAAGCACTTCTTGGTGTACTTCTAGGATTTGACAAAACATCCAAAACCTACAATAGAAACTTTTCACCTTGTGAGAGCTAAGTAATCACCAAATATTTAATGGAAGTGGATGCTGACTCTGTTTAATCATGCTAGAAATTGGTATGAAAGATTAAAAAGACATCATGTACAGTAAGGGAAAACCATTAAGTTAAAATATAAACTTAACAAAAAGGAGAAATTAATTGAAAAATATTTAAAATGTACTACTTTTTTGAAGATTCAAGAGCCTCAAGTCTGCTGTACTACTAAATACAAGGGCCTGTAGTCCTTTGTCCTCTTACTTTACAACTATTTATTAGTTGAACAGTTTGCAAGCACTTTGCGGATACCGTAGGCAACATGCTTGGCTTAGCTTTGTAACATCATAATTTCTCTTCTGTTGAAAGGATAGATTTATTTCTTTTGCCCTCCTGTGGCCAAATTCTGCCACTGGATGTGTACATTAGGTATCAGGTTGCCTGATCCAAAATGACAGAGTGTTTTTTACAATAGGCCATTTTTTACTGTAATACAAGATTGAGATATTAGCCTGTAGTCACAAGGTGAGCCATTTGCCATCTGATTAAGTTGTTTTTATTTTGGATGCAAGTGAAAAAACCCCACGTTTTAGAAAGTAGAGATGGTTGCAAAAGGAAAGGAAACATTAAGAATTACCAGGTTTATTTTGCCATATGCCTCAAGCCATAAATGTTTGATTTATATGAAAGATTTCTGCTCTTCTTCAACCTCAGATATTATAAAAGTTAAGTTTCCTATTTCCACAATAATGAAAAAAATAATTTATAGAAACAAACACAAAATGAATAGCAATGACTGTTCACAGCATAGCAAGTGTATGGTTTGTGCTACCCACATACTTACTTGATTGGAATTATTGCTAAGTTGGTAATTAAAGCTTCTTTTTCCATGCCTTTCTCTTCTCCTTTTAAACGGTCCTTCTGCATAGGAAACTTTTCTTTTTTATCCTCTGGAATCTGGCCAGCAGCTTCCATTCCTTAAACTTAAGCCATGTCTTTACTATTTAAATTCTGCTCAATAGCAAGGATGCTCACTTGTAAGTGTACAATGTAACGTCAGCTGCCATTTCCTCCCCAGCATTTGGGAATGTCTCTTCCTGCCATTGCAGCTATTCTGAACAGTCGTGCCTGGACCCGCCAAGCTGACTGTGATCTGCAGTCTGCAGTGGCTTAGGGCAGCTCTGAAGATAAGCTGTCACATGAATAGCCCAATTTTTTTCACCACACATGCTTATCAACAAAAATTTCGTACAAGATCGTAGCTGCAAACTTGATGGGAGTCAAGAACCCAAATCCCATATGTTGTGAAATTGTGCTTTTAACAAAAAGAATGTTTTGCTGTGCTAACCTAAGTCCTGATAGTACTCCCTCTTTGCTCTTCTTCAGTTTGGATCTTCATGCAGTGTGTGATTTTTCTTTACTGTCTTTCCATAACTTCTGTAATGGTCCAGTTCTATTTCAACTAAAGAGCAAGCTCTTTATGCCATATTTTGTCTATTTTCAAGAAAGTAGCCCCCCAAAAAAGAAAAATATGGCTTTTTTTGTATTACTTAACAATAGAGTTCAAGACAAAAAAAATAATGCACTAACATTGCCTTTTGTAAATTTTGGACATGTAGATGTATTTTAAATTGAAACAGCTATCATTAGTGTTGCCATACAGACTGCCAGACTTAAATACATATGAAAATATATTTACACAGGAATGTGAGATCTGCAGATCATTGCTACATTTCTCTCCTGGTAAGACAAACAGCTATACCTACCTCTAAATGTAATACTAAAGGCACACACAAGATAACCCCAAGAGCACTCAGATTGCTACCTATATTGTTTGTACACTTCTGTAGCTTTATTGAGAAACAATAAAACTCTTTAATTTTTGTAACTAAAGGAACTCTTTTTTTTTCCCATGATGTCTGTGATACTGTCTGGCATTTGCTGATTTTTGATTATGTTTTCATAATCGCATTTTTGTATGTACAGCGATCTTTCTAATTATTACTGGATGTTACACAGGGAGCTCTGTATTAGTCAGTGGTTTTCGTAGATTGCCTTTAGAATGTTTCAGATTCTCTTGAAATGGAGAAAGCTTAAACCAGCTACGAGGAATTTTCTTCCAGTACATTCCAGACAGTGCCTCAGGCAAGAATAAAGTATTTTCATTTATATATAGGACAGTCTTCATGCACCTATTTCTTTTGTCTCCATAGCATTACTATATTCTTTTTGTTGTCCATATGTTTCCCTCATGACTTAAGAGAGAGCTCTACACTAAAATCAGGGTAACCATTTCTATTTTAAAAATTTAAAATTAGTCGAAAATTTAGCTGAAGCAAATGGGTTTATTGTAGTTTTAAATAGCTTTTCAGTTGTACTGAAAGAAAAATTATTTCAACAACATACATCATGTAGATAATCCTATGGTCTGCTGAACATACTGTAAAGAATAATGTGTCTAGTTATGAACATTAGGCTTTACTTTTATCAAGAGATTCTAGCATCATAAACAACAGGATTGAATCTTGAGTAAGTAATGTGTTCATGACATTGGAAACTGCAGATGAAATTATTGCCTTATTTTACGTGAATTCATGGGGAATACTTTTATATATGGATTGTGATTAATCCTTATAAAGCTGCCAGAAACTTCCTAGGGTTTGTTCTGCCATTTATAACTAACTTCTTCCATGTGTTTTTAACCTTGTTACTGCAAATTTATCTAGAGAAAATTTGTACAGGTGCTTTGACATAAACTTGTAAAAATAGATGCCAGAACCATGCTTTAGACTTCTGCCAGAAGGCAGAAACTCCATAATAATAATTTCATCTTTTTAAGATTTTTGTTTGTCTTTTTAAAGCCCTCTTACAATATGCAATGTGGCATTGCTATGCACACATAAACACTACCTGTTTTGGTCTTTCACCTATAGCATTGACATATAATGCTTCCCTCTAGCGACAGGTGACATTCTGAGCCAAAGCCTAATTTAACTAAACAGGCTTTGTCTTTATTCAGCTGGGTTTTTCATATGCCCTGGATCTCCTAAATTAAACTATCAACTAGTACTGTGAAGAGGTTTTCTGAGGAGATATTTGATGCTTCTGCTTTTTAGCAGACAGTCTGGTTTACTTGAAGCTTTCATTAAGCATCTCTGCACCACTGTAGGAATAACCAAAGGTTTCCAGCATCCTTGAGCTCCCTCATTATCCCATTAAGTGTCTGTCTGTGGTGGGTCCCCCGAACCTCCTGGAGGCAGTTGAGAATAGCTGGAGCCTTTGTTCCCCTCTCCACTTCTTGCTGCAGGCAATGGAGAGAAATTAAGAAAACCAAAAGTGCATTTTCCTGTTTGTGTAAGCCAGCAGCTTTTACTACACCTGTCACTCAGGAAACAAGACATCAGGGATGGAAATGCTTGGGATTCCTCCAAAGCATGGGACTTCACGTTAATCATGATGTTGAGCACATACCCAGGAGTACAGGATAGTCCTGTGGTGACCATCTCTCCTGGGACACGTCATGTTCAAACACAACCCTAAACAGGAAACATGAGCAGTTCCCTGAATACGATAGGAGGTTAACCTGGTATACCCCAATCTCCTGGCATTAGTAACAGTGTCGTACTTTGGCTTCTGGTGACAATTTCATATTTGATGGAAAACTTGAGAGCATGTGAGACTTGTCTGTCTGTCATCTTTCACCTACAGTAGTATTTCATCCACGTTCCTTTTCTATTAAGGCAAAATTTGTCCTTCCTAGCCGGCTTTCACTAGTGGGCTTCAGGTAAGGCTGGGAGCTTTTAAGGCCCCATTGCTGCAGGCAGAAAGCCACTGCAGGGGTCCTGTGCACCATAGGACTCTGTGGGGAATTGCTGTGCTGCAGCATACTGGAGAGGGCAAAGGATCCGTGTCTTTTGAACTTCCAAATCTTTCCTCCTCTGTGTTGGGCTACAGAAGATTTGTCATGACAGCCATATGTGCTATGCAGTGGCTGAATTCACTCATGAATTCAGAGAGAAAACAACTACTCTTGGGCTTGTAGAAGGATTTGTCTTCTCTCAATTTAGCTCATAATTTAAAGCAGATTTTCTCCAGGGATAGTCGTGTAGCCAAACTGAACAACTGTAACGCATCTGAGAATAGTATCTTTTTTTTTGCTATTGGCACAAGCCAGTGTTAGGAGAAACCTCAGATCAGTGAAGTTAAATCAATAATACTTTTGTACCCTATAATGTTATCATATAAATTACAACTTAAATGGTTCCTTGCTCTTGCCTGCTGATTTTTTTCTTTTGTCATTCCAAACTGACTGCATTGTGAAGGACAAGTCCCTCCAACCTCTGTTCACTTATATTCTTAATGGTAGTATTTGATGCAGTGTTCAGTGAAAGGGATGAAGTGGACTTAAATGCTTCTGAGCTGTCATTTGACCACCTTTTGCTTTAACTCTTAAAATGCTTGATTTTTTATGGGTTTGGTGTTGGGTTTTTTTACAGCTGGGAACTACTTCTATATTGGAATACTTGTAAATATGCATTAAGGTAGCAAACTCTCCATATAAATAAGGAATAGGAAAATCCTGGTCAAAATATTCTCTCAGAGGTCTAACAGTGATGTGCTTTAAGGCTTCTTGAAAGTTCTGTCCATGCAAACTCCCTGTTTAATTTAATTCTTAATTAAAATCCTTATTCTGTAGCATATCTAACTAACTCTTCAGCAGAAGTCAAAAATATCTGTCTCTAATAATTTTGCAAACTTACAGAAATGTAGCTATCAGAAGATATTCTTTCTTCGATACTTCCTTTTTATATGTCTTGAGTAGTCTTCTGTCATTTTTAAAAATAATATTTTTTAATTACCATGGTTACATGCTGCTAGTGTTGATAGAATTTTAAAACAATCGCTTTCTGCTCCAATACCTAACACCCTGCAAATTCATCAACAATTAAACAAAAAAAAATAAATGTACAGTGCAAAGTTTCATGTCTATTTTTGTCCGCTATTTACCGAGCTCTTTCCTGATACTGTATCCTTCATTCAGGGAACACACACTTGTACTGGGATACAACCTAAATATTCAAAATACCAAATGCATTTGCGGTGGGTTGGCCTCAGCTGGCTCTGGCGGCCAGACACCTGCCCGGTTCTCCCTCACTCCCCCTCCTCGACAGAACAGGAGGACAAAATAAGATGGAAAAGCTCATGGGTCGGGTTAAAGAGAGGGAGATTGCTTATCGATTACCATCACAGGCAGAACAGACTCAACTTGGTGAAAATTAATTTGATGTATTGCCAGTTGAGATAGATTTGGGCAGTGAGGAACAAAGACAAATGGAAACAACACAATTCTGGCTCCTCAGGGCTGTGCCCTGCGGCGGGTCGGTGGGAGCCGGCTGGCACCAGCTGTGCCTGGTATGGGGCAGCCCCAGCCGCTTCTCACAGGGGCCACCCCACAGCCCCCCGCCAGCGCCGGGGCACTTGCACCCCAGTGCACCATCCTAACTCACCTGTTTGTCTTGTCTTAAGCACTTTCTGAAGTCATGTATTGAGGAAGCAGACTACCATGGTTTAGCTTCAAGGCGATTGTGTGAGTGTCCTCAGCAATGGAATAGCTAGAGACAGGCTGACTTTCATGCTGCTTTTCTTTCAACATTCAGAGCACACTAAAAAAGTTATAATATCTTCCTCCAATGTAAAGCTGGTGAAGGCTCTGGAGCATGAGTCTTATGAGGGGCGGCTGAGGGAAGTGGGGTTGTTTGGTCTGGAGAAAAGGAGGCACAAGGAGAACCTTATCACGCCCTACAGCTACCTGACAGGAGGCTGTAGCCAGGTGGGGGTCAGTCTCTTCTCCCAAGTAGCAAGCCACAGGACAAGAAGAAATGGCCTCAACTTGTGCCAGGGGAAGTTTAGATTGGATATTAGGAAAAAATTCTTTGTGGGAAGGGTTGTGAAGCATTGGAACAGGCTGCCCAGGGAAGTGGTGGAGTCACCATCCCTGGAGGTATTTAAGACATATAGATGTGGTGCTTAGGGACATGGTTTAGTGATGGATTTGGCAGTCCTGGGTTAACAGTTGTACTTAATAATCTTAAAGATCTTTTCCAACCTTAACAATTCTATGATTTTATAAATAACAAAATGTTTTACAGAGGATTTATTTCTTCAAATCTGAGGTGCTGAGTGGGATTTTTACAATCTTCAGTGATAAGTGCCTAAGCCAGAAATTGAGCCGAGGTTTCAAACTCTCCAGTACAGGGATCTTTCCCTAAGCCCTGTCACCTGTGTGAATAATACTGATCCACAGAGACCTCAGTTGATGGGTTGGATGGGGAAAGCAAGCAAATGAACTTTTGTTGACTTCAAGTCTCTGTTGTATTGTCTTTCTGTCAGGTTTTTTCCCAATTTGTCTCTACAGTTGACCTTTGTGATCCAGTCAGGAAGACCTCATGGGAATGTTTGCACCATCTAGTACAACAAGAGCAGTTAATGTTTATAGTGTCTTATTAATGGCTACATTCTGGTTTTTTCAGATTAATTATTGGAAATGGAGTTCTGAATATCACAATCCTCTTTACAAATCAATGAAATTATTTGTTCCTACAAATATAATGTAGTTTAAAATGCAGTTGTGCTACTGGCAGGCTTATGTAAGCACAAAGCAGAGGCTCAGTTCTCAAGAAACTTCTAACTTATTTGTTATACGTTATATGAATGTTTCTAGATTTCAGGTGCATATGTATATGAAATCCAGCAAACTATTTTTATGTGCAGGTAGATTACTGACAGAAAAATAAGCATCATCTTAATTGAAGATTATAGCAGGTTACCCCTAAACCATTCTGTAAATGCAAAAGCAGCAGCAGCTCTTCTGCTGTTGTCTTCTTATTTGGTTCAATTCTGAGTTACAAATAGGAGCTTACATTTCCTATTGCGCAAATGCAAATTTTGGTACTTAAAATGTGTGGTTTATTTCTTTCTGAATATTTTCTTTTTTTCTAAAATACAACTGTTTTAAAACTTTATTTTCATCATTAAAGAGGAACATCTCTGTAGCTATTCTATGACCAAAAGCTCTGGGAGCTTCTGATTTTGAGCTGTTGTGTTGCTTTTTAAGCCTTTGGGTTTGAGGGTTTTTTTGCTTTCTTTTTACTCTCTTCCCAGTTTTATTAGGAAAAGCATCCTTAAAGATGAAAGCCTGAGAATTCCACAAATTCTATGTAACTTATTATCCTGAATTTTTGCTTTTGTATTTGTGGCAAGGACAGGGAAGGCCTGTGATGAAAAACTTCTGTGCTTGGAAAAAAAAAACCTGCATGATTTGTAACAGATGTCAGCAATTTATAAATTCAAATTAGAGTAACTTATAGTGACTTATAGCACTTGCATTTCTATTACTTTGTGTATGATTTTTTTTCAGAGTAGTAATTATTTTCCATTAGTTTATTTCAGTTGGCAAAAACAATGCTTAATGAACTTTGAATCCTGAGTCACTGGTGATAGAATTAGACAGTTTTTAGATGTGTTTAATTCTTATATGAAGATCCACAATTTTTTACACCAGCTTATCTCTGGTGGATTTTTACCAGTCACTTCTTGTGTTTTCCTTGAGCTGTGTGGTGAAACTGTGATCCGGAGCTCCTGAGTGACCTGCAGAGCTGGCTTATGTCCCAACAGTAAAGCAACTGCCTGTCTTTGACTGGTGAAACTGTAATCTTGTCCTGGCTCCTCTCCTTTATTCAGGATCACAGGTGCTTTAGCAACCTCCCATAACCTCCACTTTCCTGAATATTTGATGGCTGCTTTGTGTTCTTCTGTGTCAGTTATGGTTCTGGCATAAATGCACACAATCTTTAATCCATTTGACAGGACCAAATTTAGAAGAGGGAAAGGAAGCAAAACTACATAACCAAATGCAAAGTGACCTGTAGTGATTAAAGCAGGGGATGCTGCAGGCAATGGAGGGAAATGTAGTCCTGATAAATGATTAATCTTTGTGACTAGAGAAAGGAAATAAACAATACAGACTCAAGACCATGTCTGGAAATAAAGCATGGCTTAAAGGAAATACACAACACAGGCTTAACTAACCTGTAATACACATTGCACAAAAGCATGTTTATTTTCATATTTTCTTCTTTATTCTGTACTTGTATTCCTTTGTCTGTTCTTTTTGCCAGTAGTGTCAGATACATTTCTATATCTGAGGCAGACATCAAAGTCCCAGGTATATGTGTTTTTGTGGGAATCTTAGGACTCTGTTAAGTATTTTGAAGAAAAATAATTAACTTTGAAGACTCTACCATCCACTACACTCCTTTTTCCTGGCTCTTATCCTTCCTCCTCCAGTGGAAGTTTCTCTCCTTATTACAAATGTGTGAGAAGACAGGGTGAGTTAGTTTCCTCTGTATTTCATAGTGCAATGAGTGCAGTGTAACTGTATAAATTCCCTTTATCAGCAAGCATATTTTCTTATGTTTGTTTTTTACATGGAATGGTATAGCAGAGAACAGTGGTGGCAAGTAACTTTTTCAGTAGTCACAGGGAAATTCAAAGAAAACTGCCAGAAAGTGAACAGTCTTGAGGAGTTCTTAAAGAAATTTTCTAGATATTGTGATATAACAGGGAAAAAAAAGGCTGAATATATTCAACAAAGTCAACAGTGTATACTCATAATGTGGGTACTTTTCAAGTACTTGAATGTATAAAGACATTTTATATAGTAAATGAATGGAAAAGATAACCAGAAATAAATTCCTTTCATACAAGGTGGCCCAATACACAGAAAAACAAAAATTACGTTACCTATATCTTTTATATAACTTCTTATATAATTCTAAATTAGAAGATCCCAAACTTGATGAGTTACACAGATAGCATAAAGTCTGAGCAAAGTACTGTTCACGTTTTTGCTAGGTTGAGAAAAGAATCAGAGTTCAATGCTGCAACTGATATTGAGGCTCAATTTTTCAGTTACTTTAGTTAGTTAATTTTTTAGTTATACAAAGACAAAGATGGTAGTTTAGATTGTGGGTGAAAGAGTGTCTTCATTTACTCAGTAGCTAGGAGCTCCTTAGGGTTGTGTGAACCTCCTGGAAAAGCTCTGAGGATGGGCCTCACCTAAGGAAAGTCATAGGCTGTATCCAGACTGACTGGAAATTACATAGGGGGGTCTTTTGGGAAAAGGATCTTGTCACAAATTAAACAAATGATCTCCTCAACTTTACAGTACTTACCTCTCATTTGATGTTGTACTTACATAGTTAATAGTAGTTAGCACATAATAGTGTAGTAGGAAGACAGCATATTCTGTTCCCTTTTCACATGTATGTAGATTTAAAGGTTTTTTTACCAGTTGTTACAAAGAATCTGATACATTTATCAGGTTTATGCATTTGAGCATTATTTGTCAAAACTGATCTCACTCTGCATCATTTGGTTAAGGTTGATTGCACATGTCATATTAGAAAGAATGGTAAATATTCTTTTTAGACAAGTAACATTGGTGGCATTTTCTCTTTTACGTAGATTTATATGACCATGTTGTCCTGTCATCTAATGTTCAATAAAGGCCTGTTTTCAATTCCCAGTTTAGCTAACACCACTGTATGAAACAGCTCTGAGTTAATGTGATTTGTCAGTAGCAATAGGCCACAGTGATAACCAAAACACAATGCTACATCTTGTTCTGACTGATCTATGAAGCAACATTGCCCATTTATTGTTTTGTGCAACATATTAAACAGTCTGTGGACTCTGACTTTTCATGGCAGGTATTGAGCAGCTGGAACCTTTGCTCATTTACACAATGGTTTATCTTTTCTCCAGTTGATTTCAGGCACAACTCAAGCAGCTGTACCATAAAATGTAATGAATTCAAACACGCTAATGTGTCACACAACAAAGCAAACAGTGCATGCTTTGCCATTAATATTACTCACAATTAGAAGGTGATCGGGGCACTTGCTGTCCAAAAATGCATGTACTGAATTAGTGTATAAAGAGAACGGTTTGCCATACTACAGTATCAGAGATGTATTCCAGCCATTTCCAGGAAAATGAATGAGAAAAAAGATTTTTCCCTCACACCAGGACTTCTAAATGTTTATACTGTTCTCCTGGGTTCCTGTTTTTTTGACCACTGGGCAGGAGAGTGTATGTTGCGTTAATGCCATTTCCCCTGTTCATGGTACGTGGTTAAATTATGTCTGTTGTTCTCATGAATACATAATTATGAGCCAGCCACCTGCACCATATCTTAGCGTATCTGAAAAATTCTGTATTGACCCTGTATTACCAGATATTTTCATGTTCAGTGAAGACAATACTGTTGTGTGGCAACTCTGTGAAGGAGGTACATCAGGTAATGTACCACAAGAGCAATTCCTCAGGCCCTCAGCTTCCTTTGTCTTGCCTGTTATTTCTCAAATATAAGCAGCATCTGGGCTGCACGCTGTGTAAATTGGTGTAGAAGTCTGCGACCTGTGCCTGCTTCTGAAGGGTGCTGCAGGTGTTTAGGTACATGTCTGGTTAAATGCATCTCTGTGTCAGATCAGGAGATAATGACATCAGCTTTGTTAACATATGATGGACATGTGATAGGAAGGGACAATAATGATACCTTAAACCAGCCATGTGATCAACTCAAAAAGGGTTGAATGGCTGCGATAGATTAATTTGAGAGGGGCAATATATGCAACATAGGTCATTTGACTTTAATTTTCCTCAAAGGTCATTCTGATCCAAGTATCGACTAAAGGTAGATCTACCAAAGTTAGCATCTGCCAGAAGCAAGCACTTGATTTGCCATCTGACCGTAGTAATTCTGCTGAGAGGTATTTGTCACAAACTTTTATTTCTTGTTGATTTACATATTCACAGAGGTTCCTGGGGTGAAGTTGGGATAAATTGTCACTGCCATATATGTGAAGTGAAAAGTATATGTCTGCACTCTTTATTTTTTTGTTTCTCAGTAAGATGTGTGCTTCCTTCACGCAAAAGAAAGAAAACGTTAAGAACACATGCTTGTCTGTCTTTCGAACTCTCTAGAATTAGCTTGTCATGAAATGTAAAACTAATGTGTAGTTGTAAAAACCACTGCCAGCATTTTCCTTACTACTGGCTGATGGCTAAGTAGATTTAGAAATGAAAGGGGTTATTATAAAGTGATTACTGAATAGCTAGGTATGTCATTTTAAACAAGCAACTAAAATCTCTGTTGCAGATTTGGAATGTAATCTTGTTTGTATCATTCATACTTAAAATCTGATTTTGATTGTGGAGGAGTAATCATGTAATGTAGGTAATTTGACAAAAATACATCGAATGATGTTTTTCTTTCATTTTTATTTAAATGTATTAGAATTTAAATGACTCACCGTTCAGAATATACCTATAAAATGACAGCGTAAAGAAATATTAGATTCAATTTGCATTGGTTCAGATTTAAATTTTACAATAAAGTGAAAAGTTCATATATCATCTCTCTCATGAAAGAAAACATTGCATAGAAACTAACACTTAAAAAGTACTGCTAAATTTAAAAGGGTGTTATTGATAATTAGACTAATATATTTTGCAGCAGTGAATGTCAGCTTGAAGTCATAGGCCTCATGGCATATCTGTAGCCATGAATTTTAGAATGAGAGATCAAAAAGTTAAGGAAACTGTCTCACGCAGGATTATATCACTCATTCATGTTTCTGTACCCAGTGCTTGTAATAATACATTACTAAAAGCTTAAATCCAATGCCTCGTTTGCTTTCAAGCAACAGCTACACTTATTTTTTGCAAGTGGTGAACTGATGCCTTGGGTGTTTGTTAGGATGTGCTTTCAACGAACCTTCTATAATTGGCCGAATATCATGGTTCTCTCCCAAGAATTCCTATATTTTTAGCTTGTGTTTCAGCTAGAAAGACCACAAAAAGAATTCTAGTGATAGGGTGATACAAGTACTTACGATCCTTCCGGGAAAAAGTAGACCACTATATCTCACATTTGAATTTCTGAAGTGAGTGAGGATTCAAGCTGGCTCATTCTAAGAACTTGGCCTGCTCACTTTACTGCTGTGAGTATATATTTTATTGTTTTCTGAGCTCCCATGTTTTGTAACTAACCAGTTCTGGCCACAAAATACAGAAAAACCTGTTGAATGGTATGTTCTAGTGGGTTGAAAATTAGACTTGGGATTCCACAGTTTTGTCTGCTGCTTTGTAACCTTCAGCAGATAATTTCTTTCGAGCTTCAGTTTCTTTGTATATGAATTAGGAGAAGTGTTTTGTCATACTATACAGATACATAAGATTTAACCACACAATACTTCCAAAGTATATGATAAAACAAAGTCTGGGTTTGTACTGAAGAATAATGCTGGTAGCTATCATCTTGCTGACAGCGGGATAGTTTGGGAGATGCTCGCTTTACTCTTCTGCCCGGTAGACTGCTGGCATCTCTGACAGGGAAAAGAGTCTGAGTATGAGCACATGCTGTAAGTGAGAATCTTACAGTTCTCAGATGCTGGGAAATGGTTTAGTCCACAGACAGAAAACTATCTGTGGTGGGATTGTCCTAAGATGTGGGGGTTTATACTTAAGTCTTGTCCTGTTGACACCTTCTCTCTGTTGTGACACTGTGGATGCTGATCAATGGTAGCAGAGGTGCTGGGGGAAACGTATGCAGGAAACTTATTCCTGCCTCTCAATGCTCTCAAGTCTGAAATTACGTGGAAGGGTGCAGAAGGCCTGAAGGCTAGTGCTCAATGTTAGCAGCCTGATAACTTCAGGGTACATACACCCCTGTGTTCATCTTCCTTCACTGACATTTTCACTCTGGAAGACAAATGAATATAATTAAAATAAGATAATTAAAAATAAGCTCTTTTTTTCCCAGAATGTGGTCAAAGAAAAACAGGCATAGTCTAGTTTCCAGCATATTTAATACCTATCTATCTATCTATCTATCTAACTGATTGTTCCTTCCTCCTTTGGATTGCAGGTGACTATCACTTCAGTTTTGCTGTCTCATAGTTCTTTCTCTCATTAGCGCTGAAGCTCTGCAGGGCTTACATCCCAGCGTTTTTTAAAGTGTCGGGGAGTATGTTTAGAAGACTGATAGAAGTGCTGTTTTTCTGTGGGAGGCATCTATTTTTGCAGGATGAGGGACATGCTCCTTTGGAAATGCTGTTAGCAAGTAATAGTGAAAGATAGGTAAGAATTTTAAATACTGTAACTTGAAATCTTTCCAGGGGATGCTGGGTATCTCCTGTGGTCATTTACTCAAATAATCTTTGTAACTATTGCTATCAATTTCCACGGCTGCTCCATGAAAGGAAGTAGAGATCTCCCAGATGAAACCAGTGTTTCAAGTTTTTTACAGATTTGCAGTTGTTCTTTGCTGCTTTTAACATTTTTGCTTGCTGCCACAAGATGCTGTGTTCCTAGTTAAGTAAAATGACCAGCCTCTAATGTGCCCCTCTTTACTCCAAGGGTTGTTTCTGGATCTTTGACAGATTTGTGCACACTGGTAGCTTAGTCTTTGATTTCACTTCAAAATTATTGGACTCAGCAGGACAATGACATCATCAACATCATATTACGGTTTTTATTTTACTTATGAGTCATATGTCCGTTTGTTTCTTTGTTTGCCTTCTCTTTGTTCGATTCCTTTCTTTTATAACCCAAATAATGGACAGTATGAAAAATCATGAGGGTAAAGCACCACTTTTCTTCCTCTAATCCTAACTACAAAACAGTTCTTTATATTAACAAATTTGACTGCTCCTTTGGATTTGAGACGCAGCTGTGTAAAACCAATGTGTTTCTTTTGACTGAAATAAAAATGTGTTTAAAAGTTATGAAATTACACCACCCAAAATCTTGCCCATTGTTTCTTTCCTCAGTGCACTCTGCAGTTTTTGGTTAATTGGAATTTGAAAAACCCTAAGCTGTTACCAGATCTGATAAATCATGTGTCGTTTTCAGCAAAGAAGAGCTCTTTTTGAACTTCAATCTGTTGTTGAAGAACTCAGATGAAGAATAATTACAGTATAAAAATCACTCCATCACAGTTGAATGTGATCTTCTGCAAAACTGTCTAGCCAAGTCTGCAAACAACCTCAAATTCTTTGCAGTCATGTATAGATTGGTTGTCAAATCAAATCAAATCAGGACAAGCCAAACAAATGAAATATTTTACCTACTTTCTTGTTTGGTGTGGACTATAGAAATATACAAATCTTGAGATAAAAACAACCCAAATATTGTTACTTTGATAGCAGCTGGCTTACGAGGCAAGTAGTCTGTCTCCCTACAGCTGAAATAGTATTTCATTACCTCATGATCTGTGCCCCTGAGGCACAGCACCATATCTAGACTACTGAGGAGAAGCAGAGTATCTGTTTATCTGGAAAGCTGTAGAGTAAGTCAAAAAGTCTGGCTTTATAACCTCTGCAGTGGGGTTTTACCAAGTAAGGAGAAACATGGATGGAATATGGTGTACATAGATGTATATATAAAGTAAAAATTGTGATCTGCATTGTTAATTTTTAAAAAGTTTTTAATGTTTTAGTTTTTCTCCAGGGAAAAATGAACTTTCCATGTCACCTCCTCAGCTGTTCTGTTTTGTTCTTCCCTGGAAGGTACTTCTGATTCAGTAAAGTGCACTGACAGCCTAATCACTTTTACCAGTGCTGGGGAACTCTTAGAGCGTGTGTTTGACTTAAAACACAAGTAGTCTCATTTGAAACAAAGCATGTGTCTTGAATTGTCTGCTGAATCAGATGTAGCCTTGATTTAACATGTGGAATCAAGTGTAAAGTGTGTGTATGCTTATGGTCTCCACCACTGTAGTATGCAAGTTCCTTGCAGGTGTTCCTGAAACCATATGCAATACCCATGATACTGATGCTAGGGTACAATGACTCCCGCTTTACTCAGAGCAAATGGATGTGAAAAGATGTTAAGTAATTTGAACAAGACTGCTTAGACAATCTGTGACAAAGTTTGTACATTTAAATATCATTAACTTGTGTTTAAAAGAGCTCTACTGGATAATATCTTACAAGTCAAATCATTCGGTTTTCATCATACATTTGTGTATTTTCTTATTCTGTTCATCTTTTACTTCCTGTGGAAGGATAATAGAGTCCAATCTGGAATTTAAATCACAAGAGTTGTCACAGAGCTAAACCACACTAATGTTTTACCTAGACAAGAAGTAAATTCTTCATCTTTATTGTTCAGATGTCTTTCAAATAGTATGTAACACATGCCAATGTCTGCAGCTACTGGAGTATCACGGAGTGGCAGAAAATCACCATGCTATTCCTTTCTACATCTCTTATTTCGGTAGGTCTGTGTGGTCTGTGGTGAAAAGACAAAACTTCCAGTCTGAGATTTCATTCTGAACCTAAATTTTGATGATCAATGACAGGATGCTAAAAATATACCTAAATGTCTCTGTGATTCTGCAATTGAGTTTCTGAAAAAGCATTGTACTTGTGGTAAGAGGTAAAGTGTGAAGTTCCAGAGAAATGAGCTGTGAATTGCAGCTGCACTGGAAATTGATCCTGTCTGTCAGTGTCTGCTCCATATTCTCAGGAAAACAGAGCAGAGCAGAGAAGGAGCCAAGATCACCAGTTAAATGGGATGCCGAAGTGCCAGGGGCTAGAACCAGGCTTGCTGGTCCCTCAGGTCGGAGCTGCGACTGCCAGACTTCACTGCTCAATACCTTGCTGAAGCTGGCAGGAGGAGAGCAGTATGAAAAATGCTGCAGGCGCCAGCAGGGGAGTTAGTAAGAACTACCTGGCTAAGCTTCAGGCATGACAGGCAGTGTGCTCCTTTGGGAGGAAAACCTCTTTTCTTATGAATTTGTAGGCCTTACTTCCCCCATTCGCCTCATGATTTGTACCAGTGAGGCATAAGAAAAAAGCTGGAATACTGAAGAACAACAGAGGCTCAGTTTATTTAGAGAGCTGCAGAGCAAGTGGTCTGGCTCTATAACCCCTCTGTGGGTGGGCCTCTACCACGTAAGGGAGGAACAAAGGTTCGGCAAATAGCTGCTGTGGGATGAGGTGTATACGTTGCATATATTATGATTGGTATGAATCTCCTTATTTATCTTTTAATCTAAAAAATGTGATTTCAGTTGCGATTACCACTGTGAAATGACGCTTCTCTATATAGCCATCACTTACCTTACCTGATGCGAGGTAACAACAGCAGACCATTACTAGAATGACATCCTCCAAGTGCCACAGGCATGGTTAGTGCAAGTCTCACGAACACAACAGCAGCACCTCTACAGAATGCTTACTGTTTGACTTAAAGCTGGGAACCCACCATGGGAAAGTGATAAAAAAATCCTGCAGAAAATAAAATCAACTAAATTAAGTCATCTTGCTGTGGTAATTAATTCAGCTTACCCTTTTAAATCATATTCATTAGCTGTCATTCTTTTTGTGTTGCTTAACAGTTTTCTTTCCCAAAGTAGTCTGCATCCTTCGTGATGAAGAGCATGTACTTTCCAGTGTATTGGAAGCAATGTACTGTGCTCTCAGAACCATATCACATCAACTATTTCCTCTGGGGAATACGACGATACCTCTAGAGAAGCTCAGTGCTTACTTGATCAAATAAAAACTTCTTTTTCTGTCTTTTGTTGCAAAACCTGCTATTTTTAATGGCTATTTTTTAGCCACATGGCTTATTGATCCAAATATTCCATTGTTACCTTAGCCTTTTTTTCTGGTTAGAAGTAAACATGTTTCCCTTCATCTCTTTCCTGCTTACTGTGTGAATTGACTGATCTTAAACAAAAATTGTCATGTACTTGGAGCATATAGATCTATTATGACTGAGAACTCAACTATAGAAAGCAGATGAGAACTGACATCCTCAGGTCTGTAATGAAGTCATGTCTGCTAAATGAAACCAGTTGGTATTGGGAAAAAAAAAAAAGCAAATAAAGTAGTGGTTCTTCAGAAATAGGTTTATTTGATGAAAGAAATAATAAAGCATCATCTATTCCACTAACCATATGCATTTTGAGAATTTAAAAGTGTGATTGAAGACACAGAGTGGGTAAATTCTTTGTAGTAGAGGCCTGTAGGATCTTCAGAGGATCTTTCATGGACAAATGTCTTTGGAATATCCAACCCTACTTTCTCAGTGGACATTCCCCATAAACCAGAAGTTATTTCACCTGGTGTATCATATAACGTCTTGCTTTATTTTTCTTTATATGTCTTTCTCTGCTGTGTCTCAGGGTTTCTTTATATCCTGCTCTCCCTTTCGTTCCACGAAGTGCTGTCATTGACTGGTTGACACACCACACTTACCTCCTGAAGGGGTTACTAGGGCCCTATCAGTTGCATAATCTCTGAATGAATGGTGAGAAAAACAGATAGGAGCTGCATAGCTGTCTGATACTATACATATACAGAATTAAGTCAGGAACTAATGCAACCAGGGTGTTTGCCTTGTCTGATGAGCTTTATCCTGTGAATATCAACAAAAGCTATTTTTCCTCCTTCTTTTACAATCTAGTATCTTTTATGCCTTGTCTGGTTTTTTAGAAGTGAAAATGTATCTGTCATTCTCATAGCAATGACTTCAGGATTTACCTAGAGGGCTAACTTTTACTACTTATTAAGGTAACGTGACATAATCTTCCTCCTGGGAAGAAATTTTGGATAGGTTTTGATCCATTTCTTTTTGCACAGCCCCACACTTTCAGTTTTAAAATGCTAGGAATTAGTTTTATGTCTCTAATAAAATGATTTCTCAGCTCCCCTGTGAATTTTCTGATTTGCCTACTATGGAACTAAACAGACTGTTCCATATTCCTGCACCTAGGAGCTTTGTTCATCGGCTTAATGTTGTATGTCAGGGTCACCTCAATTTTGTTGATTTTCTAGTCCTATTTAGCCCATTCAGATAGAATTACAGTTACGCAATGCCCATCAAATCCCCTTTGCTATTCAGTCTCACCCAAATGAAGAAATGCTTAGAAGCTGACATGAAACCAAAAAAATGGAAAACTTTTTTAATAAAATTTATGTCTGAATTATGCAGAAATAAATGCGTAAGGAAGACATTAAATTCTTAGGACTTTTAGGTCTTTGAGGTTTGCTTTTCATTAATTGTTGTAGCAATAGAAAATGTCCCAAACATACCGAACACCAGGATTCTTAGCTGGGCTATAAGAGTGTTGATTTATCCTTGGTAAGGACATTTTTACCAGTCAGTCTAGTCACTATAAAGGAGACCAGGATTAGATCTTTTAATGAATCTGTTTTGCTTTGCAATTTTGTCATCAACTGGCAACTATTCTATCTTGGTGATCAACACTGTTGGGTAGTGGCAATAAATGAAAAAAAAAAAAAAAAGCTGGAGGATTTGAGAATAAAAAAAAATACCTTGCTTGTAGATGTTAGAGAGAATAAGCGATTTCCTAACACCTTTTCTTCAAGGAATTCAGATGAATAACATCTTTGAACAAATATTTCAAGCATGCAGGGATTTTATTAAAAGTGAAAAGATGAAATCCTGTGTAAATTGTTTATAACATTCCTAGTGAAGACATGTTGATTAATAAACATAAAAGAGGGAAGATGCATATTAATTTGTTTATGTATAAGAGGTTTCTAGCTCATTATAAGTCTTCTAAGTATTTAACTAGTGAAGCAGTGGATAAAACCAGACATTGTCTTTAATCTTGTTGAGGGCTTCAATATGAAAACCCCCAGATTATAGCTAAACATGTATAATAGCTGTATTAATGACAGTGTTTTGAAAATGAGGGTGGGGGTGGTGTCAACTCAGTGGGTTTGCTGTAGTATGGTGGAAGTTTGAGTTCACTTTCCTATCTCAATGGCTGGGACCAGTAGGACTGAAGAAAATTTAACTTCATCAACCATGATCTTTGGTTCTTTTATATAGATAGCCCTAAGTTCTTGGGTATGATTTTGTTAGATGTGATTTATGGCTGTTTACCAACCAGGAGATCTCTAGTTGAGCACAGGTGCAGTAGGATCTCAGCTGATGTTTCCTGTCTGTTTATTCTGATTCTTTGCTAAACCACTACTACAAACAGGTATTTTCACTCTTTATTTTAGATGTGGTAAAAAAAACAAAAAACCAACCACAAACCAAGAAAGAAGCTATTAACAACCAAAATTTATGGGAAAAGAACCCTATGGGCTATTTGAAAGGAATTGGAATATTAGCTTAATGTCCTGGCCAAATAGATATTGAGTAATTGCATATAATCTAACTTAAAAACAAATGAATAAGAAATAGCTAAAGAGTGACCTAATGTGGTTTTTTGTTAGGTTTGGTTTGGATTTTTTTCTACAGGCAAATTTTCTTGGAGAAAATCACTGTGTATTTGCAAGTTTTCTCTAAATTCTTTCTTTTTAGATACTTGTTTTGTGAGTGGGTTTGCTTCGAAAATATTAACACAAGTTAATTTGTTAAAAAAAAAAATAAATATGGACATACTTATTTTTTGCAAGCAACAGATAGGTAAAAAAGTAAGCATTTATCCTGTATTGTGCACTTTGAGTTTAAGCATAAAATCTTTCTTGTATTTTGTTTGTTCTTCATTTTTCATCACAGACACTTTTCTCTTCTTACTGGGTTTTCTTCCTGATTTTTCAGAGACCTATACTTTTATTGTTATTTGCACTATTAGATATAAAGCATTGAATTTCTGCTTAGATGCAATATTTATAGAACTGTGTAAGGTCTTTTTACTCATTTTACTTACCGTTATAATATGAATAAATAATCATACCAGAATTATGTTGGTAATTTTGCAGATCCAATGCGTGGGCCACGGAAGCTAGAGGTTATGGAGATCAAATCTAGACAAATAACTATCTGCTGGGAACCATTTGGATATAATGTCACACGTTGCCATCGATACAACCTCACAGTCCATTACCGTTACCAGGCCGGAGGACAAGAGCAAGTGAGAGAAGAAGTAAGCTGGGATACAGAAAGTTCACATCCCCAGCACACAATTACTAATCTATCACCATACACAAATGTCAGCATCAAATTAGTACTAATGAATCCTGAAGGACGAAAAGAAAGCCAAGAACTGGTAGTTCAAACTGATGAAGATGGTAAGTTTTTGTATTTGCATATACATTGTATGTGCATAGTACCTGATAGTTAATACACTTTTCTATATAAGTGCATGTTCTGCTTTTACTAAAATCTGTAACAGGTTTTTCCAGCTTCACCAATTTTAAGGCAGTAAAGGGTCCATTAAAAGTGTTGTAATGATCCTTTATGTAACACATAACGTCACACATCATTTAATAATTTCTTCCTTAAAGTCAGCTTGTGTTTGAATTATGTTTTGCCTCTTAAAAGTTCCAGAATCATTTTTGAGGAAATTTCATGTGAATGTCCACAGTATCCTCATGTAAGCTTTTCTGTTGAATGATATGCTTAACATTAAATATTTGTTCTGGTTTGCAGTTTCTATTTCTCTACTTGGCTTTCCAAGCGTGGGATGCTGTTAGTTGGTTATTCAGACCATATATTCTATATACAGACATTGCAATATGTAGATATACCCTTCCTTTTAGTAATTTTCAGCTAACATGGGGTTTTCAGATGTCATTTTTTAATTTTGAGGAATAGTTAAATTGTGTCTTTTTTGAAGCATGGACAGCAGTACTGGCTACCACGTCTCTGTAATGTTCTAACAATATTGCACAAAAAAGGTTATACCATCCTCCTATGTCCTCTGTGATATTATAGTGATTATACTTGTAGAGCATTTACTGGAGCTCTGTTAGCTACGGTATCAAAATGGGACTTCCTTGTTGAATTGGTCATGCACCAGGACTCACTTTTACCTTTCCAGGTCACTGTGCTGATGTATAGCCCCTTAGGGCCCCTCTACAAGTGTCTGTTAGGTTTTTTGACCTTGCTTTTAGCTATTTTAAACTGCATACCATTTAAAGAAACCTTATCAAATGACTGGTATTGCTTTAGATTATATATTTGTCCTCCTCCCATTTTTATTGTCTGCAATCTGAACAGGAATGGCTTTGTATTTTCCTCCAGATCAATGATAGATTTTCTGCAAACATGTTGGAAAGATTTCTAGAAAAAGCTTCAGCAATAAAGAGTTCTTGCAATAAATACTTAAGTCTGTCATTTAAACCTATTAAATCATTCAATATATGCTGTATTGGTTTTGTGTAGTGCTAATTTCTAATTAAAATATATGAGAGAATAAAATAAACAATTTTGCAATGTATAGTTAATGCAACAAATTTAACAAAGGATAGCAAACAAAAAATTGTTTAATTAGAATTAATTTTGCTGTCATCCTCTAATTTTGATTCGGTTCAATTGTAGGATAACAAAGCTAAAGACCTTACAGTTATCTGGGACATCTATGTATTTCCTCTAAAAAATTATGTAACCTTTTTTTTTTTTTCCTGGCCCGCTTGGACTTTATATTATTCCAAGACCTATTAAAAGTAGCATCAGTGGTTGAGAGAATACCTTGGGCAAAAATTTTAACTTTTTAGTATACCATGAATTTTTAGTACAGTACATAAATCTGGATGTAACACAACAGAGTATAGTGACCCAAATAATCATCATAATTTTTTGACTCACACAGTCATGTAGGTTGCAAAAACCTTCAGAGCTCACTAAGTCCAACTTTTCCTCAGAGCAGATCAAGTCAGAGCAGATCGTGCAAGGTCTTGTATGGTTTTGTTTCAAGTATCTCCAAAGACGGCTATCCCACAGCCCCTCTGAGTAACCTCTGCCACTGTTTGACCTCCTTTGTGGCATAACTCCTCAGAGTTTATGGCCTTCAGATAATTTTAGAGGCCTGCCATAGTGTTTTGCTATACTTCCAACTTATTACACTGTATTTAATTCCTCTCCTTTTATAAATCATTAACCTTATGATTTCAAATAAGTTTTGCCAGTTCTCTCCTACTTGGAAGCACTGTTTAGTGTCTAGACTTCAGGTTGCCCTAAAGTCCATACAGGACTTGTAAGCCAGGTCAGAAACCACCACCTGTGTCCTTGGAGCTTCCCCTTGGGAGAGCAAGAGACTCTGCGGAGAGCTACGGAGAGGTGGTTATGAAGTCTCAAATCAACCACTGCTGCAAGTGGTTTCCAATTCTTTTTCTCTAGCATGTGGAAAACATTGACTGTATATTCTTATGGGATTTTCACAGTTTGTGGAAAAATGCTAACCCACCCATTCCTGATGCTTCACAACAGTCCTATGTGCATTTTTCAGGATTTTCTTTTCACATTCCATTGCAAGTATTGTTACAAAAATAAATTCGCAGCTACATGTCCATGTTCTGTTTACACATCTTGTTCTCTGAGAATTGCATTGAGGTTGGGTCAAGGATAGGTAGTTGTTGCAGAACAAAAAGGAAACAAGTAGATACCTGAGAATAGTTGATATATACCTTTTATCAGAACCTTCTGACATCCTTCACTCTTCAGAGGTCATTCTCATAAATTAAGAGACTTTAAGAAAAATGAACGGTGTCAGATT
>JAVJGJ010000037.1:59204731-59218094 GCA_035590215.1 Microhierax caerulescens
GAGACTTTAAGAAAAATGAATGGTGTCAGATTTTCAGTTTGGCTGCTTCATAATTTCCTTATGTTCACCCTGCTGTAGGTCTTCAGGCCTAATGTCAGGGAGCATTCCTATTCTTTGCAACATGTGGCTTGTCTTTCCAAGCTAACCATTCTAGTTCGGTCTGTTGAAAATATTACGTTAAGGCTTGTCCAATTTCATATATGAATGTTTAATCTGTTTTCCATTGTGGGCCAGCAACACTACTTTCAAGCAGGTATCACAAGTAGATTTTATTTACAAGAATTTACATTGGAGATGCTGCCTAATTCCTTATGAAAAGCTGATTTGTCCTTTCTTCCATCAGTAGTGTTTTCTGGGAAAAGTGCATTTCTCACTAATCCCTTCTTACAATGAAGGTGACACATATGTTTCCTTAATAGCACTGTCTTGTTAAATAAGTCATTCTCCTGAGCTACCCTGACCTTTGTTTCAATCTTGACGAAATAATAGTGGGATGGTTTTTATGCCTCAAGAGAGCAAATGTTAAGCAGAGCGTCTCCTTCTGAAATTTTTCTCAAACCAGTATTATTTCTTTTTTTTATCCATTAGTCCCGAGTGCTGTGCCACTTGAATCTATTCAAGGGAGTACTTTTGAAGAGAAGATTTATCTTCAATGGAGAGAGCCAGCGCAAACATATGGTGTGATTACTTTGTATGAGGTACCTACATTTTGCTATGTTTTAATTTTTATGTATAGTTTTGATTTTTGAAAGTAAATAATTAGTAAGAAAATTATTTTTTTTTACAGTTTATGTAAAATCAAACTTTTTGAAGGTAGTAGTGCTTAAAAAATAATAAAATCAAATAAATACTGTAGGAGTAAATTATGCAGAACCCAAAATGTCACTATGTTAGTAGCTTTAAAAAACCTGCTATTTTTAGAACCATGTGATACAGCATTCTATCTAGTAATGCGGATCAAATATTTAAAAGAGTGAAAGACTGATCTTAGGGAATTTATTAAGAAATAGGAGACATAACACAGTGGTGACAGTCAACATCACATTTAGATAAGACTCATTACAGGAAGCCTATTGTATTAGAAACAAGCAGGCATAATTAAAAAAAATCTAACAGTTTTAAAATGCAAATTCAACAAAATGGTATGCTGTTAGATGTCTAAAAATCACTGCTTTTCCTCATGTGAAACCTCTGCCTGAATACCTTTTAGAATAATTGACAAAAGACTGTACACATTAAGCTGTCAGACAGTAATCACTGTTAAGCTTCTTACCTGACCTTACCATACAATCGGTATTGAAATGCTTTGTTTAAAAAAAAAAACCAAAAAACAACACCTAAATGAGATGCTGTGTAAAAGAAAAGTTAAATTGAGTGGTAACCTGTTGATACTGTTTTGAAAACTATTTTATTATAAGAGGATAAAATGTTATGAACCAGTGTGTATCAAGTTTTTATAAAGCTAACTACTTTCCAGTAGTTCAACAGTAGTTCAACAGTTGCCTATCTTCAGGGATCAGAATGTATTGTTTAATATGTTAATGTTTTTATTGATGCAGGGCTTTACGTACATAGACACACAGTGGTGAATCATCTTTCTACCCATGAACATGCAAGCATGTCTAATTACACTGCTGAAAAGTATATGCACTGTATACATGCAGTTCATTCTTAAATGTATATATACGTAACTCCATCAGCTGTAATGGGAGTTGTGCAGGTATATTCAGAGATGGAAAAGAATAGCTTGGCCGGACTTTCTAAGGTGGTCAGGACTGCGCAAGTCTCTAAACGTCAAAAAAACCTAGCATTCCCACAGTTGGTTTTAGTGCCTGAAGGAGACAGTCTTTTAATATATGTGGTGGGAAAAGCATTGCTTTGCAATATCAAGTACTAAAGTATCCATTGCTATTGTGAAATTAAGTGCAAATCCAATTATTTTACAAACATTTAAAGAAAAAAATCTTTAGATGAAGAAAAGACAAAATGACAAATTATACCATTTTGTTCTTTCTATCACCAGTACAGGTCCACAGTTGTAGGAATAAAGGGATTAGTCCTTTTGGCAAGTTTTCATCTAAATTTGATAACAATAGTCAACATCCAGTGAGAAAATAACCTTCATACCCTTTTTTTCATCACTGCAAATCTAAACTGGCATTAGCAATGGTGGACATTAGAAATCAGTTAAAAAACCCCAGTAGAAACAGTCTTACAAGTGGAAATGAAATACAGAAAAGGTGCAAGTTCATTTTAACCTGGCAAAACACCTTTTTTTTCATGTGTTCTGCATGATCTATGGAAGAACTTAATTGATTACTGAACAACAGCCACTTAGCTATGTAATGACTAAACACCGCAAAAAAATCGTAAGAATATAACACAGATGGAAGAGTCTGGTATTCTTTTGAATAAAACTTAAGTAAAATCTTGGAAGATTCAGTTAGGAATCATAGAAATACAGAAAACAGTTAAAGGGATATGCAAGAAGTCATTTAGTTTACATATCTGCGCAGAACAGGATCAGCTGTATATAAAACATAGTTGCAATGTAGTTGTCTTACCTGTCTTTTCAAATCTCAAAAAAAGGTTATGACCTACTCTCCCACAAAGAGGTATAACACCACTTATCATCAGAAGGGGAGATTTTTTTTTTGGCAATATGTAACCTTCATTTCTTTACTGATAAAAGTCCAAATATTTGGTAGTGTAATCTTCTTCTGTCTCCTGTTATAATTAGGAGGATTAGCTGAGTGGTTTTCAAGGCACTTTCAGTTCAAATTATGGATAAGGAGTTGTAGACAATCTGCCTATATCTACCAAAATAATGTCAGCGTTTATCTAGATTGTATCAAATTTTTTATTACTGATTTTCAGCACTTTATTGATGTTATATTAGATGGCTCATCTAAAAATCAATTTTCATGAAGTCAGAGCTTTTAGGGAATTGCAAATGTTTAAGGTGTGTAATAGTGACACTTAGATGTTTCTATGTATTGTTTTATGTGTCATCCTAAAGGTAATGATTTGGAATAAATATAGAAAAAAAGAATGTCAATTACCAATTTATATAATAAGAGTGTTGAAACTACTTGCATACAAATGAAACTTTAAAAGTAAAAAAGAAAGATGAATCATTTTTACTTTTTAATTTTTTAATGGATTTCTTATTTTTAAATTCTCATTACAGTGCATGGAAATTAGTAATTAATAGAAGAAATCTGGATCAAGTTTTACTGTGAACTTATATTAATGTTTCTAATGAAAATTAAAAATACTGCTTGAATCAAAGAAGGAACTGAGGACACAATATACACTCTGCATATATTACTTAACATTTTATCTCTCCTTTCCTCCAAATGAAAATCTGATCTAGGTACAATATAATAACCTGAAAAATTCAGAATTAGCAATTACAATAGCTAAGCTTTAGACTAAAATACAGGCTTTACCCACTTTCTGAAAAATTTGCCTTAAGCTGCCCTTATCATCTTTTACGGGTAATCTTATTCAGAGCAAAGTATAATTATACTGAAGTCAGCTGGAACTGGGGGCTACACCCTATGTTGTTCACTTATCTGTTTTTACCTGGTGGTTTTGGTTTTGTTATTGTGGCTGATCAAAAGGAACAGGAAGGTGAATTCAAAAACTGATACTGCTAAAGCCAGCATCTTGAAGGAATTAATGTAAGCCTGAACCCATCCTTTAGAGTTGTAATCTAGCTGCCTCTAAGTCTCTGTATCTCTAAAAGTAATAACTCATAGCAGTTATGGCTGAGTTTCTGTGTCCTTTCGTGGGATTCAGGATTTGAAGAGTATAAGAGAGTAAGATAGCTTATCATAAAATGTCTGACAGCGCATACATCAGAAGGGTTTACTGGATAAAGATGCAATCTCTGTCCATCTGCTCAAGGCAGTTTATAACTTTCTTACTCTTTTGCAGATCACCTACAAAGCAGTCAGTTCCTTTGACCCAGAAATAGATTTATCCAATCAAAGTGGACGAGTCTCAAAGCTAGGAAATGAAACGCACTGTCTCTTTTTTGGACTGTATCCTGGCACTACGTACTCTTTTACCATCAGAGCCAGCACAGCTAAAGGCTTTGGACCTCCAATCACAAATCAGTTCACCACTAAAATATCAGGTATTTGATTAAAGAATATTATTGTTTGCTTATAATAATGATGTGGGTAATTCTTTTGTTGTTTACTTCTTCAGGATTTAACAAGCAGCAAATTGAAAAAAGTAAAATATGTGTTCATCCCTGATGTCAAAGTGACATATATTAACATATCTGAAAAACTTCCAAGTGCTTAAATATCAGCCGGTACTTTGAAATTCTTGTTCACAACTGTAACTTATCACCCAAGAAACTATGAATTATGTGCCTGCAGTCAGTGCCAGCTGCTGTTGCAACACAGCATAGGGTTTTTTGGACATGAGAATGAGGGTTTCATTCAGAGCTTAGTCAGCCTTGACACGATTCTAAATTAGTACAGTAACGGTACTGGAAAATCTCTTTAATGAGCCATGAACAATTGAGAGTAGAGCAGAAATACTGTATATCTAGCACTCGCTTAGAAAGTGTAGCTAACTGCCAGCCCGCGTATGTTCCTAGCAGGCGTGTGGACTGAAGTGGATACGAAACTCTATTAGACAAGAACATCAGGACTTGTGGTTTTCAAATAACAGCAGCATGATTGTCACTTCTGCAGATCCATGAAAAATATTTTAAAGCCCTCCCACAGGCAGGGGAACACTTCATTTCTCTGTCTGATGGGATGCAATACTATTACATCCTCTAAAATTCTTATGTAATTGATGACAAAATGTTTTGCAAAGTTACACTTGAAATCACTTTACTCTTCACTTCTCTACAATCTTCTTGGGAATTAAAGTGACAGTTGAACTATGGCCTCTTGATAGTATTTATAGAAAACTGACTTATCTATAAAGCACAAAACTGTGTTTTTCAGAAAGGACAAAAGAAAGCATTTGGGTACAAAATCTTCTTTCTCTTTTACTCTCATTCTTTGTGCATTTCCCCTTCACTCATTTTCTGTCCTCACTGGAATGAAAAAAAGTAACAAATGTTAATAAAAAATAGAGCAATTTCTCTTTTCTTATTATAGGAAAGGTTGGTTAATGCAAGGTGGAAAACACTGCCGATATAAATGTTTATAGAGGAAAAAAAAAAAAGTTGTTAATTTTCAAGTTTAAAAGTTATTCTTTAAAGAAAATTTTAATATAGTTAACTCTGATCCGTAAAGATGGGATTAACTTCACATTCCCTTTCCTATACTGAGAAGAAACTTTCTCTGTCAGAAATCTGTTTCTGACACAAGACTTGATAAGAGTTAGGATGGCAGAATCAACCCTTATTAGAATGAGGAAGGAAGGAGACTATTGAGAGTGAATGAGAATCTGGACATTTGGGAATAGTGTTGGATCTTAAATTGTTCTTTTCTAAATTTGGCATGTCACCAACTAAAACTCATTAGCATGAACTGCAGGCATGCTTGGGAATGAGGCTAACCTCCAAGCTACCATGTGGCGAGGTTCTGCAAGCTGTCTGGTCTGCACCCCTCTCTCTCATTACTTCTTGTCAGTTACTGTGCTAACAGGGGGTGTTCATGACTTATCCATGGGTAGTTAAAGACAATGTCTTGATGAATTTAAAATAGAAGCAGAATGCGAACATTTCTGTATCATTGAAAAATCACAGTCGAAATTTTAGCTGTTGAATATGGTACCCTCTTTTCAGTGCTATTGGCCTATGATCTCGTTGTCTCACTGTAAGGCTTTGAGGCTCTTGATGTGGCCAGTGCTCTCCATTTTGGGAGATGTGAAACAAAACTGCTGAAAATTTATGAATGAAAGATTTCACTATTTTTTTAAAACAGATAAGGTGGCAACAGTACGTCCTGACCAATTTCTTAATTGTGATTAAAAGTTTTACTTTGTCTAACTCTAGACCACATTTTCACCTGAATAAAATACTCTTAATTTCCAATCTTACCTGTTTGAGTAGTAGAATTCTGTATCGTAAATAGTTGCCATGTTTCATTCTACAGTTGTGTGACTGGCACTGATGGATGAAGTGATCTGTATGTAAATATGTATTACCAAAAGCAGAGCTTTTAGCAGTGCTTGCTATCAAAATTGATGGGTACTCTATCAGAAGACTGTTTTCTGTTGCATATAACTGTGAAAAGTCATCTGTGCAGGCTAAAATTTTGTATGCTGCCTTTCATACTAAGAAGAATTGCATCCATTTCAGGAACATGGCTGGCATTGTGAAAAAGCTGCTAACCGGTACATTTCTGAAGTGCTTTCAAACAGGGATTTAAATATTTAGCAAGAGAGACATTACTCTGAGCCATCACTCTGAAAATCTGTCCAGCTTTGGCCAATTTGTAAATGTTGCAGTTTGCACATAAATGGTGGGAACTTGACAGAATTAGGCAGTGAATGTCACCATAGATGCCATACTTACTAAACAGATTTAAGTTCTCCAAGCTTTTAGAGCCTTGCCTGTGTGTTCATCAATTCAGTGTGGCCCAACACAGATAGGGAGCCTCTAAAGGCCTTATCTTTTAGTGCATCTGAGCTTTCTGCTGCTGAAGACCAGAGTGTGCAGTTGCAAAAACTGTGAACAGGAAGAATATCTCCTGTTTTCTCTGTTTATTCATAAACTCCTTCTTTACATGTGGGCAGGGTGGAATGGAAAAAGGCCTAACCTAGAAAGAAGTATAAAAGTAGATGATGTCCAAGTGCCTGTGGAGAAGTAGGCAGAACTAAAAGAAGGAACTGGAAGAACCATAACTCATACCCTGGACAGGAAGACAATTTTGGTGAAGGGTCATTAAGATTAGTAAAGAGTGCAAGTAGGAATAGGCGTCATAAGTTAGGAAGATTACAAGGTTTGTTAAGATTTGGGCAGGAGACGAAGGGCAAGAAATGTCACTGGATGTTCCAAAAATGCTCAGAGTTCAGCAGCTTTCTGGAGATGCTGTTACTCTGTGCTTCTGTTATATTCAGTATGGTCAATTTGAGAGTGGGACATTATGTGAACAGATTCTGCATATTCAAAACAGCTAAACTGAAATATTTGAAAATTGTGTCTGAATCTTCGAAGTACTGTGTAGTATTATGCTTCTAGGCTTCTCATAGTGGGTACCTGAATTACTTAAAATGATAAGTGAGAATGTTTGTGCCTTATATCCAGGGTTGTAAACAGAATAAAACCTTCTCAGCTTATAAGGTAGTTCTTGGAAATTTTTTTTTTTTTGGTGAATATCAATGAGAAGCGATGAAGATGTTAATGTTTTCACAGTAAACTGAAAAGTTGTGGACAAAAGTGTTAATGAAATCCTTCCTTGGATATGTAGGGTAATATGAATAAAGGAGAGAAGTTCATATACTTTTCAAGTAGATGCAGCTACTACTGGCAAGGTGAAAAGGATTGGAAAATACACTTGAAAGAAATGTTGGAGCTATTTAATTTGCTAGAGGAACCTAGAGTTTGATATTATCTGTATATGGAGCATAATATACTCTGAGTAACTTCATCGGTATGGTACACAAAGTAGCCAGTGGCTGGAAGATGAAGCTAAACAAATCGAGATGCCAAATATGTCTCCACGGTCAACATGAAGTATGAGTAGCCATTGGAAGAACCTGCTAAAGAAAAGGTCTTCTCCCTTACCAAATGTATTTTCTTTTTCAACCAGAAATCAGTTTAGGGAGATTCACTGTCCTGCATTATTCCTGTGGTCAGAAAACATTATTGCAATGACCACTTTTTGCTTCTTTAGCCTTTAAATCTGTTAATTGTGTATCCTCATTAACAACTGGACAATAAGGATACAACAGACTGGTAAACAACCAACTAATCGAGCAGCTTAATCCATCCAGTATAAACTTAAAAATGCAACTAGATCTTAACACTGAAAAAAATAGCAACAGTAAAAGACAACAACTGAGGCATCATTTGTTTTAATCATGACCGTAATTCCTTAATGAAGACACAGTTTGCAAAAGTGCTATTGAGTGTGGCTTCAAACCAAGATAAGCTCTCATGGTGGTAATCCTGCTTCATTTGTGTAAATTATGTCTGTGGTGGACAACAGACCCAGGACAGTTACAGCACTAGCTGAAATCCCAGGAATGACAAAGTCTGAGTGCATCCTAATATAACGGGCATACTGAGAAAGCTGGGCTCGGTTTCAAAAACGATAGTCTCTTCAGTATGCACATTTGCAGATGCTTGTCTTGAGATAACTTTTAATTTTTAAGTCATGGATTCTCAATACTTTCTTCAAACTTACTCCTGCTAGTATATGTTTCCTGACCTCATTGGTAGTGAGCTGGGATTTCTTTGGGGTTTGGTTTGGTTTTGATATTTTTTTCTTGGCTGAAGGTATTTAACAGGTGTGTTGTAACAGAAAGCCTTTTAGACCTATAATACGGTCCTTATATTTGAAGAAGTCTTTAAAATTGACTATTGAAATAAAGATACAGCTCTTGAAAGAAGAAATACAGAAATAATGATTAATTTTACCTCTTTTCTTTTCTTATTCTAGCACCCTCTATGCCACCATATGAACTTGAAACACCTTTGAATCAAACTGACAGCACTGTGACAGTCTTGCTGAAACCTGCACAGAGCAGAGGCGCTCCTGTCAGGTACTGGGAGAAAAATCTCTATAAAATTAAAACGAAATTGATTAATTTTTTGAACATGTTTTCTAGGGATTTTCTACACTACAATCTGTGTCTAAATTCATGTCTGTATTAGCTCTAATTAAATTAAATAACTGAAGAAAATGAATGCTTTGATGTTGAGTGTTCGTGTATTGTTTAAAGGATTTGATCCAGATGCAAGTGGCTTGTTCTTTGAAGATAAGGAACAAAGCCATAGCTCTGTTGTGTGGGTGGCTTCTTTAAGGTAATTGCTTACTGCAGTGTTATAAGTTCAAGGGCATATCACATTGCTTATGCTGAGCTACTGTCTTTAATACTGTCTTCTTGTTTACTTCACAGATTTAAGATAATGAACTCTTAGTAAGCTAGCCAATTTAAACAATATGTACTGTAACGTTTGTAAAGTATTTACATTTAATTGACCATAATAGCGGTGATAGGGAAAAAAAAATCAACCTGGAAAACCAGTTGCTTAGATTCTTGACAGTACCTGTTAATGAATTTACAATTTGTAGAGGTTTGTTTAACTGCTAGATACACAGCACTGTCTAAATCCTTCATTGATTAAAATAAAAGATGCCTGCTTTTCAGTGAAGAAAACAGAGGAATAGTTAGATTATTTTGAATAAGAAACAGTAGGTTTTGAATGAGGACCAGTAATAAGTAATAAGTAATACTTATGAATACAATGAAAATACGGATTAGAGAAATACAGATTTTTCAGAGGTTTATTCTTTTGTTACCGTAGGAAGAGTTTCCATCTGTAGTGAATGACTATCAATTGCTTTCATTGTGATGCTAAGGTTTTTGGTAATTTCTATTTGTCTGGGAAATACAGATCTGATATATTCATACATATGTGAATGAAAAGAAATGTTCTTTGGGTTTCTTCAGAATATTCATTGTTTCATATATTTTGGGTTTTTACTATGCAACATATTCATTGTTGCATTATGTATTATATGTAGGTAGCTCTGCATTTAGGAAATGCCATCCTGCTGGTCATTCAGACACCTTTTTAAAAAGAAAACGTAACATTTTGGGAAAGTCTGAACCAGCTGAGAAAAAAAAAACAGAAAGCAATTAAAGCAGGTTTAATGAAACTTTTTGATTTAGCAGATCGGATTAGAAACAGAATGATTTGATGTTTGTCTTACTGTATCTCAACAAGCCATGCTGTAGTCCTTCTGAATTCAAGCATCTGGATTTAAAATCATACCGGTTGGAGTCATTGTTTAAACACAAACATATTAGACCATTAATAAAAAAGGTTTTCATTCCTTTCATCTGCATCATGAACTAAAGATGATTGACTCCTATAGCAGTAGTGACACATCAGAAGCTTCACTGAGACTGAAAGGAGCTAGTTAAGAGATTAAAGTGTGCCAAATTAGATCTTGAATGGTTAGAGAAATAGGAGGAGAGATTTAAAGTAACATGAAGCTATAGAACTGACACAGCAGCAAATTTACTGAGGTCCTTTGCAACAGGTCTTAAAATAAGTGAATGCTGTCTGCAAACTGACAATGTAAATACTGAGTGAAACAGAGTGTGAAAATTAAAGTAAGAATTTCTTAATACTTTTTAACATTTTATTGTGCACTACACTCTCAAGCACACTGTCATTGCACAGATAGTAGAATACATTCTGCATATGGATTCTATCATCTTAATCTGTATTCATTGGGTGTTAGAAGTTTAGTCATATTTCATTTATGCACACCACTAAGCAAAATGCCTTGTCCCTCGATTCTGCTACTACTACTACCAGTTTAGTTAATGCAGATTTTTGAAACTGCCCTAAACTTGCAATGTAAATTATTGTTGTTGTTTTATTGATCAACACATCAGCCATGTCACCTAAAATTCCTTAATTCCTGAGATGGATAAGGACATCACAAATTCTACCATTCAAGTCAACAAAGCTAATACCTGAGGTCATCCAGAATTCCCAAATTTCCTGTGATTAAATTCTTTTTCTCTGCTTAAATATGAAAAACCCTGACACCTTCTACCTTATTTAGACTCTGCATGCTCCCATCACAACCTAAAAGGAGAGAAGGGGCAGTGCTGATTGTTTAAATGTTGATTCAAGAACCAGACTTTATAGAAATGTTCAGGAAGCTCAGTTTACAATGATAAAGTACACATTAATCATGAAGGCCAAATGGCATTCCAGGTTGTTTTAGAATTCCTAAGACTGGACATGATTAAAATGTATTTTGTCAGAGTTTTAATACAACAAATACTGCTTGCTTTGTCTTCAATTTCAGGTCCAGCATGTTTTATGGCTGTTGCTGTGTTTATGTCAAGGAGATTATTTTGGAATTATATATGTTTAAAGAAGTAATGCATTCAGTAATGATGCATGTGTGCACTTCTTTAACAGCTGGCTAAGCTATTTTGATTTTTAGAATCATTGTAATTTGCAAGGGTGAGGTTTTTTTTATTTAAGAAGATGGCTCTTTGGAAATTGTGTAATATACATCTTGTGATATATGTGTATGTAAAGAGTCAGGAAAGTTTTAAAGAGTTTGCATAAAAAGCATATAAATGCAAATATTTTTGTATGAGTGCACTACAACATCTATTGAGGGACTCTCTCTTCCAAGGCACTATCTTTTGTACCTTTTATTTCTTCAGGGCAAGTTAGCCGAAAGTTTAAAAGACCCGGGGCCACATGGCCTGCAGGTACATAGCTTGGTCAGTTCCATATACTTAAACTAAGGAATTCTGATTTATTACAAAAATCTGGCTCATACACATAAATGAAAAATTTAATGCTTGGTAACTGCATGTATTTAGTATTATTTATATTCATCTATGTTAGAAAGAGCTTTAGACTGTTTGCCACGTTCTATTATAAACAGTTCTTGTGACCTTCTCTGGGAAAGTTTTCCTGCAAGCTTTTAGCTTCAGCAGGGAGAAGCAAGTTTTCTTTGTCACATAGATTTCCATTCAGTCTTGCTATGATAAAGGTTGAGTGTTTCCACTTCTTTTATCTCGCTTACATAATCAGCAAAATGCTGTCACCATACCACCTTCCTCCTGCTATTCTGTGCCACATCTTCAAAAAGCCTTAACAGTAAACATCCCAAAGATTTTTGCCCAGATAAGACCAGAACCACCTGGTGACAGCAGGCACTCTGGGAGCAGCAGACTGGGGAAAGGAGCAAGAAGGATAAGAAAGAAGGCAAGACTATCCAGGGTCTGCTCTGCCTTCTAGTCTCTTTCTCCTATTACTGTTACAGAGTTTGGCTCAGCTGCATTTGCCCCATTAAACCCTTCTAACCAGTTAATGGCCCATTCAGCCACCCTTTTGGGTCTTACAGGCACCACAGGCAGTTGGTACTTTCCTCTTCCAGCCTGAAGTGAGGGAACAGGAGGGCCAAGCCTGTCAGCTAGCAGTGCCCTGTGGATGCAATGCATGGTTGGCATTTAGGATGTCAGATTACTTCCTGGGCTGAGGGATCAGTCCCACACCACCTGGAGCTGCAAAGCCCAGACAGGATGAGAGGGAGAGAGATCTGCAGCAACTGAAAATAATATATTTTTAAAATACCTTAAAGAAAACATGCAGAAGGAAGCAAATAAACTTTGAATTCTATGAGTTGAAAGCTGAGAGTATGCTAGAGCGAAGGCAGTTTGTGTACTCTCAATGCATGCCCTTTATCATCATTGTGCCCAACTTCTTCAGCATGCATGAATAAGAACAACTCTGCTGGGAAAATAAGGCAAACATCTCTTTGCTTGAAGTGCTTAATTTTGAAATGTACTTCTAATCTTTTCTCCCTGAAGAAGTAATGTATACATTTCAGCCCAAAAGGCTGTATTGAGTTATTAAGTATTTTGAAGTGCAGCTGAAAACTACCACTGAAATTTCAGACTCCGTGCTATCTAAAGTGATAAGCACCCCTTTCTACTGTTTCATGAGATAAACACTTCATGATGTGTTCAGATTGTCTAAATTCCAGAGATTTATATTTCTTCTTGGCCTAATCCAGACCCTAAAAGGCACCCTATAAATACTGGGTTAACCATCATAAGTGGAATTAAGGCCATCTGCACATGGTCCCTGGGATAGGAACAGCATGATTCAAAGGAAGATGTATGGTTGTTGTGATTCAACCCCAGCCACCAGCTAAGAACCATATAGCCACTGTCACTTCCCTTCCCTGGTGGGACATGGAAGAGAATCTGGGGGTGGGGGGTGGGGTGGGTAATGTAAAACCTGTGGGTTGAGATAAGAATAGTTTAATAACTGAAATAAAGTAAATAATAATGATACTACTACTAATAATAATAATAGTGATAATAATGGAGGTAACAAAGAGAGAGAGAGGAATAAAACTCAAGAAGGACAAGTGATGCACAATACAGTTGCTCACCACCCACTCACCGATGCCCAGCTGGTCCCCAAGCAGCGATCGGCCTGCCCCGGCCAACTCTCCCCCCAGTTTACGTACTGAGCATGATGTTCCATGGTATGGGATATCCCTCTGGCAAGTTCGGGTCAGATGTCCTGGCTCTGCTTCCTCCCAGCTTCTTGTGCACCTGCTCACTGGCAGAGCACGGGAAACTGAAAAGTCCTTGACTTAAAGTAAGCACTACTTAGCTACAACTAAAACATCAGTGTCTTATCAACATTATTTTCATG
>JAVJGJ010000037.1:59218194-59272660 GCA_035590215.1 Microhierax caerulescens
CAGAGCACGGGAAACTGAAAAGTCCTTGACTTAAAGTAAGCACTACTTAGCAACAACTAAAACCTCAGTGTCTTATCAACATTATTTTCATGCTAAATCCCAAGCACAGCACTGTACCAGCTACTAAGAAGAAAATTAACACTCTCCAGCTGAAACCAGGACAATGGTGTAAAGAAACGTTTGTTGGCCCAAGTCCAGGGAGTATTTCATTCTGTACGTGGCTCAGTCATTTCGATAACTGTCATAGCATAATGATTCTTAAATAAATGATAGAAGACACCTAACTTCTACTCACTGACTAGTGGTAGGAAGGAGTAAATTAAACTGAGCTGGTCACCTTTAAAACAGAAATTCTTATATGTAATGCAACAGTTCCCCATTGGAACCACTGTGCACTGCACATGAAGCTGAGGTTGCAGTTGCCTTCCCATGCCTCTCACAGTCATTGCAAAGCAGGAGGACATTGCCTTAGGGCCTCATCTCTTTCCTTCAACATGACTAAGGCCATGAGGATCAGCCTTCTACGTGTCTGGCCATCCCCTCAGCTTTGTCACTGTGTCTATTCACTTTTTCATAGGCTGGCAGCAGGAGTTTACACTCCTTGTGCCATGTCAGTTCAGATGCTTCCACACAAAGAAATGGATCATCTGAAGCCTGAGAGAGCTTTTGCAGGAACCTCCAATCTGACAGACAGCCATCTGGAGGAGCCATTACCTACCTTTATTCTTGAAACTTACCACTTCACATAAACACTCACCTGGTCGACAGATCAGAAGATTAAATTTTTTCACTGGCAAATAAGAAATCCAAGTAAAAGCTATCAAGTTATCCAGGCTGTTTGGAAACCCATGGCAGATATCACTGGAACCCAAAAAGCAGCCAGGCTTCAAGCACTCTGAACACAAAAGTCTCAGCCTATTTTCCACAACCATGAAGAGCAGTGGGGCACTTCCATTGCTGTTGTGAGTACATGGCAGCCACAGGGCTGGGCCTCAAAGTTGCCATCCACTTCTTAGAGAAGAAGTACTGGTATCTCAGTCTGTTTTCTATATTGCATGGTAGCAGTGCAGCATTAACTCCTGTGCATGAATTATGGAGGCAGACATCATGAGTATGACTAGAAATTCAGAATTTGAACAATTCAAAAAAATTCAGAAAGTGAACAAATGAGTTTTGAAAAGGGAAGATGCTGATTCGCACAATAAGACACGTGTTAGCATTCTGTGTGGGCAAAAACATGGCAACAGCACATGCAAATAAAAGCATTGCAATATCTGTGGTTTAGTTCTGTCCCTTCACAATTCCTACCTAGCACATTTTGAATTTAGCATGTTATTGTAATTTTCTTTTAGTCACAGTAATATAACATGGTAATGCATTAATAAGAAAAAAGAAAATCTCATGTAGACACAGATGAGGAGAGAAATACCAAAACTATACATTAATCAGGAGAGATTTGGAAAGATTCCCAATAAAATGAAAAGTGAACTTTGGCCTTTCAAGAACTCACTGATAAAACAGTCTGGATATTTGTTGGATTTATGATAAAGAAATGGTTATGCAGAGATAATGCTACTATGTGTTCAAGTACCGTTACTAACTCACTAGTGTTCTGAAATGTCATGTTCAAAATATAGCCTTTGAAATACTGTGAGACCACAAGGTCTAAAAAGCATGACGGGAACTTACCGTCCATTCTGTAATTTGCTTGCCACAAGCATCCTTTCTATTGTTTAAGGGTCTGTAAACATAAAGGCTTGAATTTTATGCTGTACAGTTAGCTCTTGCCTGCAAACTCTATTTCTAAATCATAGTTTTACAACCTGTAAAGGAGCCAGTAAACTTCTTTGAGGATGTCTGTGGTACAGAAGGGTTTTATTAATGCCCATAATTGTCACTTCTTTATAGCAACAAGTATAATTATTTACAGCAGAAGGGTCAATTTCAGTTTCATTGAGGGAACAGTACAATAATTGCTTATGCTGTAAAAATGCTGTAATTCTTTTTTGTTATACAGTAGAACTTGTCCTTGGACTTTTACTGTGACTTGAGTTAGAATTTATGGTACGTGTTGAGTGGGCACGCATGGTGCAGTTTCACATGTCCTGCTGGCTTGTTCAGAGATTTCCACGCTCTTTTACTGTGAATTCAAACATAGTCCCTGGGTAAAAGGAGCATTGATTCTTGATTTAAGTAGCAATTTGTGTCACTGAGAACCCAGCATGTAATGCTATCTGTCATTTAGCAATGTGATTAATAAAAATTAATCTATGATAAATAAAGCAAGCTAGAGAAATTCCAGAATAAAAGAAAGAATAGATTATTCCATATCTCTGAAGTGATTACTTTTCAGTTTCATAACTCACCAATACGTTCTCATGTGTTATGGTTATAATTAGCAACTGAAAAATTTGCTGCAGTGTTACAAGGCTCTGCCTTTGGTGGTGTTTGTTTTTTTTTTTTACCTTCCTTCCACATGTGGACCTAATGTAGGATGCAGTAGAGACCATATCTTTGCATAATTACCAATGATAGTCTTCGCTGTATTGCTTACCTCTCATTCTGACAGTGCGATAGGCCAGTTCAGCTAGGCTAGTTCTCTGCTAACATCATTTGGACCACTGGGTTTTTCCAGTCTCCCTGGTGAAGGCTGAAATCCAGCAGCAATTCAGCTGGTGAATCATAAACTCCTGGAACTCATACCCTATTTTGCTGGCTTTGGACTGCCAACTTCAGTTAGAATTGATAAAACATGTTTTTGTTAAATCTGCTTACTAAAATGAACAGCTCAGTCTCTGAGTGTGCAAGGCACAGAACACAGTGTCATTTTTCCATGATCCTTTTGCAAGGACTGGCTACTCAGTGCTCAGCTTAGCCTACCCGAACTCAGACTTTAGGCGTGCATATTTACTCGTGAATTCTGTATGCCCTGTACCGTTCTCTGATACTGAGCACAACTGGCTAAAACCAAATCATGTTCATACTGCAGGGCTCTCAGGCACAATGACCACCTACAGACTGCCAGCTGGAAATGGGCCCTGCTTCACGTCTAGAAGTTCTGGGGAGACTGGTAGATGGCTGGTGCCAAAGCCCTTGTTGGGGACCTTTCAAACCATTTAACAGGAAGGACGGTGTTGCATTTCTCTACTCAGTCTCCTTTTATCCATATAGCTTAGATGGATTTTAGGCAGCTCAGTGTTAGGAAGTCTGAGCCAGCAGCCTGTTGTCAAGTACTGCTACGTTCTCAGTAAACCAGTAGAAACCTCTAACTAGGAGCACAAAGTTCTTAAAGCTCCTCCTAGGCAAGCAAGAGACCTGAAGTCTTTGTTCCTTTCTCATGAGACTTTTAATGTGTTATATTTTAGATGGTCATTGAATACAAACAGAAATAATGGACAGAATAGAATAGGAGAGTCTATTTAATTAGGTTCATGAACGCTCTCTTGGTTCTTTTGTGTTTCTCTGTCTGCATACTAGTCCAACCTCAGCAGGAGACCACAGTAATGCTGTTCAGATGGCCAGAGGGTGGGAGTGCTATGGTGACAGCCTCTCAGGTTGAAAACAGTATTGAACCCTGGTGTCCAGTTTCTGAGAACACGCTCAAGTTCTTAGGTTTATTGTGGAAAAAGCTGGCATGACTGCCACACATCTCATGAGACAGCTCAGACATTTGTAGCCTAAGCAGATGTAGACCTACATACAGTAAAGCCTCAAATAAATTGCCTTTCCGGTCTTTAATGTAAACATCGACTTCTGGCTGAGTTTATTTAGTTCCTTAGTGATGGGCGCGTTGATCACTCTGTAGAGACAGTATGAGAGGTACGATACTACCTTCATCTCAGAGTAGCCCTCTGGAGTTGTAGAGAGATGTGTTTCTCTTTTCCACTGTGTGTGGGGTATTCCTGGGCACTTGCCTTGAGAGGGAGAGGTACTTAGGAACCATACTAAAATGTTTTTTAAAGGTGTACTGAGTTTATATATACCTGATTTCAAACACAGAACAACTAGGGCACTCTTTGGAAATGTAACAAAGGGATGCTGCTGCCCTTTGTTTACTGAAGTACAACGGGTTTATTGTCGTCTTACTGTGTGCTGTGGAAGGATTGGAGGGGGAGTACGCGAGTCAGCTACATTTCCCCAAATGGTTGTTGCATGGGATTATGTGGGCATGTACTTTCTGGAGACCTCTTAAAGTCATTTTCTGACAACATGTATCACAGTAGCCATATGTTAGTTTGTAGCCACAGTGCTGAATGACCCGTTCTGAATTCCTGTAAAATTGTGGTTAGGAATTGTCAGGCATATACAACCCACTGCTGTCTCTCGGAGCTTTCACTGCTGGTCTTACTGTGTATTATGCATGTGCGTTTTCCATGTCCTTGACATCAATGTGAAATTGGATTTTCCACTATGGCTTATCATCTCACTACAGTTCTTTCATTTACATGGAGGTTTGGATTTCATCAGTACTTTCACTCTCAAGTGCTGGATGCCAAAGTGAGATGTCCCAAATGAAAAGTATGGAGTTGTTTTTAGTGGTTGTTCACTCATTTGACTAAATAAGCACTCAAGGCAGTCTTGCAGGTCATCATATTGGAAGCCACAGCTGCTTGGGCCATTTGTACTGAAGCCTTGGCAATGTTGCACATCAATCTTTCTGTGCTTTAGCCATATCATAGATTTTATAATTTTTGTAGTTCCATTGCTTTTAATTCATAAGTATTTAAATTGACTATGTATTTTTAAGTGGTTTGCAAGAGCTCTAAACCAGTAGCCATGAACATGTTCATTGTGCTGTATTGTGAAACACTGAATTAGCGACGGAGAGGTGACCCAATAACATTCTGCATGTTTTGTTTATAGATGTCTAAATATAATACAATATAATCCATTTGGCAATAGAAGTAGATCCTGCCTGCAGCACTGGATTGGAATGCTGCACAGAAGATACTGAACAGCCTTCAGGATTAACCTCCTGCAAGTAGGATGAGATATAAAGTTTGCATTTTATGAGCTAATAACACAGATGCATGTAGTAAGGTAGAGGCTCATTTTTGGAAATAACAGAGAATAAAGTGTGTATTGATGGCTTGTGGTATGTGAATCATCAAAACATGGTAAGTCTGTGAAGTAGGCAAATAGACCGTACACAGCAGGTGGTGTTTCCAGCAAAGGTGACAGGCTGTAAATGCCAGCGTACAAGACATTGGCAAGACCTCATGTGAACTCCTGTGCCTAGTTCTGATCTGCCAAGAAATATAATTTTACTAGCACCATAGCAGCAAAGCATTACAGCATAAATGATCAGGGAACTGGCAAACCTGTGTTACATGTGGAGAGACCAAAAGAACTAGACTTGTTTCAGCTAGCCAATTAAGGCCAAGAGAAGATATGGTTGTTCTCTAAAAATACATCAGAGGAACAAACTTCAGAGAGGAAACAGAATTTCAGTTCAGGGAGCATGTAAACAAAGAGCTCAGGTATAAAGTCCCTACCCACTGGTGAACCGAAGCTCTGAAACAGGTACAGATAAAAGTATCAGGAAGGTGATGCTAGGTAAATTTATTAAAATTACGGGATGCGGTATTTTGTGAGAATTAGTCACATGGCACAGTGGTGCCAGAATTCTTTTTCCAGTTTTCTATACATGACAGCACACAGAAAAGCACAAGCTTTTCTAAAGGTGCTCACACAGACTAGGGTTGTCTTCACCAAGGAGCCAAAAGTCAGCAGGGTATTTCTCACAATTTAGGTCACAAGACAGAAGTTACCTGTACCATTTTCATTGCCTTTTCCGTAGACTCTTTGACAATGATGCATGTTCATATTGATTTTGACCTCAGGATTTTTTCTTCCACTGTTGTGATTTTTGAGCAAGTTTGTATGAGTCCTTTATTTACTAGGAAACATTAAATGGCTGCGTTAAAAAAGATTCTGTTACTAATGCATACATGTATAGCAGGAGGACTGTGATTTCCAGGACCAAGTAATTTGGGGGAATTTCTGACTCCCAGTATAAATGATTTTGATTGACCCATTCTGTGTCTACTAAAGCATTTTGATCATGCATTGCAAGCAAACAATGAATTTTTTTATTTGATATTAAGTGGTATTAAAGGAGATGAAAGAATAAAAAGGAGTGCTACCTGGAAAGAGGAAGAAAAGCTATAGATGTGCTCCAAGTGCAACACTGTCATCTCCCATACTGGTTGCTGAAAGAGTATTCATTTTACTGAATGTTAACATGAAAACTTTCCTTCTGTTACACTGTTCATTTAAGAAGGACAGGAAATCACTGGCATTTACAATGAGCATCACGACTCTAAAGCACTGCTAAGTAAAAGCTAATCTGCTCAACTGGATTACATTAAATGACATAAAAAAAAACATTAGAGTCACTTACTGGGCTCTACAACTGAAATCAGCAACTCTTTAGTCAGGAGCACTGTAAATGCGTCAGCCTAAAGCAGTCTCAGAGAGCTGTAGGACAGAAGTCTATAGATGTATAAAAATGCTGAATTTAGGGAGAAATTACCATGGGGAAATCAGATGAGAGCAAGTGAATTAACTGTGTTCTCACATCTAGAGTTGAAGCTGTTTTCAAGATTAGCCCCGTGAGGTAGCAGAAGCACAAGGCCAAAATCTCATCTGTATTTAACAGTTGTGCTAATCCTGAACTGTGCAGAATCTTTTATCTACGGCCAGATTTCCTGTGGGAAGAGCTGTAGATGTCATGCTGCCAAGGTTTCTATGCCACCTAATCCTACCAGAGTTGTTCCCAGTGCAGGGAGGAGGAAGAGTTATATGTTCACTAACAGAATAGAAGGTCAGCCTTGTATTTATCCACAGAAGTCCTGAGAAACTGGAGATGATGCTACAGACCCTGACTGTTTTTCTGTGTCTGCCTGCATCATTCTGCACTGCTGATTAGAGTGCCCTGCAGAGGCTTTTTTGCAGAGAAGAAAGGGTGAAAGTGAACACAGAGAGTAGTCTCCGTTTCCAAATTGCTGGACCAGAACACACTGCATTTAAGTTGTGGAAAGAGGCAATAGCACTGAGATGAGAATTTTGTTGTGGTTATTTTGCTGTGGTCCTGCTCTCCCACAGCAAAGTCAGCAGGAGAAAATGCGTCTCTGCCTTGGGATGCTTTAGGGGTAACCCTAGGTTTCTCGGTTGCAACTGAAACACAGGCATGTGCTGCTTTGTACCAAGTCTCCCATGAAAGCATAGCATCTGGCAGAAGGAGAAAATGGACAAATGAGACATCTTAAACCACTGCAACAGATCTGTTTGAGCTAGTCTCTCCATGCTCCATGTTGTATCCCTTGGTTGAATAGATTAAAAACTTCATATCCTCTGTGAGTTTTTTAATAAGCAGTAAACAGTTGTCAAGCTTTGAATCCAAAAAACCTGTTGAAATTGGCTTGTGTATTCGTTCAGCTGCCTCAGCAAATATTTTTCTTTGTGTGCTGCACACAAACCAGCAGGTTACAGAGCACCCTTGAAAAAGGGAGAAAATAAGCATTCTCCCTCTACTTAAACCACTCATTTTAATACACTTATTTGCTTAAATCCGCAGCCCAATTCAGTAGTGAGTTTCCAGTACACAGCTTTGCAGAATATAGAAAGATCTCATTCTTTTAGTGTTAGTATTGTGTCATTAATCCATTAGCTGATCTCCTGCTCTAAATACTTCTTCATATCTATGTAGTATCTAGGCTCCTTGATCAATTTGCATGTGCATATTATTTTGCTTTCATAAATAAGAGCTGTGCAACTTGCCATTGTTACATTTGCAAAGTGTCCACACTATAGTCACAGCACTGCCAGAGTTCATGGTTTACTAAAAATATTGAAGAAGAATATTGCTTACTTGTAATCGTTTTTTCTTAGTAGAAGTGATTTTTTTAACCCCTGAAGATCCTGCGGTGTATGTGCAGATCTTTATGTTGAGATTTTAAACCTATAAGCTGTATATTTCTTTTTCCTCGTTTTTGCGAACTGTGTCCCTAGGAATTTGCAGAGAACAGAATGAAAACCACTGCTCTAGGGTGCAGCTCTTACATAATAAATATGAATCGGGGGTTGAATACAGAATGAGCAGTAATGTATCTTATCGTTTATGTATGGATTTAGACCTGAAGAAATCTTCCAATTCTTTAAGAACATCACATTATTTCTTGAAGTACTTTTTTCATTATTCTTATACTTTATCTTTGTGAAGCTACTGGTCTTTTTCAAGGTTATTGAGGAAGAAACCTGTGGTTTGCAAGTGGCCCTGTACTTCTTTGAAAGTAGAAATTACTCAGGCAGGCTCTCGCATGAAGACTGCCTCTTTTTCTGTTACTCCATTCCTTGTAATTCCAGTACAGTATTTTATCACATTGTATCCAGCAACTCTGAATATTGCAGAATAACAACAACATAGTATAGTATTTCTTAAAAAATATATATTTGAATCTCAAAATTATCTGGTGGAAATAACACATTAATCCTATGTAGATTTAAAGAACTAGGAGTGTCCCTGTTAGGTAGGAGTCTGTCTTCCTGTTTTCTTGGGAATTCCAAGTGAACTGGTCATTTAGACCTTGCTAGATCTATTCTCTACCTAATTTGTAAAGACAGGGTAATAGCACTGTGTTCTTTAATAAGAAAAATAACTAGTTTGTTCCTTCTTTGCACCCTGGCTTAACATAGCAGGAAGGCACCAGGTGGAATCTGATGGTTCAGGTGCCATCAATGACTTTGCTGGAGCTGCGTGTTGTAATGAACTTTTCCATTCTAGTCAGAAGCAGACCTACAATTTGCAAGCAGTACTGTGCTTTCATTGACTATCAGTCAGATTACACTTTCAGAAATGCTACCAGTGACTCTGATAAGATGGGCTGTGTGATCTCACAGGTTGTTGCATATTTGTTTGCATGTGTTCAGACTCCTGGAATTTCCATTTGTTTCTTCCTCATTGATCTGTACTTCAGTACCATTGTGCATCAATATTTTCTTTCTCTGTGACAGATTGAAAAGAAAGGATCAGTCAGCTCTGCCATGGCTTTCAGTTTTGAATATTTCCTTCAGATCTCCTCTAACTTCGTTCTTTTTCAGACTAAATTATTTTAGACAGTTTTGCTTTCTTTAATTGCTTTCAGTCTCTGACAAGACTTTACTCCTTTTTCCATGCTTTCCGGTTGTTTTATGAATTGGCCTTGGCAACCTGAAAACTGCTGAGTTAAATGGTGTAATAATGGCTTATAAAAGCACCTCAGTCGTTGTACCAAGATATTTTTATCTCCTATTTATGAACTTATCATTTTTCTGTGTTCTTTTTGGAAAGAAATTAAGCAAAGACCATAAAGCTTATTAAGAAGCTTTGAAATGGTCTTTGGATTGTTCCAAGTATCATAAATGTAAATTCATTGAAAGTATGTTTTCTGGCTTGGTACCAAAATATATTGCCATAGCTTCAGCAATATTCATTGAAATAGAAATCACTGTTAATAGAAAACATAGTTCTTCAGACAATTAAAATCTTATTTTATGATATAATGGCATTTTTTTAGCCTGCAATAATACATAAGATCACTCAGTTCTTATGATAAACAATTATGCACAGGATTTTGAGGTCATATTATTTGATTTGGACTACCTTGTTCTGTTTGTTTACACAAACAACTAACTTGTGCTTGTTTACAGTCTGGTAACATTTTAAGTCTTTGGTAATTCATCTGACTCCACACTCAGGTAAATCAAACAGATGAACAGAAAATTATTTATTAAGAAGGCTTGAAATAATTTATATTCTACTGCTGGTATTTTTTTTGGGGGAAAAATGGCTTTCTAAGATAGTAGGACCACATCTGCTACAGTTTGCTGCCGAGAAACTGCCAATCTGACTGAAACAAAGACTCTTAGAATCAACTGCTAATTCCTATCGATTTTTATACCATATAAGGTGATCATTTTGCATACTGTGTATGATATCTAACCTTTAATTATAATTGCTGTGGCATTGTTCTTGTTACAAATTTCTAATTACTAAATTGCAATGACATCAAAGAAAAAAATGCTGAGATAAAAAAATCTTTAAATCAGTTAAGTCAAAAAAATCAGCAGCAAAAATCTTTCATCTTGACCTAATTTACTTGAAATTCTATGTCTGATGTGAAGATTAATAACAGGTGGCCTTTTAGGGAGCACACAGCTTGAATCTAATGTTCTAGTTGTTCTTTTATTATCCCAAACCTCTATAACTAAAGGATTTTTTCACCCTGCCCTTTGTTCACAATTGAGTTCATATTTCTCACCCAACATTTCAGCTGTAATTAATATTTTATTATATCAGATGTTATCACTAAATAGCCTAGCAGCAGGGTATTGAGCCACACACACGCTCCCACATACATGTACACACACAAAAGCAATTGTGACTTAGTGATGCCAAGCAAGTTTCATGTAATGAGTTATGGTTAAGAGAGTACAAAATACATTCATGGTACCCAGCTAATATTCCAAAGCAATTTAGAACTGATCTTATCTTGATCAAACCAGGACAAAGAGAAATTAAAGTTACAAGAATGAAATATTCAACACTGTGTTATTATATCAAACATGTGGCATCTAAGAAAAATTGTCTGTGCAAGACCAGCTATTATCTGTTTTCATTATCATATTTTATGAGCAACAACAGTTTAGGTCATATGCTTTTTTTACTAAGAGTTACACACTCTGTTACACAGTTACTCACTGTTGTCTGAGCCTTGCTAAGCATGAGCACCTCCACACCATGACAGATGTAAAAATCTGAGCATTTAAATTGATAATGCTATTTTTTCTTTAAAATGGAATAAACCAAAATGCCTTCCTTTCACTGCACTGCATCATGAGGGATTTTTGTTAGTCTAAACTATTTTGGCTGAAAGAAGGTGTTTTAGCAGAAATTTTGAAAGATGGAGGCAGTCTTATCATATAAATAACTGTAAATAAGATTGGAGAGCAACGTTTCCTAAACCTAGATAACTTTGATGATTAGTGGTTTTCATTATAAAGGCCTCCTGCATAATTTGGGACTAACTGGCATTCCTGTTCCAGGCAGGATTTTACAGAAATCCCCCTCCCATTTTGCCTCTCCCTGTCTGTCTGTCCTCTTTTCCTCTGTGCCAGTCTCTGTGCCCACCACCCTCACATGCTCCTCCTCCATCCCCCTTCCCCTCCTTCCCTCCCTGCTTGGAATAGATGGTTGCTGGAAACGAATACTCAAGACAGAGTTCACCAGCAGGATAGCATAGAAGCAGCCCTGTAGTTGAAATGGTCTGTTAATTCTTTGGTAACAACAGAAACAGCCTCTTGAAACATCTCTCTGCAACATTTTTATTATTATTATTTTTATTTGTTTGTACATAACAAAGTTGCCCAGATAATGAGTAGGCCTATCTTCCCCAAGGGAGAGCTCCGTTGTAGAGATGAAGAGGAGCTAAGCCTCTTCAGATGGCCAGGAGAGGAATGACAGTGTGTTTCTGGTTACTGAAAACTGCAGTCTTACTGTGGTAGGAAGGATGGCCTAGGCCAGGGGTCCTCAAACTTTTTAACCGGGGGGGCGGCGCGCAGATGAAGTGGCAGGCAGTCATCTGTGGCTGCTTGGTTCCCCCCCCAACCCCCGGCACGGGGGGGCTCTGTAAATACCGGGGGGCCGGATTGAGGACCCTGGGGGACCGTATCTGGCCCATGGGCTGTAGTTTGAGGACCCCTGATCTAGAAGATAGAGCACTGGGACTCGATGCAGAGGAGAGAACAGTTTTATTTCCGGTGTGGGTAGGGACAATTTGTGTAGCTTTCTGCAAATCATGCTCTCTCCACTCCTTTGTCTAAAATTAAAATAAATGCATATAGCATTTTACTTTCTAAAGAAAAAGAGGAAAAGTCATCTACGTACGGTTGTGAACAACTTGGCAATGGTGGTTAGTGTTGTAATAAGCAGTTGTATGTATAGCTAACTGTATGGAGAGGTTGGTTTGGGGTTTTTTTACTCACCTCTTCCATGTTGCTCACCAGAAGATCTCAGAATAATGGCTTTGTGGAATATTTTGTGAAATTATTATCCTTATAATCCATCCCTGGTTTTCATTCATTTTAAAGCCATATTGTGAGCAGACCACAAAGGAGGTAGGAGGCATCCCTATTTTATCCTGTAGTGAAGTCAGCCTTAAAGCTCTGGAGAATCTGAAGCCTTAGGTTAGTTCAGTTTAGACCAGCATCATTTAAGTTAGTGATACTGCTGCTTGGGCTTTAAATTAAGAGCATAAAGCCTTGTGGAGGGAGATCAATAGTATCTGGTGTCTAGGGCAACTGAGCCCCTACACTCAGTAGGAATAAATTTGTTCACTTGCAAAATGAAGAAAGGAAGTACTCCTTGGCATGTGTGCACTATGTAATATATCCAAGATAAGAATGAAACTTTCTGGAACATAACTAAATTAAAGTTTACACCTGATTTTATGCTGGTTTCCCAAGAAAACAAGGCTTATGTCTATGTGTTCCTTCCCTAATTAATATTGGAAATTTTCAAGCGCATATGAAACAGTTTAAATGTTGCATAATTTGTAAGTTTCTCCCACATCTTGGAATCTCTGGGTACAGTGGAAAGACCCAGATTAGTATCTATGATGGATAGGCTGTGTTATGGCATGAACTAATTGGTTCATTTCATTTGGTCCATCAGTAGACAGCTACAATTCAAATACGAGCAAGCCCACGTGTAGCCCAGAAGCATCCACACAGCATGTGTTGCCTCTTTTCCAGCCAATATTTGGGAGATACTAAAAAGAGCTGAGCATATTGAGGGTGGGAGCTGGGTATCACAGATGACATGTGGAATATGATGGGATTACGGCATGTTCCTGGGTACACATTCCGAACTTCTTGCTGTAAAACTTGTAGCATCCTACTCTATTTATAAGGCTTTGAAGCATCTTCTGTTTCAAATGACATTTAAAGAACCCAGTACCACATCAATGTAAATTGAATGTTGTGCCATATACATGAAAGAGATATTGGCAGAGAAGTTTATGTTTGCTAAAAATATAATGGTGACATACCTATTAGAAAAGCTATCGGCTTATGTATACCAGTTGCTTATGGAAGATGCCAATATCAGCTGTTAGAGCAATAAAAAAAATTACTCAGTATATCATCATGAGCTTTAAGGAATCTTGCAGCAGTCATTCTTGGATAAACAATTGCCCCCCCCCCCCCATGATTTCGTAATTATAATATTAAATACAGTAACTTTATAAATTACATTAAATATGTTTGTAAAAGGTGTTTGGTTTCATCAATTAGTTATGAAATCAACATTTTTTCACAAACATATTACACATAAACCATGAAAAGTAGCTAAGTTGTTAAAAATGCTTTGTTTAAAGTATATCCATATTAGAGAGACATAATTTTTCTTTTATCTTTTTACTACTACTTTTTCTTTTGCTTCTTGTTTATCAAAGGTGATGGTACATCTCAACCTGGTTTTAGTATATTTTCTGTTCTTTTATTTTGCTTTTATTTTTTTATTTCCTTCTCTACATTCCTACTCTGTGTAGCCTTTTGTATTTTTAAATATTTCAATCTTTTTTTGGTTTTGTTTGCTCGGTTTTTCTTTCTTTTTTCACATGCACAGTTACTTACCTGTGAACAAAAACTATTTAAATGTGTCTTTACAGTCTCTTCATTCTAAAAATTCTTTTCCTACAAAAAAAATTTGGTGCCCTCCTCATCTTGGCACTTGCAGTCTGTAATTAGTAGCTAGATCTTGTTCATATGAAGAACATCAGGGCAGATCTATAATCAAGTATGTCTTTAGCCTGTCCAGTAAATTCACAGTTAACAGCTGAGAGAATTTATGAATATGGGGCCAAATCTCTCTTGCCTTTTATTACTTACACCTATAGAAAATAACTTTGAAGTCAGTGTGAAACACTGTGTGAAACAGTACCATTGTAAGTATCTTTAATTTTGTTTTCATTTTGCACTCACTTTATTCTGTGCAGGACTACAGAATATGTACAAAATCTACATATTTTCTTGACATTTGTGAGTGAAGAAAAAGCAACCGAATACATAAATCCATGTTAAGTACAGAGAGCACAAGCTAGAGAGAGGTTGTAAGTGGTTCAGGAAAAGTATGTTTCTGATCATATTTTTGTGACCTGCAATATTATAGAACTTTTTTTTTTCTTTTTTCAGCAGAAGAGATAATATTGAAAAACTTTACCTTCAAAATGACAAAGGGACATATGTGCTCTGATTTATTTACCAACAGAACAGTTATGTTTTGAGTCATCAGTTATGATAACTGAATCTAAAAGCAGAAAAGTTTCACAAGCATTTTGTGAACAGTACATGATTTCCTGCCATTATAAGGCTGAAGATCAGCTGAACATTCTCTGCCCATGATGTACTGTGCTTAGATTCTGTAAAACAGTGAATCTATATAATAGGAAGTAAGGCAAAAAATTAAACACACTGTGTCATCAGGACTAGGTGGCACCCATCTCACCACAGCGAGGTGGAAGGAGTGTGTGTCACTGTCTCCTTTTCCTTTCTTTCAGATTTTCTTCTATAAATTGTTGGAGCCCAGGCTCAGATGTCTCCCTGACATCCTACAAAGTCCAGACATTCAAAAGAGAAATTTATCAGTTTTTCTTTGTTTGGAAAAAAACCCCACATTAAATCCATGACAAATTTGTGGTGCCATTGCTTTACTACTGTCACAGCCCATTTGACTCTTCTGCTGTTAAGATACTATATAGCAAGTGTTTTCCTTCTCAAGGGAACCACATGTTGTCATATCCTTCCCTGATGACTGTGGCTGGAGGAAAGAACAAGCAAAATATCTTTAACTTCTAGTGGCATAATGCTCCCCATATAAGAACGGTTGGGATTTTCTGTATAAACCCACAGGAACTCTAAGGAGAGGTTTGCTTGGATGTATTTTTTCCCAGAAAATCCCCTTTGTACATAGTGACTTTTAAGTCTTTGAGCCTGTCCATATGAAAGACTTGGGCAGTCACAAAGCAGCTTAGGAGTTTTACATTAAAAACCAGATACCATTCCCCGATGGACTTGGGTCTGTGAAGATAAAGCTTATTACAACACCTCAGAGTTTACATTTGGGACTGTCTCTAGGGGTTGAATCTGGGCTGTCTTATCTCCTCCTTTACAGCTGTTTAGGTATTTCTGCTTTGATTGATCTGAGAAATCGGGCTCCTTGCACGACAATGGAGGCACTGTGTATTAGTCCCTCTTATGTTCACTCCAGGTCTTATTCTGAAAGATTTGTGGCTTTCTCCGATTTTACTTTTCCCATGGGCTGGGAATTTCAGGTGCCAGTAACTGTGCTTCCTGAGAACTAAGACAGATCCTGCCTTGCAGGATCTAACCAGGCTTATCACTTCACTTGCAAAGCCAGTAAATAAAGCCAGGTGTGGAAGTAGAATCTTTCCATTCCAGTTTCAAGAAGCTACTAGCACAAAGTGTTTTCTTTCTTTAGTCCCTTTTCTACACTTTGGAAGTACCAGCTGTCCCACAGACTTAGAAACCTGCCAAAGATTGTGGAACTTTTCTTTGCATAAAACCTCCAAACTTCAAGTGAAGATGCAAACAAAAAGTTACAGGGATTGAGACTCCCTTCACTCGCAAAAAGGCAATTATGTCAAGCGCTTAAATGTGAACAGCTGCAAGAATTTCTGTATTGCCAGTATTATTTGCAACATTGCCTAGTTCACCTTTTTTCCCCCTTTATAAATTAGATCCTACTATATAATTTAACAATACTTGCACCATTGTTGGCACTGGTACAGCGCCTTAATTTTGAGGGATTTTTTGGTCTGTTTGTTTTCCTTTACTGTAAGTTGTATCTTTTCATATCTGCACCTTGTGTTCATGCAAGTTTTTTAAGCTTCTTCATTTTTTTTTTCTCATTTTAGAAGCTATAGAAGGCAAGGCTGTATTTTGCTTAAATCCCAGAAAATCTCTAATCTCTCAAATAAAATAGAAATAGTTCATGAAATAGAGGGGACTACCTTGAGAGGCTTCTCCGTCATTAGTAGGCATACTCATTTGTCCTTTTGCTAATCAAAAACACCCTGTTTTTTCTTCTAAGTCATAAATTCCCAAGTTTATGGAGTCATCAATCTAATCCCTATCTCACCTGTAACAAAGCCAATTCACTTGGAAAAAAAATTTAAAATAATTCCAAACTCATACAGAGCGCATAATTTCTAATTCTTAGACAAGAAAAGTGACCCCTCCCAAATCAACTACCCCTTTTACGTTGTTTCAAGCTGCACTTGTCCTGTGACTATACCCTCCCTAGGAAAAAATATTACTGCATCCAGTTCTTTCAGCCCAGAAAAGCTGATGGTCTTTCTTTCAGAGGCCATAAGCAGAGAAAACACAACTGAACAGTGTGAGCTTCCCCCTTTGACAAAATGTGCAAAATTCTACAGCAGTCAGTGGGACAGGACTAACTGTTCAGCTGGTTCTGTGGCTTCACATCTGTACTGAAAGTGACTGCACATGGAGTATGTTTCATTCATTATATACTATGTGTTGCTGGAACTCCTGACCATTGGCAATGCCTGTGTAGCTGTGGTGGTGAGACACCAGATAAATAGGGAATTGTCATTATCACCTTTGTTCAATGCCACCTGTAATAAATATACAGACTCTTGCTCAGTAGGAGGGGAGTTAGTGGCTATTTCCTGTAGCCTTCTATTTGCCTGCCAACTGTAAATTATTAATTCCTGTTCTTTAAGGAGTAATTTCCATCTTCTGTTTCAAGATATGGTTTAGGTATGCTTTCTAGTACTGTAAAATTTTTAAGTTACAGGATGAATTGCAAGAATCTAGCGCAATATAAGGGCAGGAAGAAATAGACCAAAACCTCCAGTGTTAATCCATGTAGATATGAACACATCAGAGACAACTGATTACAGAGATTAAAAGGACATTATGCTGCAGTTATATAAAAAAAAATTATCCAAGGGTTGTCTTTTTATAAAGAAACAGTATTAAATGACGGACTTATTAAATAATGTATGATGAGAAAAGATACATGAAACTTTGAATGCAAAACATGAACAAAACAACTGATTTTTTATAAAATGGTCATGAATTAAATGGCTGTGCAATAGAACTTTCAGTGTCTACACAAATGTTGTTGAAATTGTAGGAACCCTATAGACTGTTACAGTTTAAGCAATCAAGTTCTTCATGGACATAAAACTGAGATAACAAGGTTGGGTTTGGATTTTATAATCTTGCCATCTATTGGAACTTCAGTATTTTAGTAGAAGAATGCAGTGATGTGATTGTAGCATATGGATAAAGTAGGGCTATGGGAATAAGCGAATGAAGTAATGGTCAATGTGTAGATTAAAGATTATTCTGTTGCTTGAATCTGTTAGCACTAAAACAAAGCAAGCATACAAGTTGAGATACAGAAATAGACCTCTAAAAAGTGCCACTTACATATATTTAAAATAAAGCATGAGACTAGGAGACTTACTACAACAAGGCGAAAACTTCAAATTAGGTTCTACAATGGCACCATAACAGTCTGCAAAGGTAGCCCAACAGTTTACATAGCTGATGAGGGCACTGTTAGTGGAGCTTAACAGCTTTGCAGGCTTTGTACATTTTCTAGGAAAAAAGAAAACCTATTTTTTCAAGGATAAGAGAACAGATCTTGAAGAGGTTTTAGTTTTGAACGGTTGAAGTAGGCCAGAGGCAATAAGAAACTTTCCCATTCTCATACTACAGCTAGAGAACTGAGGCACAAAATATTTAATCATCTTGCCAAAGATCACACACACACTAGTCGGATTAAGACTAGTAAATACTCTTAATCTAGATTCAGATCCTTAGGTCATCTTCCTTCTGTAAAATAATTTTTTAAAAATTCTTTATGGCTTCAGTTAGGTGAAACATCAAGACTATTTAAGAGAGAAAAGATAGACTTGACATTTCAATAATGAAGTAATCAAGCATGTTTTCCCTTTGTTTCCAATTTGGAATTACTTTTGGTGGAGGTGTAATTATAAATTCATAAGTTTCAATTGATAAATACGTAGATTGTACAAGTTAAGAGCTTCTGTATTAAGAATCCTGAAGCCCATGCTTGTATGCAGTAGGCCCTTCTTGAGAAAATTACTTTGTCACTTTGAATGAGGCTTTGATTAATAAAAAAATAGATTTACTGCATTCCAATAATGTGGAATAATGTCCTGATTCAACAAGTTACTAAGCCCCATCATCTCATGTACTTAAGAACAGATACACACTTAAGTTTTCTTTTGAATTGTTTTGGTCATTTGTCTAATTATTCTTAACATCTTTGATTACTGTGTTAACATGTTTTCTTTCTTTTTTCATGTCTCTTTTTTCAGCTCTGAAAAAAAAATAATCAATATATTTAGCAGACATTCACAGACCATTTTAATTTAAGCAACCCAATTTCAGTAAATATCCGAGAAGCCTAATTTCTAACAAAAATTAAAGTCCTTATCATGTTCAGATTTGTATCTCTGGATAGTAATTTAAATTTGGAATTGTTAAAAAAAAAAAAGTAACTGAAAAACTACATCAAAATTTTCCTTTCCCAGACATCTTACTTAATCCCCAAATTAGAAATACTTGAATCCTAGAGTTAAAATTAATACCCATGTGTTCCTTTCTTGATGCAACAGCAAGTTTCAGTCTGTATCAGTAGATTCAGTTTCCAAGGCTTTGGAATTCTATAGTAGAACTGCATAGTGTGAATTAAATTTAAATTACATTTCTTTCCATCAGAAAGGTAATCTTAAGTTCTACCAATAGCCAATATGCCTTTGATACCTTTCACTGTAATGTAGATTTTATTTTTTGTGTTACAGATAGGAAGATTTTTATTCTCTGAAATATAGATATGTAGAAGAGGAACAACGCAACTTCAAACAAGCAGGAAATCTGACTAATACCTAAGAGGAATAATACAGTCATGGAGCAGTGCTAGCTCAATTGACTAAGCTTGAACCCTTTTTAGAGTAGGCAATTCAGTAGTTACTAAAGAAAGCAATTTTAGCAGTAAGAATTAGAGGAAACTTTTGGATTATAATTGTAATTGGGGTAATTTTGTAAAATTCATTAGCAAGATATCTCATTTGTACAAATATAAAACGTATCACTCATAAAGTTCTGTGAGGTTTCCATTGACCCAGGTGCTTATAATGTGTTAATTTACATCAGAGAAACAGCAGTGCGTGAAAATTGGGCAGCAGATAGGATTTAGTTATTTTTCATTAGCACTTGGACTTTGATAAAAGGGAACAAAAAAGAGCTGCTTGACCTTTCAGTGCTTAAATTATTAAAGAGCAAATAGATTTGAGGTCTAGATGCTTGCAAATCTAATTTGTCTTGTGGAGTAAGGATGAAAAGACATTTTGAGTTTGAAATTGCTCCAGTCAACTTAGTTCTTTCTTTAATGTATTGAAGATGAATAGATGGCAGGCATTTAAAATGTAATATACAAGGAGTAGTGCATGTAGTATAACTAACATGAATTTGCCAGGGAAAAAGGAGCATTGTAATGACAGATTTGTTTCTAAAATATCTACAGTCTTAACTTTAATCACTGAATGAAAAATGAAAAGAACCTTCATTTCAGCCAGTACTGAAACAGGTCATATTACCTTGTCTGGTTAGAGATCCCTCTTACATTCAGTCCTGCTGCAATAAAAAAGGTAACAATACTCTCTGGAAGGTGACATCCAAATAACTGAGTTTACTATCTGTCATGCTTTAGTGAAACTGAGAGATTCTTATCTTTGCTGTGGTATTAAGCAAGTGTATCCAACTTCACTACCTTGCAAGAATAGCTGTTTACATCACTTTTTCCTTTTTTTTTCCAATACTCCATTTGAATTTCTAATGGTATTTGTTATAAATTCACTGTAAATTAGTAATTAGAGGAGGCAATACACTCTCTTCAAAGTAGCTTGGAATCCCAGTTTTAAGCAACTGTGTTTTGTTCTAGAAAATTAACTGCTAAAATCATGTCAAACGATTTGAAAGTGAAAAAACAAGATTGCAATGTGGATATTTCATGGTTAGTTTTTACACATCAGTTCTCACAGGATTAAAGAAAGGTTGCCATGTATTGACATTCATTTACTACTCAGCATGGAATTAATCAACTAACAAAAATCTTTCTGCTAGATGTGTAGACTTTGTTGCACAGAGCTGCAAAATGTACAGAAGTGACCTTTGAGTAGACCTTCAGGACATTTGTTTCTCTTCCTGGCTATACCAAACTTCTACTGGTTAGATTTCTGTGCAGGGTTTATCATTAGATTAAAACATCTAAATTTAAGTGTCCACTTGTAGATGTCCACATGTAAGCTGATTATTTAGTTATTGGAGTGGAGCCTAGAAAACAATTAAATTAACCTAAGAGTGGACACCTCCTCTCTAGTCAGGTCTTTAAGATCTGTTCCCTATACTGAATAGCTCTCCAGTGACTGTAATGAGAGTTTACAGATGTATAGACATCCTCAAGGAGACATTTGAATTTAAGTGTCTTAACATTAAACTAAATCTCAACCATGGTGACAGTCCAAATCAGTCAGAAGAAGAGGTATTAAGCATTCTCAGTGTTAACTTTCTGGGCATATTTTTGTGAGCATAGCAATTGCAGCATCTCCTAATACAGATGCTAGATCCTAAAAACGTAGTGAGCGGGGTCTATTGAACATGATCAGTAGGTCTAGTGAAAGTGACGTTTTTCTGCCTCTTGGTGATACTCAGCTATGAAGGCTCTGCAGACCTAGCATCATGCTATCATAGAATCATGAAGTCATAGAAAGGATTGGGTTGGAAGGGACCTCTAAAGCCCATCTACTCCACCCTGCTGCCATGGGCAGGGACATCTTCCACTTGATCAGGTTGCTTAAAGCCCCGTCCAACCTGACCTTGAACAGTTCCCTTGATGGCACATCATTCAAGCACACAGCATTATTGAAACCTGCAAAGGCAGCTTGAGGGTAGAATCAGTATGTTAGTCTGGTTGTGCACTGAGTCAGTAAGGCTCCAGAGTGCAAAAGCTGGAAAGTTCTATGCCAGTGCTCAAAGCAGCTTGAATCTAGCAGAGCCCAAGCAGGTACAGGAGTTCACAGGCTCTGAGCTGGCTTGGCAACTGCACAGTCATCTCTCTTATTTCTAAACCAGATTTGTCTTCAGAAGGGGAATAGCCATAGCTGTGCAGTGATATGACTAACCCAGTAAGCCTTGTTGTGTCCAGACTGAGACCTGCAGAGGCCCAGCCCAAGGGTCCCAGTACTTTGGGCAGTTTCTGTAAACACAATCATTTACCTACAGACTGAGTGGGTACATGTCAGAAGACTGTGTGGGTATTTCATCCTAAAGAAACATACCTTACCCAGAGATCCCTGACTTTTATGAGTTATTAACCTGAGAGATCGTAAATTGTTATTAGATGCGGATGATGTGAAAAATGTGGACATATTGCTGCTTTAACATCAGTTACCTATACTGACTTGCTTACCAGGATTAAAGATTCCAGGAGACAAATAATGATTAAGAATCACTGGTCCCCAGTGAAGCAATAAACTTGCAAGCCAGTCCTCTTTAGAGACATGGACTTCCCACTTCACAAATTTGAAAGCACTGACTCAGGATTTTACAGCAGCTGCAAGGGTATCATGATTACACTGTTTGCATATACAGCAGAAATCACAATTTCTTTGTTCTTGCTTGAATGTCCATAGCACCTTTACAGTGGAGAGGGATGGACTGTTCCCTGTAGGTCCCAGTACAGTAAAGAATTCAAGTGCAAATTGATTTGCTTTGCCGAATGCAGAAACACTTAAAAATATAGTTATCTCTAAGATAAAAGTGCTTTGCTGAGTGAGAATAACTTCCATCAAAAAGCATTTTATGCTTTAAAAAACAGACTTTTTTAAAAGACAGTTTTAAAAGACTGTAATTTATGTGTGCTTTTATAGTTACGTCAACAGTTAAGCAAATACTATTTCCCATCTCATTGTAATTTATTTTTTCATTTTTATCTTACTACTCATTGCATTTCATTTAGACAGGATAAAAAGGTTAGAGAATGGAATCTATAGCACTAATCAAGCAAACTTTTTATCTGTACAAGAATTCAAACAAGAAAGTGTTCTGTGTGTTTGCTATGTAAAAAGCTGTGATGTGTATGGCTAACTTTGGTTTTCCAAAACAAAATGAATTTGTTTGAAAGCATGAATCTATTCCACAAGTCCATACACCTGAATATAAAAATGACATTTTCTTCCTGTATACTTTCCTGTTAACAGTACTTTTTTTTTTCCATAAATATTGCCATGCTATTATGATTTCAGAATGAGTTGACTGTCCAAGTCTTAAAATAACCTGTGTGTTTCTTTTGTTCTTTCCTTTCTGCACTCTTAGTGTCTATCAAATAGTTGTTGAAGAAGAACGTCCACGGAGGACCAAAAAGACAACTGAAATCCTGAAGTGCTACCCAGTGCCCATTCATTTCCAGAATGCTTCACTTCTGAATTCCCAGTACTACTTTGCTGCAGAGTTTCCAGCCAATGGTTTACAAGCTGCTCAGCCTTTTACTATTGGTGATAACAAAACCTACAGTGGTTTCTGGAACACTCCTCTTCTTCCTCATAAGAGCTACAGCATCTATTTTCAAGCTGCCAGCAGAGCCAATGGGGTAAGTCTCTTAGATGATTGGTACTATGAACTAGCAAGATGCCCTGTTTAGTTGCTAATGAGAAAATGAAGTAACCATGAAATTTAACACACTGAATTTTAAAAAAATAACATTTTTCCTTATACAGTATTGCTTAATGATTAAATATTACAGGAAAGAGGAGGGGAAAACAGTACATTTTGTCAATAGTGAGTAGACAAAATAGTGTAATACCATTCTATCTTGCTATCTAAAAGCTGTCCAGTATGTTTGACTAGCTTTTGTTTTTTTTTTTTTTTTTTTTTTTTTTTTTTTTTTTTTTTTTTTTTTTTGCTTTGAAGAGGAATGTGTTGTGATTTCTTTTGCTAAGTTTAAGCTGAACTTGACTGTGGATTTTAGCACATTTGTCTTGGCCTGTCCAGTCCCATATACCTTAGTTTGTAACATCTTGAACTCCCATATTCTCATTTGGTTGCCCTGACTGAATTAGAAACCACTTTTTCTCCCCATTTCTGCAAACAGTAAAAGAAAAATAAATAGATGGAACTGAAATAAAAAGTGTGTAAAAAGCTCTTTGCAGATCATGTTTCATTGGACTAATTCTTCCTGGAATTGTTTTTCATTTCCTGGACAGATCTACCCAGAGCCCTTCAATTCTTGATCAGCTTTGGCTGTCTGTGCTGACAGCCTGGAAATGTTTTCTGCCAGAAACCATAATGGTTCCTCTTTCACAGTGCACTGACAGTGCAGAAATGTGAAACACCATTGATTATTTTTTCTTTCTAAAATTGTCTAGCATGATGCCTCGAACTATGCTATCTGTAAGAAAAAGAAAACTCTTCCAAGGTCATCACATTGCCAAAGTAAAAGCTGAACACTTGCCTGTGCTCTTGTGAATGTCTTTCACATATTTTCTACTTTTGGAGAAATCTTAAGTGAAATATTTATGTACCATACCCAGGCAGTGTTTGTCCATATTATGAAAGCACATCCAAGTTGCTTAATAAGCAGTTAAATATGTAATGAGGCACATTAAATGAACACTTCTCTGACATATTATCAGTACTTTTAAGAATACAATCACGGATTACTTTCTTTCCTTAGAAACACAAGATGTGACCTTTTTCCTCTTTATTTGACACAGGAAACCAAAATTGACTGCGTCAGGGTAGCCACAAAAGGTATGTTCATATTGTGTCATGTGTTCTGTATTTCAGCTTGCTGACTTTCCCTTCGTATGGTCATTGCAAACATCCAGAAGTGTTTATATTGCTAAAAGGCATCACTAAACCTATTATAGGATTTTAAATGATTCATTTCCATCTCTAGCTGAGATTTAGGAACTTTGTTTGTTTGTTTGTTTTTAATAATAAATGTATTACTCATTTTTAGTTGTCTACTTGAACACAGGGTTTTTAAAATATATTCTGTAGGTTTTTATATGATCTCACAATAAGTATTTTGGACTTTGCTGTATATAGTAGAGTTGTAAAATTGCCAATTGCAGAGTGCATACTAGCTGCTTATACATCTGTAGTGAAACATTACCCCTTGTAAGCAATTATCTTTTCTCAGTTGCTTTATAAAAGAAAAGTGGAGAAAGCATGTTCTCCATCTTCGTGGTACAGATCAGCTGTATTTATTGGACTGTCAGCACATGATAGTACCATTTGTGAGACAAGTTTGTATAGGTGACACAGTGCTAGCTGTAGGTTTGATCCCCAAACAAGGAAAGATAAATATGCTGTTAATATATTTAACTTTGGAGGTTAGAATCTGTCTGTGATTATCTTTGTAGTCTCATCTGTATAGTACCTTTAGCTGGTTACAACTTCAAAGCCTGAAAAAGAAGTGATGGGATACTATGATTATTTGGAGATTGTAATAGAAGAGAAGGAAAGAAAATACTGCTGTGAGTAGGAGCAAGTAATACCACCCTGCAGTTTGGGCAGCTGGTAAAAGTATGAAACAAAAACTACTCCATCCCTCTACCACTGTTCCTTGTGGGAGAGCTTGCGTGTCTCATAGTGACTGTCCCTAACATAACTGATTCCACCATGATTTCCTTTACATGTGGAGTTCACATTTCCTTCACCACCACTAAATCTAAATAAGATAGATGAGAATCTCGTTACTTAAAAGTAAAAGAAATTTTAGCATACACTAGCCTCTTTTGAAAGGCTGGATCCTCCCTAATATGACAAACATTTTTTATGGCTCTTTGAACTGATTCCTGGTTGTTGGGTTTTTTTTCCAAACCAAAGGAAGTAGTTTTAATTCTAATTTACTAACCGACTACAAAACTTTAGAAAACTTTCAAATATCTAAACAAAAACTCTATAAAATATAGATGAGAGTTTAATTCCACATTCAAGTGGAATCCTATGGTGTTGTTTTCTGGTGAGCTTCAGTGATACCAGGAATGGACTGCATTACCTCAGAAATCATAATAGGTGATTAGAGGAATGGATTTTAAATTATTTGAAGATTTGTATTCCTAATCACTAATGGATGTTCAACTATTTCAATTACTTGACTGACTGAAAAACCTTACTTTCTCATTTGAGAAGCGAGGGTAACTTTATGGGTTGGAATAGCTCCCATAGCAACAAGCAACTTTGCGTGAGCCCATTTGGCAATGGAGGTGTGAGAAGTACAGCTTTTATTTTAAACAAATTTCCATGCATTTCTATTGTGAAAGCATGTTTCATAATTCTTTGTAGTACCTTTGTGAAGCCTGTAAAATAATGTGAGGGGTTGCTGTGAGGACTTTGAATCCAGAGGTGGCCTCAATGACATTTATATTCCCTGATGCAAAACTTCCATGTGGGGTCTTCTGTAAAGCGCTGATTTCCATGCTTATAAACTGAATGTCTGTATTATATTTTTAAACTATATTATTTTTTAAAAACAAAATGGGAGACTATGACATATTTTAGTACAATATTAATCATACCTGTCTGTACAGACTTTTTCCCTTTAGATCTAAGAGATGCTTGAAAGAAAAGCAGACTTGTGTTTCCTCTTTGGACTTCCCACATATGGACTAGAAAAAATAGCAAAAATGCTTGATGTCTGTAGGTTAGAAGTTACCCCACCTGTAGTGGGACAAGATGAACTGTCCTCGCCCGTTCACCTCCCCTTCTGTCCACACCCCCCCAAACACCTTAGTTCAACATTTACATTGCTTGTACCCCAGGAAACAGTCTGCTGCGACCGCTGTGCCTGACCTTTTACAGACACACACCATTTTCCACTGAGTTTTGTGGCTACACTATAGCTACCAGACAGTAAGCTACTTAAGCTCTGTCATGTGCTTCTTGTGTCCATCTATTTATTACAGTGCTTCTTACAAATAAAGTTGCAGTCCCCAGTACAACATCGAGGTTTCATATACTAATAACATTTCTGAAATGTTTGTATTCTGGGCATCTGTTATCTTTAGAAGTTCACGTTTGGTGTTTTTTAAAGCTAAAAGGAAGCGCTTTAGGCCATTCACATATAAAACTGGTACAATCTTCTTTTAAATTAAGGTCTGATCCTGAAAATACCTACAGCCTTGGGTAGGCCATTGGAGTTAGTAGACATGCTTTAGAATTTAATAAGTGGGTGTGAAACCATATACTTCTAGGCCCTAATCAAGTCAGTTATGTACCCAATTTTGAGCACAAAGACTAATCTCACTGATTACAGTGCAACAATTCTGTCTTAAAGTAGACATGTAAGTATTTTACTGAAAAAAGGCCCGTGCCTGTAGAACAAACGTAACGATGCACCCAGCTGTCTGCTTGTTTCTTGAAAGCTTCTGCAGTTCGATTCAAATGGAATCTGAAGATTGCACCAAGCACATTGGCAGCTTTTCCTGGGTTCCAGGTCACCCAAGGCAACCTCCAAGCTGCTCCGCTGATCCCACCAAGCTTGGACAAGCCACCTTGTTGTCCGTTTTAAGGGTGTGTGGTTAGCCTGTTTGAAGTCTGCCCTTAGGACCAGTACGGAAGTTCAGAACCTGACATGAGCGTAGCTATATAATATAATTTTCTAGTTGTATTTCCTTTAATCATTCCAACTCCAGGTAATCTCAAAGTTGTTGATGACCTTACAACCTTCTTAGGATCACTGAGTTTTGCAGTGTTCATTCCATGGCCCGCTGTATGCTTTTGTATTTTTTGTTAAAATAAAAATAAATGAATGTGTAATCTAAAGATATAGAGCCTTTTTGTCCGAGATCAAACAGAACCCTTGAGTAGGTACTTCACTTTTTACTGCAGTTGATGTCAACAGGAATACTGCATGTGCTTACTGTATGTTTACTGTCAAGCATGTGCTCAACTGGCACACGCTAATCTGTGTTGCTGGATCAGAGCCAAAGTGCACTAGATAGATAGCCTTTTATATTGACAGGCTTCTTGTTAGAAAAGTACAGCATAACTGCAGAAAAATACAGCCTAACTCTACTGGTCAAATACAGTAGGGTCAGTAGCTGGATAATACTTTCTTATTCCATCAAGAATATTTTAAAAAAAACTCAATTTGTAACATTTTAAAAAATGATCTTGTTTTACGACCATTACATTTTTACAAATGAACCCTCTGTTAAATATGTTCTTTTAGAGATCATATAAAAATCCTGATTGAAATGATTGTAAGTTTAGTTTAGGGTCAGAATGTTGAGTTTTGTAGAGCTGAAAGTTCTCCTTCTGCTTCTGCTGAAGTCAAAGGGATCCTTTGCCACTGACTTTGCTAGGAGAAGCATCAGACAACATATCCTTCTGATGTGGAGTCTTATGAAGTTAGTTTTCTGTAGAGAAAGGCTTCTGGCACCTCTGTGACTCTACAAATGTGGAGACTGCAGGGTTTCCACTCCCATTATTTTTGACAAGATAATTAAACAAACAAACAAACAAAAATCAGGAAGAGATTTTTGTACCAGTGGTAATAAAGGTTGTCGTATTTTGCTTGAAATATGGCTTTCATATACTTACTCTTTCTTCAAGCTAAATGACTGTAAAAATCTCAACAGACGAGGTTGTAAACATTCCAAAACTCCTCCAAGTTCATTGCTATCAACTTTATGGTGTTTTGTGATTTATATTAAGACTATATTTCTTGATATGACTTACAACACTGTCTGGATAGAAACATCTTGGTTATCTCCTAGGAATCCAGTTCTCAAGAGGGAGACATCATTGTTCTAATTTTGCAATATTGGAAGGCTTTCATTAATTATGAGAGAGAAAAGGATATTATAATATTTTAAATCCAATAGCAACAGTACTCTAGCAGCTACTATCAACACTGCATTTCATGTTGCAGAGGGATATTTCAAAATATTATGCAGCAGCAGTTTTGAGTTTAATTGTCTGCAGATGGTAGATGATCTATTTTCCTCACTCCTTGCCACATTTCTAATAGCACCCAGGCTGTTCTATGTAAATGAGTGATCTTTCATATAATTTTGTCCTTAATTTTCCAATATTTTTTCTTTTTATCATTCTCCAGCTGCATCATGTTGAATCTGACCTTTTAATTTTTTTTTATATTTCTTAATATATATGTATCATAGTGTGCTTAACCATTTAGAGGCAATCGTAGAACTGCTGGCAAACAAAGAAATACAAGGTTTTATTAATGTGAGCCATGGTAATAGTGGTCTATACCCATCAGTACTTGTTACAGCTCTGACAGCAAAGTCTGAATACTTGAGGCACACAAACAATTCAGGTGTTTCAGGTTTTTCTTGTCTTTGTGGCAAAACATGAACTTGAAACTCAGACCTCAAACAGGTATATATATATATGCATACTATCTCAAAGCGTGCCAGCTCTCAGTGCTCATTCTCTGTATGCTGAAAGTTAACTATATGTGTAGCATGTGCATTTTCAGAACAAAGACCCAAGTGGGTACAAGAAAAATGAATAGCTCAAAACCATTTTACATTAACATTACTCTAAAAAAGAATTATAGGGAAAATGTACTACTATGAAATAGGAAAACAAAAGGTGAAACTAGTTCAAATCACCTGGAGAGACTAATATAGATTAATCTGAATAAGCAGTTAACTTTCACTTAGAAAGCCCAGTTCTGTGACTAGCAGAGCCAAAGGGTCTCCAGTGTGCTTAAATGCATTCTATGTAAATAATGTGCCTTGAGTCCTTTTCCTGAATGGAAGTCACATACAAAAGCTTATTAATTTGTAGAATAACAAAACTAACAACTGAAGGTGAAAAGGAATTTGTGGGAGTTTTTTGGGGTTTATCTGTAAGAAGTTCAGAAAATAAACTATTAACCAAGATTCTTCTTGCTGGCCTAGCTTCAGTCTGGCTTTTTTTTCCCTCATGCATGCTGACCTGGAAATCTTCCTTTGCCTTAGCTGCGATAATCGTGACTCAGCTTACAACACCATACATTCGCATCGCCCCTGCTGCAGGCGACGACCAACTAACAGGTCAGATGTTCAAGTATAGACAAGTCATCATGCCCATTTTGTCTCATTTTCTTTGGCTCCTTTTCCATGATGGTGTCTTCATTCTCTGCTCATAAATAGTTTTCTCTGTTAAATTTTCTTTTTATTTATAATTTTTTCTTCAGCTCCATTAAATTAAATGGTGTACTTGGCACCAAAACTTACACACACATCCCTGTACGTACAACTCCGCTGCATGTGCCCATTGTGTGTGTGATCTGTGGGATGTTCCTTCAAGCCTGATGTCGTAAAGAGGTCTAGTCTTGCTCCATCCATAAAATAAATGACAGTTTGAATTTAGATATATATCTATCTGTGTATCTGTTTATTTTTTTCTGTGTTATTAGATGAAGATATTATAATTTCTAAATAAATTAGGCTTAAGAGTTGCATGTGTAAGGTAGGAGAAAAATCTTGTATTAATGGATTTTTTGTTGGTTTTTACTGCAGAATTTTGGTAAGATCATATTTTCTGACAACATTTCAATAAGCAAAAATTTAAAATAAAGAAATAAAAGAAATTCCTTTTTAGTTATGTCATACATGAATTCTAGGATTAAATCAAAATAACCTAGCATGTAACATATGAGAATGAACAAGCCTGTAAGGTTTTTAAATCTAATTGTCAAAGTAAACTCAGTACGCAGTGAGACAGTTATTAGGCTGTGTGCGGCTTGAAGGCCAGGTCAGAATGTACCAGAAAATTATTAAATTTGTCAGAAAATAAGGACATGCATAAAGCTTTTAAGGTATTTGGAAACCTTTTTCTTTTCAAACAGAAGCAAAGAGCATTAAACATTCTAGAATCTAAGGTGAGTTTGATGGGATTACATAGTCAGAGGAAGTTAGTCCATCAGCATTTAGTATATGATAAAATCATTACCTTTTCTAAGAATACTGGCATAGTTAGTTGGGAAGCATGTAAATATTGCTACCAGGGTATCTAAGGGACGAGGAGGAGTTCAGATGCTTAGCATCTGGATGCTACTATAGTCAAGAAGAGACAGTTAAATGATTCAACTTAAGATAAGAGGATTAGTGACATGTCTGCTATAGCTTTTATTTCTGGGGTATGTGCTATGTATGACAACAAAGCTGAGTGATCCATAACCCCCAAGTTGCCATGTTAATCAAGACAAAATTGTTGTATGTATATTTGTATTATGTAATAACATGAACTAACCAGAATAACACATTTAGATGATGCCAGGAAGTATTAGCTTGTTCTTGTTAGTACTGCTTGTCAGAAGTTCTGTCCATACATTTTTATAGCACAATTATTTTTCATTTGAGAATACAAATAAAGCTTTGAAGAGAAGGAACATCTCTTCCATATCTTTGAACTTCAGCAAGTTTTGATTTCATCACAGGATTCAAATAAGCTTATATTTTTTCCATACAGAGAATTAAATGTTTTTCTTCTTTTATTTTTTTTTTATTGTAAAACTGGGTAGCTACAGAAAACAGTGGAGATAGCCTGTTACACAGGAAGGAGGTGGCTATAGAAGTTAACAGAGAACAGAGATACAGCTAGCATAGGACAGCCAGCAAAGTATTCATTTGGTTACTTTGTCACTAGTGGCTCATACCACTCTCTGGTTATCTGTCAGATCTATGACTTTTAATTCCTGGGTCTTTTTTTTAAATACCTGTTCTACCCAAAACTCATTTTTATAGTGAAAAGTAAAGTATCAGATGATACTTGCAAACAGTATTTATGGCTGTCTATGAAATGTATTAAAAAGCCTCTGACATCCCCTCATCACTTTCGCGACCCCTTGTTAAGCTGGAAAGACTGTGTGATCAAAAGGAAAGAAGCATCTTCCTCAGTTGCCACAACTGCAATAGACTGTGGAAAATCCCTCACCCATCCCACGTGGCTGGTCCTATGACAGCAACAGGAATTCACGTTTTTCTTCAGAGACATACTGCGTAGGGGTCCATTAGGTGGGCTTTTTGACTTCAGGGCAGTACAGCAATGATGATATCTGCAGTATCTGTGAGGAACCCAAAGATTTTCTTAAAGGAGATTTGCAGAAGCTGAACCAGACATGAGGAAGAAGGCAATGATGCACGTTCTTCCCACACTTTTCTCCTACAAATTCCCAGACCGTGGAAAGGATCTACATGTAAAAGGACTTCTTTATGTGGAAACCATAAGGAAGTTGCTAACTGTGGTTACCACAAGCCCTACAACTATAATTGTTAAGTAGTGTTACTTAGCGTTTTCTACTCAGTGCCTTTTCCTCACTTCTTTCAGCACCAAAGTAATTACATATGAGGTCAAGAAATTAGTTTTGTCATTTAGCATTTCAGGATTTGGCATTAGCATTATATACATAACCAGCAGTGGGGAGGTCAGGGCTGGGTTTTTCCTTTTTTCAGATGGGAAGTTGATGCTTCTTGCATAACAAAAATTTTAAAATTTGACTGCATTCCTGAATATTGTTACCGATTTTGAAAGTCTTCCTCTTCAGAACGATCATAATAAAACAGGTCAGCTTTGAAGCCAACTCTGCTTGCACTCATTTCCTTTACCCTCATCATCAATTCATCCTGGCCCTTACTGGTGCAGTTTATAAACAATGCATTATAAGTTCCTCTTTGTCCTTCCTTTTCATATAGAAATTATTTCCTTTTACAGGATTACCTGCTGTTTTCCCTAAATATCTTGACAGCTACTCCTTGCTTCAGTACTACTTTACAGCTTATAGCAAAGGGGACTTCTCTTTGCAGTTGCACTTAAATACCTACAATGTAGCTCTCCTGAAGTTATGGTATAGTGTAACATGCTGTAAAGGAAGTTGTGTGATTTTGATTCTGAGAAGTCAGAATGGCCAATTAGTGTTGTTAGTATTAGTGAATACATTATTATCACTGCTTCAATAACTTAGTATCTAAGGAATTCAGATTTGGGGGATAGCGTTTAGCTTTCAGTGTTAACCTTACAAAATCTAGCTAAAGCAAAATCCACTCATTTGACCCTATCCTCCAGCAGATAAGGAGAATATCTAACATCTGTCAGCCAAGAGAAAAGGCTATGTATATATGAAGTACGAGAGTCCTCATGATGCCATCTCCATGTTTTCATAAATAAATATGGTTTAACAGTACAGTTGAAATCATGTAGAAAGTAAACAAAAAACTTATCACATACACAACTGACTGTATGATGTTGAATGACAAATCCGTGTTTGAGAAAGCCTGAAAGCATTTGCAGTTCCCTTCACTATTTTGTAAGAGACTCTTCACGTAATAGGTTTAAATTGGCCATATTTGGTATTCACTTGACCCTCATCTATTTTGTTCTTTCTGCATTCTGATAAAATAGCATGCTTGGAATCATGATTAGGGTGTTCATTCTTTCAGGCATTTTCTTAATTGTTGAAATATGTCTGAGCTACTTACATTTAAATTAAAGTATTTCCACTTCTGATTTAGTGGAGCAGCCACTACTTTACTGGATATTATTAAGACTGATTTCCACAGAACACCCTTTTTACTACCCATTGTTAATTACACATGCAGCTGGAAGGTAGAGTTCTGTATTGTACACTCTTCACGGATTAAATTCTTGGTATAAATCAGATACAACAAGATATGTTAAATTTTTTAGAATAAGTGATCCTTGAGAATTGGGATATATTTTTTTAAATGGTGGCAATCATAAAGTTAAATGATTTTTACCCTGCATACCTTAAGGTCTAGATGAGCAGCATATTTTATAACCATGCTAAAAACAGTCATAAAATAATCCCAGTTGGTTTCTTCTCCCTTATGAGGTTAACAGCATAATAAAATATACAGATTTCTTCAGATGTGTATTCAGTACATAGCAAGATTTATTGCTGTGGTATGGGTCAGATTTTTTTCTGAGCCATTCCACCACGAAAGTGGAAAAAATAAACTGAAATCATTGATTGATTAAATCACAACCTCATTGGATTATTATTTTTTTTTTTTTTATGTCAAGGGATTTTCTCCAGATTTATACCACATTACTGAAAACACAGTTTGTTTATTAGCACAAAAAGCAACAGCATGAATTTGAGGAGTGTTTTCCTGTTTGTCTGGCTTGTTGTCCTTTACAATGCATTTGAGGTATAGCAACATGGGCTGGACAGTCATTCACATTCATTTTTCTCCATGCTGAAACATGTACTGTTGATTTAGATGCGTTCTGACATGTTGAAACTTGAAGTGCTATTTTGGGTAATGGAGAACCCATGATTTCCTAGTTGAGACTACAGTGCTGTCTGTAATAACAAAGCTATGTGCACATATGTCTGTCTGCAGGTTGAATAGACCATTTTAGGAGTTTATTCTTCTCTTTATACTTCTAAACAGCATTTACATCAGTGAGAGCTGTGGATAGTTATCCAGGGGAGAGCAAGCGTCTTTGTGGTGTAATGTCAAAGCTGTATTACAATGCTGTTTCAGGGCCAAGTGACGAGGAAAGTAGAGTTAGAATGGATCTGGCTCTCCAAAGTGAAATTGTAAGCCTGTTTTTACATGATGGCCTTGGAAACTGTTTTACGGATTGTTCAAGGATTCTGGTCCTCTTGCTCAGCTAGACACAATGCAAAGCAAGAGGAAATCTTCCTACTTTCTGCAGCACTGGCTGAATGCATTTCAATGGGCTGGAGTGTCACTTGTGATTTATTACCCATTTTTGTTCTTTTATGTGTTATATTTGTCATTTCTGCAGTGACAGTTTCATCTATAAAACAGTATAGTTACAAGAAAATGTTAAGAGGATACAGGAGTGCCATGGGAGCTACTGTTTCCTTTTCTTCTTTTTTTCCCCTTTTTTACAGTCAAATGTCAGGTTTTCTGTTTTTAAGGCAGTGGAGCCAAAGCACCCAGGATTTTAAACATAAGCACATTTTCTACAGACCATCTGAAGAAGAGCTGAAGTTAAACAATTAGTCAAAGAAGGCCTAAAAATAATGCTGATCACAATTCACAAATGCTGAAATAACCCATAATATAAATGCAAGCCCTTTTCAGCTGTAGACAATAGAGAACCTGAGCTGATTAGAAGTCAGTTACCAATGTGATTCTGTTAGCAATATTAAGTACTCCAGTTCATGTTTTACAATAATATTAATTCCTACAAAGTTTTCTGAAAATGAATTAGCAGTCTTAGTTTTGAGTGTGTTCAAATCATTTCAGAAAAGCCAGAGGTTCTGATCAGGGGTTCAGAACCTCCTCCCATTCAGCTCCTCTTACTCTGAACAGGTTGGGTTGGAGGCAGGGGGAGCTTTGCAACTCTCCTGTGTAAACAGGAGAGTAGGGAGGATGAACTGCACAGGGTCATAGCAGCAGTTCTGCTCCGGCCATTGATGCTTGTGGTTGGCCAAGGAGTATGGGTTCATCAACTACCCTGGCACTGTATCACCTGGTGTTACAGACCTGGGAGAGAACAGCTGGAGAAGATCCCATGACCTAGAAGAAAGTATCAAATCTTTCCCTACACATTAGGAAGGACAAGTAGCCTAATTAGGTGTGTTTTGCATTGTAGAAGTTGTTTGTCTTTTAGTCAGAGGAGTTAAAAAGATGGTTGCCACAGAATTAATAGTTAGTCATTGCAGGAGATGCATTACATCCCTCAAGTACACAAATGATTTGGAAATTTGAGTGTTACAGTCCACAGCTGAGAGAATATGATTCCAAGTGTCAGCATCAAATATCTCTTTCATAAAGAGAGAGAAACAAAATTTGACTTAAACCACTAAAGATGAGTCTGTTCAGTTCATCCCAGCTTGATAAATAATCTATTTGCTCAGTAGCGTGTAATCTTAATGTAAGGATATCTGTGATGCTGTTTGAGGTTGGACTGGGGGAGAGGCACAATGAGACCTTGATCTCATTACAGAGAATGGAAACATAAAGCCCAGTCATGAAAATAACAATATGAACGAACTGGCCAGAATAAATTCTTAAAAAACTGAAGGAGTCTCTGCCATCTATGTAGCACCAGTCAGTGTCACATCTAATCCAAAATATTTCAACATCAGCAGTCTAAAGAGAAGCAGAAAATATAAAGCAAAGCAAAAATACCAGTAGGTAATTTTTACAGCATGGTGATGTGTCGTATAGTGTTATTTCATTTCTGTACTAAAAAAAAAAAAAAAAAAAAAGCCTCTGATTTTTACATTCAAAGCAGAACAAGTTTTGCATGTACCACAATGAAAAATTAAGGAGAGGCAAGGGAAGAGGGAGAAACTCAGAGATATAATTAGTAACTAAAAAAACCTGTGAATTTCAATGTTTCCCATCTGTAGTTATTGACTGTATTCATAAAATGCTAAGCAATTAGAATTTTAATTTGAAAGAAAATGTGGGACCAGTTGTGGGTAAAAGAACCTGCAGTTCTTAGGAACTGCAGTTCTCTGGTGTTTGTAACAGTGGAGAGTTTAACAAATGTTAAATTCAATATTACATGGATTACTTCTGTGTTAATGTATAGGTGAATGTTAACAATGTGTTATGATTAAATAGAGCAGTCCAGCAAAGAAGACAGTAATACTGTCAACTTTAATCAAAAGGCACAGAACATTCTACCTTGGGCAAAATAGTGTTTCAGCAATTCACTCATTTTAGATTCCTTGAAATAACTGAAATCTTAGTAAATATCTAAGCTGTGTTTGTCTATTTGGAGTAATAACATGTGCAAGCCATGACTGTAGTTATTGACAGCTTTTTAACACCTGCTTCTCCAGACATTATATTGAAAATGTCCTTTTCTGCAGTAATGGGAGTTTAACTGGAAGACCTAATGATTTTAGAGCTCTGGGAAAGGCATTCAGGTATATGTGTGTATTTTCATATCTTTATTTCTCCCAAACTTTGAACTTTCATTTCCTTCTCTTTATCTGATTTTGTGTTATTGCTGACTACAAACAAGTTTTTGTGTAAATAGAAGAAATTTTCCCATACAAAATTACAGCTGAGTCACAGTCTTGCGTAGAAGGGAGTGGAAGTTGCCGTCTCACATAGTTTGAAGCTGACAAGAGGAGAAATACAGTACTTTCAGGTTCTGTTCGTCTTTTGAGTTCATATCAGAAGCACAAAAGGAAATGAGGAAAATAGTAAATTGTCATTGGTTAGAAGCAAAGTATTCATGAAATCTTTTTGAAGCAAAATGGTTGTATTTTGCACTTTCCAGTATGTTGTCACTGAATTAGACAGCTTTTGGCTATGAGTAAATGTGTCCATAATTAAAAGTGATATTAAAAGAACTGATGAGAAAAATGACCAAGGCATTCTTAATCAAATAGGACAGATGGGAGATTTTTCTGTAACCCCTAGCAGCTACAGGAAATATATGAAAAATGAAATGTAAATCTGTGATAACCATTGAGAGGAGTCCTTTTCTATTCTTGTCCCTGTACTAGAATCTTGGTTCATCTAATATTGCTTCAGTTTGGATAGGCTTTTTATTGGCAGTACTGTAAATGCTTCTGAAATGTGAACAAAAGAATTTCTATGCTGTGTTGGCCCAGAGACAGATTTAGAATTCTGTGGAATTATTTTTTCTTTCTTGTCCTGATTCTTCTTTCAAGTTCCTCTAGCCAACCCTCCTGCCCCAAAACAGCGTTGACCGTGAAAATGCTTTTTAAAAAAGTTTGTCTTTTTCCTGCTCTTTATAAATTTATCAAAAATATATTTTAGCTTTTTGCATGCATCATTGCATGTATAATTCCATTTATCTTTGAGCAGAATGAGCTATGTTATGCTTTCCTTCAAGAAAATAGGTAGGTAGTGAGTAATAATAAGTAAATTCTGAGACTGTGATTGTTTTTAAAGCATTTCTGAAGAACCTTTCATAAGGGATACAATGTGGAAGGAGGCTGGTAGTGGAAATCACCAGGAATGTCAGCCTCATCTCTTGAGCCAGTGGCTCATAAGCCAAAAAATGCACAGATATGCAAACCTTCCACTGGGATTCCTACCCTATATTGTCCTTCTGTCCCTGCCCCCGCTTCCTCCTGATGGAAAAGTAACCAGGTTTTCACTGACTTTCCATTTTGAACTGCTCATTATTGTTCCTATAGTTAGACAGTACCTCACTCCACTACTTCGTACCCATAGCTTCAGGTTACTCAGTTCCCATGGTGGATGTGATCCCTTGCATTCACGGGTGGAAAATAAAAGTTTTGTTTGTCCATGCCAAAAGCATCTAGTTCTGTAGCTGAGTTTCACCCTCATTAGGTCAGCTCCAGAAATATTACTCTGATCTGAGTTCACGTCTTCCCTGCCTGTGGAGGCCAGCTGAGTACTAGAAAACCACTTTTCTGTAGAGCCCTCTTTGGGCTTCAAATCCACATTTTTCCTGTTTGTAGAAGATAGTTGAAATAAACTTTCAGGGATGTCTGGTATTTGATATTTTGTGGTATAGTTTCAGAAGCAGATCTGGTGTTGAAAGCATGAAGAGATATTCAGCAATAGGTGAAATTCAAAATGTCCTAGGGGAGGGTCATGATAAATTATCCTCTGCTTCTGTAGGAGTGGCTAGAAAGTGGTGCTGACTTGCTTAAAAATGCATTATGTATGGACAGGAGCAGTCTGGACCAACAGCTTTAATTTCCTGAGAGCTAATGTGAGAGTCACTCTTCTATCCCGAGTACTGTTGGCTTGAGGTTATGTAGAGAACCATAAACCCAAATGGTTTAAGGCTAACAGCTCCCCTTGTTGTACATTATACCTCTAGGACTTCTTGTTCACTGAAGTCAGATTTGTAAAGATGCTGTTGCATTTCCAGTGGCTACAAATCAGACCTCTTTCGCACAACGTAAGCTGGTACCAGCCCTGCATTTCAAAATACTGAGACAGCTGCGGTCCCAGCCCTTGTTGGTACTTAGTTCTCAAACCTCCTCATCTTTATTCAGTGTCAGACCTACATGTATATAGCTAATCTGATGCAGGTATGTTCTCATTGCTTCTCAGTCAACCTTCTCGAATCGAAATTTACATTTCATGAAGTCATATTGACCTTTGTTGTGTTTGAGTAGTCAGAGAGCAGTTTGGTAAAGAAGCCTGGTTTCTTCTTTCCATAGTAGACAGGAGGATTTGATCTTTTATTTCAGTGGTGGGGTCTGTCTTTCACATCTGCTGCCCTGACCTTTCCCTTTGCTGATACAGAGGTCTGTGGTGTGCACCAGTATGGCTGCTTCTTTAGCCACACAGAGTGAGTACTTATAAATAAGTAACCAGACTTTTTTTCTTCATAAAATAGACTTAAATGCATGGGGGTACCCTTCAGGGCCATTTGAAAGCTTAAGGGTCCAAAGGCTTTATATTTTTTCCTTAGGAAATTACTTATTTCCAAGAAGGAGATAGAGCCTTCAGAGTCTTCAGAAATATCCAGTTTAAGAGGCCTGGATTAAAATCCTGTTAAAAAATAGATTGTGATGAGACCAAAGATATGTTTCAAACTGGGAACTTTATTTGTTTTAGGTAAGTTTTGTAAAGTATGTTATTATTCCTGACAACCAGAAACACAGATGTTTAACAAAAAAAGTCTTTTTGCTCACATGCACCAACATGAATCATCCACCAGTGAGAGATGCAGCTCATTTAATAGTCAGTTAAATGAGTCATATTCATCAGTGAAGTAGTTCTTTGCATTTCTTTTCATGCAGTTTTGTTGCTTATATTTACATTGTTGTAAAGAATATCACAAACAAAATTAATAATTCATAATTATTGTTACACAGTGGAGCCTTATTTTGATAGTCCCTTCTTAGCATAGGTCTTTTAACAGGGCTGTTTTTTCCTGCATTTAAAAAACCCCACAAATAAACAATTACCAAATCAGGATGGATGTCTTATGGAAGTACAGAAGTAATTTTTAGGAAAGGAAGATCACAGCAGTATGTATTGTACCAATGATCATAAATTAAAGAGAAGATACTTCTCTGCTGAAATATAAGTGCTGTTTTCCCTCTGTCCAAGACATAAAAAAAAATAGATTTAGTGAGTGCTAACACATCATTGGAGACAAAATCAGGATACATTGATTTCAAATCTTAAATGGCTCCTGTGCTCAGCAAAATAGAAAGAAAACTTAATCCCTGCCCTGTGGAAAAAACAGTTTATACATGAGCTTTTCCAAAAGAAGCCAGGAACAGAAGAAAAATACTGTAAAAAGTGAAGTAAAGCAGACCGTACTCTGAGGCATTTAGAAAACTAATATATTCAAAGCATGGAGTAGAGAGAGGAAACTGAAAAAAAAAATAAAATACTGATCAAAACCACCTTCTGTCACAAATTATACCCTGCACAGCAACACCTCATAACTTCTACCATATGGACAAAAAAGCAGTGCGGTTTCGAAGGAGAACTAGGAACACGGATTTGAAAGCTAACAATGAGGAAGGGGAGGGAGAACTTTCTCCCTTAGCTGGAGTTCTACCAGGAGTAATAAAACAAAGACTTTGTTAGCAGAATAGATGCTGGCGAGCAGATAAGGACTGAATGCCAGTCACTTGCAGTATTAACAGACTAGCCAGGGTGGTAATTCATTTCATCTACAAATCTGTATGTGTTTTGGGTCTTCTCCAAGACAGTCACAAATCCTGACATCTGGACTGAACTTGAAACTCAAATAAAAAGCATGTTGGACTGACTTGTCTTCTCATAACACCAGTAATGCTGCTACAGACTTAAAAATGAGGGTACTCTTTTCTGCAGCCATGGGGGAGGTAAGGGTAGAAATGCTGAGGCAACTTCTGGAGGAAAGTGGACATTTTTTACTACTGCCCCATTCAGGTGTATTTTGCAGTTTGTGACACAGGATTGGAATTCCTAAATCATTTGACATTTATAAGAAGGACCTACCTCTGTGGAGCACCTCTTTTCATACCAGTAGAACAGGTGTATTTGTGTCCTTTCTTATTTTGTCAGTCAGTTTTATCCCAGCCCTTTACTTTTGGCACCTCTGCTTTTTCTGTCTTTATGTTTATGAACCTTTATGTTATTTTTTTTCTTCGGAACCCTAACCAGCATCTCATCCACAAAACCAATACTCTGTCCCTCAAATCACTCTTGAAGATCTTTTTCTACTGTGTTATTAAATGGAAATGCTGAGTGATACCAGTTAGCTAAAAGAACAGGAAGGATAGAAGTGTTCATTTATTTGGGTATTGTAAATGCATTTTCTTAGGGATATTTGCCTCCCTCTCCCACCTGCAATTGCTAAACCTGCCTGTTAAATCCCAGCTCAGCTATGTAGTATGCTTTTAGTGGCAAAGATTGTTTAGCTGGGTGCTTGCACTTTTCTTAGCACGACGGGGCTCCCAATCTGATTTAGAGCTTCTAGATCCTACTATCATACAACTAGCAGAGAGTAATGGTGACAGTAGCCTTTGTAATCTGTGTTGTCCTTGGAGAGCGTGGGCAGTCTTTGAAGCCAAGTTCTCTGATCTTTTCAGTCTGTTTACTTTGTGGCAGGAATGATAGGATCCTAGTGATAGTGAAGGGTGTTCCGAGGAAGCATCACACCTCTCTGCCTCTCTTCCGCCTTGTACCAGTTTGGATGATTTCTTCTATAGAATCACAGTGCAACTCTCACACAGGGAAAGAATGTTTCATTTTCCTGACTTGCTCTGTGCAAGAAGTAGGTGCCGAGATGCAATAGTTGAATCACACTGCCTGCATAAAAAAAAAATATGGGATACTCACTAACACAACAAGTTAGTTAGTCTCAAGTTTGAATTGGAAACTAGGACAATCTGGACTGACTGTGTAATTACTTTAAAGGTTGTAAAGTTAGCCATTGCATCCGTCAATGGACACTTGTGAACAGAATACAGTTAGAAAGGCTTGTGTGTGACTTATCAAGCAAGTACCTTTTTGAGAGCCTTAAACTGCAGAATGCAAGTAAAAAAGGCAGCAACTATGGCCAGCCTTGAGTGGAAGAAATAAAATTGGACCAGTCAAATTAATTAAAGGAAGGGATTATTTGCTGGTTCAAATAGGAGAAGAAATGTCTGGATTTTTTTAAGGGTTGCTTTAGACAAAACAATCTATAGCTAATTTTTAGTACTGACAGCTTTAATCTTAATCCTTTCTTTGAAAGCATAACTAGCAACTCCTAGACTATTGAGCCAGTGGTATTTTATTTATCATTCTTTTCTATACAATGGTCAGTCATTTCTAACTACATTTTTTTTTTTGGAAGGGACTAATAAACATTGAAAAGCAAGTCCAAACCTTGTTCATTTACAAAAAGAAAAGGAGGGAGAGGTTTTTTGCTCAATTTGGTAGAGGTCCATTTCTTTTACTGAAGAACATTTTCATTGGTTTTGAATAACAAAATAACAAGAGCATGTAAGTTAAAAGAATGATATTTTGCTTGGCTAGTTCTTTTAGTGGTTAGTCTTTGCTTCCCTTTTAATAAGGGATATTTCTGCTTGAACTTCTCTATTTATAAACTACCTACAGGAGATCATTGTTTAGGAATTTTGGGGGTTGATCAATACAATCAAAACAGCACTAGGGAGAAAGGAAAAGGAAATTTTCCACCCAAGGAAGTGGCAGAACCATTTTTCAAATAATACAAATTATTCCCATAATACTAATACCAGACCTGTATGTCTTTGATGAAAGCTAGAAATTCTTCAATGAAAGATTTTTTTTGCCCAGTCTTCTAATCCATGGTACAGAAATAGAAATTTCACTGCATGAAGTAATTTAAGAATTCGCAGTATGGTAGACTCTAAATATTAGTGACTAGAATATAACTGAATTTTCAATCTGAAGAGGAGATAAGATGCCAGGAAGCGGCTGAGTAATCACTAAACTTTAGAGAAGGAGGTTCCAATATTAAGAAAAAGTTAATAAAATAGGTCTGAGAGTCAAAAATAAGTGAAATAAAATCTTTAGGTGTCTCATGGATACTACTTAAAAAATATTATCACTGGGGTTTGCAAAAGACAGAACAAAATGGGACTCATAAATCAGGCCAGCTGAATGCCATTCTTTCTAATTGAAGGAAAAAAAAAAAAAGCATTTCACACTTTAAATGCTGCTGTAGGGAAAGCCACAAAGAATGGGCAGTAAATAAGTAAAAGGGAAATTGGAATCACTGAGATTAATTAGAAAAATAAACAACTAAGGGTGTGGAACCAATGTTCCTGTCTTCCACTTTATTCAGTGCAGAAGCCTGTGGAAAAACTTTGCTGGGTTTTATGGTACCTTGGGGTTTATCTATAAGAGTATCTCTCTTTCAGTTCTGGCAGGAAGCACCCTAGTTTGTTCTCATCAAGTTAGGACTTCCCAGAGTCAGCACCTTAATCCTTTTTAAACTGGCCGGAAACATTTCCCTGTAATTTCATTTTCTAAACTTCTCCCTTAAGCTGTCCTGCACTCTCTGCTCTTTATTGACCTATTGCCTTTCTGCAGCTGGACCACAGTATAGGTGTCAGTTTGGCCTTTATTATTCTAACTCCACTAGCCCAGACAGTCTCAGCAAGAAAACAGAAGTGAGGTTATTGTGCAAAGTTTAAAGTCAGGCTTCTGTGAACAAAGGTAGAACCAAATGCTTAAAAGTAAAACAAATTAAAAAAAACCAAAACAAGTCATTAGACCCAGTGTTGTGAGGAAAATACAGTGAGCTTAGCTCAGCTGTTGTCAACAGTATGCAGTCTGTCATTAAAAGCAGCTGTTTCTTGTAGCTATGTATTTTTAAAGGCTCAAGGGTGATCAAGATTAAAAATTACTATGTCAGAGAAACAGGTTGAAACGACAATAAAAAATAGAATAAAATGCCAGGACTATAATATAAAGATAGAATAGTGTATAGTTAACACAATTTCTGTGAAGAAAGTTTATATTTCACTAAACTTTTTTTTTTTTTTTTTTTTTTTTTTTTTATGTGTCAGTGCAGCAGAGTAAGAGAGAAACCATGGCATCATTTTTTTAGACTTGCAATAGTAATTTTCCAAATCTCTCTCAAAAACATACAAACAAAACTAAAAGCACAAATAGACATTGTGGTTTATCAAGTGGCAATATGAATTTCAGACCTACTGCCCCTAGCTGCTTCAATCCCCTTACACACAGTTCACCTTTCTCTCCATGGTACCAGTGCAATTGCCTGTGAGGCTGTATGTTAAAAGTCAGTTAAGAAGTAATTATGAGGTGAGTGACAAGTGTTATTCTGGATCAAAGTTTACCTATCAGACAGAAACCAGAGAGGAGTAAACTGCCAGCATTTATTGTAGCTAATGCACTTCAAGGTATAATATTGTATGCTGTACATTACATCTATTAAATATGTGGAAGAGTCAGAGTTGGTGCAGCAGCTCTTAACTGTGATGTTAGGTGATGTGGGTTAGCAGAATTCACACAGGACTGTGAAGCATTTCAGCAGGACAAAAGCAAAATTAAGTAGTACCACTTCTAATTTCAATCTTGGTAAATGCTATGTAGTGTTCAGCAGATATAAATTTGAACGACTTAACTCGTAAAGGGTTCAAAATTGAACACTGCACTGAAGAAAGGGACGCAGGGTTCACCGTAAACAATGCACCAGTGACGTGTTCAGTGTCCATCTGATGCTGAAATAAAGTCAAACAGAATGCTACACAACTATTTTGAAAAAAACCTGTTGTAGAACCGAGGTATGTTAATAGACTAAACAGTATCACATAAAATTAAGAAAGTTGATCTAGAATTTCTAATACTAAAAGGCTCAAGAGATGCTCAAGAAAAGTGAAAGGTGGCAAATTTGGTTTGTTTATCCAAGTGGATTTTGGAACCCACTGACACCAAGAAAGGAACAACATTCTGTCAGGGAATGAATGAAATGCTGAATGGAACCAAAGGAGAGTTAAGATAATGCTGATATTTGGGTTTTCATAATAATTAGTGGTAGGAGTTTTAAAAACTCGTGAAACATCATGTTTCCAGTTTAGAACAATCTCTATTATGAGTCAGGCTGAGTCCATGGTGGGCAGTTTTACCCTGTTTTTAACTCGGGGTAGCATTACATGCGCTTTTCTTAGACAATCTGAGATGATCCCTCAACCGGATAATCAATAGATGATGCGATATAGGAGTTTCAGTGTCCTGTTGTTAGGCTCTGTATCTTTTCTTGTGTAGGCATTCTTTGGAGAATTTGCAATAGTGGTGGATTCCCCAGCTTGTCCATGACTCCCAAGAGGGTAATGCTTTGTGTCATTGAAAGCATTTCATGAAAGTTGTGCTCCATGCATGATATGCTGAAAATGTTTGAGCTCTGAATATGATTGTGGTATTATCTTCTCTGCATAGTGTAAGTCTAGCTAGTTCCACTGAAGTGAGGACCCGGTGCTGTCAAAGAGGCATGACATTGAAACAAAACTCATTGGATAGTTGAGAGTCCCATGTGAAAATGTAACAAGACTGGCTTTACTTACTTTTAATGTTTATCATTCATGATCCCAAAACTAGCACTGGAAGCCTTAATAAAAGGAATGAAACCATAAGGCAGAATTTGGTTTTAAGAAGACATTACCAATGAATGTACCAGTAGAGTGAGGTAGCCTGAAGGAGATAATGAAGAATAGACCGGTCTTAGAAATTACATCTAAAAAAGATAATGTTTGTTCTTGACTTTGCATTCTTCCCTGCTGGGTTTTAGATTTAAAAGAGGACTTTGAAGTCCTTATCATGTCTTATCATTTGCATCATACTTTATTCACTGTTCCCTGTTTGCCAAGTTCAACTCAACAGCTGCCTTTTGCATAGAGATACTCTAGATATCTTCTAAATATCTGCTATAGTTGTGAGTGTTGTGCAGATTACAGCAATACAGAGTTTAACAAAATTATTTATATATGACCCAAGGAAAATAACATTAGAACTGTTTATAACATAGTTTTTTGCATCTGCATTGAAGAAAATAGAGTCATATTCTCTTACCTTTACTCACATGAAGTAAGAATTTTACTAATTCAGAATTGTATTTTGTATTTAGCAATAGATCGTATTGCAGTCAAACTAGTATTCTGGTGGGACTAGGCACAGAGACAGGCAGCAGGTCATCATCTCTCGCTTACCGCTCACACACAGTACCATGGCCAGAATTTTCCAAAGAACTTGGTTCTTGCAGTTAGCTCTCAATATATTTTAATTAAAGGCTCTCACCTTTTCTGATAGCAATTTGAATTGCCAGATTTTCCTGGCGTTTCTCCTGGTAAGGAGTTTTGAAGATGTAGGCCAAAAGTGTAACTGTGGGCACTCAGAAGTACCCACCATCTTAGAATATCCTGGTTACAACTGAGAAGAATTATTGGAAATGATTGCATTGTACTTTTTAGGAAATATCTCTGCATGTAAATTGGTCACTAATTTGCTTTCTTTCCAAAAAAAGGAAGTGAAGAAACAAGTAAATTATAATTGGTGCTTTTAAAATCCTCTGTGAAACCCAGACAGTGAAATAAGAATGCGATCTTAAAATATTCTATTTTGCTTAGTCTTTACTCTTCCTTCTCCCTTCCCAAAAAAGCTATAGCAGGAAGGTGATCCATAAATCCCTGTGCCCACTTTATGGCGTGGTGTCTCAAATGATGAATACTGTCATGTTTTGATTTAAAAAAAAAAAAAATGGAACTCAACAAAAAAATAATATCAGTTTAGTGAATTGGTTGTTATTTCCTAAACATTTTTCATCCTGAACTCCTTTAGTAGACGAAATGGATATTTCCTCAGACATGGGTTTGACGTTCCATCACATTATTCAGTAAACAGTACAAACGATGTTCTTTTTTTTAAATGGAGAAGCTGGAAGAGCTAAGACAGTAGCTGCTGTAAGGCACTGGTTATCTCATTTAAACAGATATTAAATGTAGGTGCCAGTGGTGTGATCATCAGCTGCTTCCCACTTTGTGAATAAATTGCTTAGAAGGAGTCTTTTTGCCTACCAGATGTGACCTAGATTTAGATTTCCAAAGGCAAAAAACCCCAAGTCTATTGTGTAAAAAACAATTGCGGGTAAAATGTGTGGTAAATGAGCTTATCTCACTTCTCCAGGTGTTTAAGCTAATATGTTATGGAATTACAGCTTCATTTATGAAAAATAATTGAGGAAAATGTTCCAGCAAATCAAATTTGGATAAAGGCTTATGATAGTTATTGTGCTGTTAGCAAGTTTCTAAATAGCAGAAAGAAAAGGGAGCCGGCACAGATAATAAAAATACAGAAAACTGTGAATCTGTAAAGAGGCTCTTATAAAAGGGTCAGGGCTGGCAGTGTTACCCCACCTCTGTTGTGGTCTTGCAAAATGTCATGGAAGAGTATGAAGAATTATATTCTTGTCAATGCATATGAAAGCACAATTTTTTTCTTAAAAGATCAAGCATTGATATCTGTTGGCCCTGGATAAGACTAATGACATTGGTAAACACCAAAAGAATAACATCCTTATTCTTTTTCTCTCTCCTCTCTTCCTCTTACTGATTCCATAGGGGCTGCCACTCGAAAACCAGACCCAGAGCCTGAGAAGCAGACCGACCATACTGTCAAAATTGCTGGAGTCATTGCAGGCATCTTGCTGTTTGTCATCATATTTCTGGGGGTCGTGCTGGTAATGAAGAAAAGGTGAGCAATTAGTAGATGTTTTCTACATATGTATTCATTTCACAGCATTTCCTACAGCAGTTCTCAGTTTGATATTGGCAAAAGTTATGCAGCCATCTTTGTGGCCTTTTCCACAGAGATTAGGAAGTACTGCTCCCTCCCAGCCCCACAGCTTTGTTGTGTTTTTATAAAACCAAAGGAGCTATTTCATCCCACAACATTTTCTATGAATTAATATTTGTGGCTTTGTTGTAGAAGAAAAAATCCTCAAGGTTAATAATTCTAGCACTTTATGCATTAGTACTGTATGATGGATTGTAACAATAGAACGGTATCTCTATCCTGAAAGTGTGAGTCTCCACTCTATTTAACAAATCAGCTGAAAGTTACATGTAGTTTCATTCTTGAGTGTAAAAGAAATCCTCAAACAAAAAACAGAGCGAAGTTAATTTGTGCTGAGAGTGGGGTCTGTGTTGTTCTGCATAAACTTAATTCCCTGAAAACAAATGAAAATGTTACAATGGTGCTGAATGTTTGCAAATGCTGGTTCAACACACACATTGAGATTGTTTTGCTTTGGATATAATTTGAAAACTTCTACAGCATTAGATGCGTAAGGCTTTTAAACCTGGTTGCCTTTCTCAACACTGCAAAAGGAAAAATATTAAAGGGAAAAATATCTCATAGCTAGGGAGGTGGCATGTGTAAGAAAAAAGTCTGTGTGATCATAGAAGCTAAGTCCAGATCAGGAGAAATTAATGAGCAAATAGAATTAAGGGTTTAGGTTGTATCCTGAGCGATGTGAGATTTGCAGCTGTGGAGGTGGGGCTGGGAATGCGTGAGAGTTGTGCAAAGGGGCTGAGTCACAAATTCTCCTTCCACGCCTGCCGTAGCCTTCTTACTGTCCCATAACCCCTCACCTCCTTGCCATTCACCCTGTATCATCCCCTTTTCTCCCTTTGAGAGCAATTTTGGCCTGATTTTGCTCATCCAAGCACTATGTGATTTAATTGTATGTTAACTAGTTTGGCAGGTCTGAGGTAGTCCAAAGCCCTGAGCTGCCTGAAATTCTTCCAGAATTTGAACAGGGGAGGTGCAGAGCTAAGGAGGCAGCTGCCTGACAGTGCCTCGGGGCAGGCAACAGAAGTAGCTGCTTTTCACTCTCCTTGAAGACAGAAACAGCGCCATGAGTTAGAAGGGCTCTATGCGGAGAAAGGTGAGCTGTGGCCAGGGCTGAGGGCTAGGTCACGGCGAGAGGTGGGTAGGTAAAGCAGTCAAAAGCTGCTGTACAGAAGAGATTGAAACTTAAGCCCCAGGGTAGGTCTGGCTGGGGCAATGAAATTGACCCAGTAATGAAATCTTCTCAATAAAGTAGGGTATTAGCAGAGTTAAAATCTGTTCTGACTTTGCAGTACTTTTTTCTTCCCACTTCTGATTTCTTGCATCATTCATACCTCCAATTTTAGCAGTTGAACTCCCAAACTCCTCCCTAGGGCCAGACACAGCACTTGGTGTGCAGGGAGGAAGGCTTCTCACATTTTCTGGCCAATCCTTCTTCACACAATTCCTGACTGGCAATCATTGCTCTCTCTTTTCTAGTTCTGAGCCTCTCCTTAGGCATTTGCACCAGAAATAGAATATATTCAGCCAAGGGAGACAAGTTCTTCTTAGTCTGGAAGGGAGAGCATTGCAAAATGATCCAAGTAGTTTGAAAGTAAGTAAGGTGTCAGGGTCTCTGGCTAAATGGATGCTATACGAGCTCTTGCTTCATTCTCTAGGGAAGAGCTCTTTGATAATCTAATTATTAGAGGCAGGAAGGCTCAAACCCGAAGTGTTTGCATGTTAATGCAGAAAGATACTTGATTCCTTCTGTCTACCACAGCACAGTAATTATTATTCATTGTAATTCTGTTGTTAGAAGAAAAGTGCATTGTGTGAGCTTCTTTGGGGTTTGGAATAAATCTGCTTGTGACAGAGATGAAACTATTGAAAGTAGAAGTCCAGGAACCCTGTTACCAAATACATACAATTTCATTGTGTAGTACAGAAAGAATGATACCAATATCTTAAACATATCCCAGAATGATGCTGCAGCCTTGAATAAAACAAACTGAAATGAGTTGAAGTGAATATTAAAAAGTAAGAATGGTTTATCTGTGTAACAGGATGTGACTAGGTTTTAATGAGAGTTTCGGGAGGTAGGTATATTGTGTCCCAGACCTCTAAAGCAGATGCTGTAGCATAGAAGGTCTTGAATACAATTACACTCATGACTTAAGCAAAAGATGAACCAATTATTCGATAGATTGTTATTGGTGCATTAATTCGCTCTGCTGCTGAGAACTCCTATGGTTTCACCTTGGTTCAGTTACTGTGTATACATTATGCATCGGAAGAAAATGTATAAATCATTCTGCAAGCCTAGTATAACTGTAATGGTTTTTCAGTTTTATGATACTTTAGGTGCTACTTCATGAAACAGTCTTGTTGAGATAGCATGTCATTTGACTACTAAACTTGATCATTTTATTTCATTTACTTTATCGGGAGTTCTACTGGAGTAAAGATCTGCGTAAAAAATAAAATAGCACCTTGTAATTCAGTGGCACCTTTGCCCTGAGAACCACTTCCCTCCCTGCGCTGTTACGTGCAGACTCTGGTTGCAGTGCTAGGTTTCACTGTGCTGAGTCTACGTGCTCTGAAACTTAACTTGCTTGGAGTTGGCTACAGCAATATCCCATTCACACTCCACTATCCCAAGGCATATTTCAAGGCATATACTGTCTGTTGTTCATTCTGTCATGAAAATGGGTTCTTGACGACTTGATCTCCAGATCTCACTGGTAGATTAGATTCACTGTGTCTCTGGGGCTTCACAGTGCTTAACGAACTTAATTTCAAGCCATTGCTTTCCATTGTCAAGAGATTTGGAAAGTGGTTTTACTGCATGTGATAACCATGACTTTGTCCAACATGTTCCTTTAATAGCCACCTCATTTCACCCAGCAACCATTCTTTGCTTGATTGGTGCGAGGCACCACAGGTTGTCACAGATCAGCTTCTTTGACTTTTAATTCAGTAGGCAAGTAGACAAGGCCAACATTCAAAGCAGTTTTTGGTGCAGCATACATGCTTTGGATATGGCCACTATCAAAGAAGGAGGCAGAAAAGCTCTGCAAATATCAATAGTCATTAGGCATGATTGTTTATTTCACTATATAGTGGTTGTCTGAAGTAGATACATTATAAACTGGGTCACAGAGATGTAGGTGGCCTAACTATTCAGTGTATGGTTGGGGCAGGAATGTCATGGACACCAGAACATTTTCTGTGTGGACACTCAGTCTTTGACTAAAGTAAACCAGATTTGTATGCTTGCCACCTGGGTCAGGGGAAGACTGTTAGTCCTTTCCTGGTTTTCTACCCACTTGGTCGTTCAGAGTTCTTTATCTGTTGTGCTGTATCTTTTCGTTATCCATTCAACAACATTGCTGCATAAAGATGTTATGTAAAGTAGATGAGGAACCTGCAAGTTCTTCCTAAAACCAATGTGGTCATATCAATGAGATGATTCTTCTCTGTGAAGTCAGAATAATGCCATTAGGCTTTCCTCTGCTCAGCTTGCTCTGAATCGCTCACATAATTTTCCCACAAAGCCCGTGGAAATCAATACATGTGTTTCCACGATATTGTTCCACAATAAAGTGGATTTTGAGTCTGATCCTGAATATTAAATCTTAGGCAAGACCCTTGATCTCTGCCAGTCTTTGATATACCTGCATAGGAGTTTAGAAAAAATAATTTATATATATATATGTGTGTGTGTATATATATATACACATATACATATACATGTATATATATACGTGTATTATATATATGCATATATATATATAGATATATGCAGCAAGTTCACTTTTTGGTCAACTTAAAGTAGAGCAGTGAAAATGAGAGAACTGTACCCACAACCTTTGGAAAAGCAATGGCAATTAAATCAAGATTTGGAAAAATCAGAACCTTTCTGCTTTAATCTTTTCTCTTTACCCTTTTTTTTTGTGTGTGTGTGTGTTTGTTTTGTTTTCTTTCCTATTTTATTTCAGCTAAGTTCAAAACATATGAAGAAGTTGAGAAATTGTATTTATTGGTCCAAGGTTTGCTTAAAACTTTATATGTCTTTGGGCCAGCTGTTTCTTTTGGGGCTACCATCTTGCTGCTGTAGTGTGAGTACAGCAAGGAAGCAGTTATTAAAATTTAATTACATTGGCTTCTGCTTCAGTTGTAGAATGGAGTTTTTCTGATCATTGGATTTCTCCATAAAAAAGGTTATTTTCTTTTGCCTATCTTTAGTTTTTGTCTTCAGCTGTCTCTATGCCTGAGCCTTCCAGTAGTTTCCAACATATGTAATTGTGGCATCTGTTCAACTCAGAGACCCTGGGGTTTGGCAGTGGAAAAGGAAGGCTTTTGCACTCGGTGGAGCTGGGCTGGGAATGCACTGGTCCCATTCCCTGGCAGCAAATCAGGCTGTTCAGTTACACACCTTTGCCAACAGTTTGCCAGTAGTTAGGATAGAAATTGGGGATAATAGAGCTGAAGGAAAACTGCATTTTTCTCCCAGTGCTACCCCTGAACCTTGTTTTTTCCTCTAGGCCAACTACAAAAGAGAGACAATGAAAGAAATCACTGTGGTAATGACACAGTTCCAGAAGTTTTCCCTTCTAGTGGGATAATCCTCCTGTGGCCAGCTGCATTGGTTTTGACAAATTTTATAGCAGGGTCTTATTCTACAAGTGATGTTTACGAAATTTATTTATGCCTTCGCTCCCGAAGGATTTTAAAGTGCTTTATATTATCACTATACACAGAAACATTTATTGACATAAAATAACTTCTCTAGTGGGAAGTGACTGAAGAGCCACACATAGAAGAAAATTTGGCCAAGGTTTGCAGAAACCTGTGAGTGACTCTCTTTAACAGAAAAAGACACTTCATACATAGAGTGTGTTTGTATACCTTTTGTAGGAAGTAAAATAGAACTTGTCTGTATTTCTTAAAAAAAGCTAAATCTTTTCAATTATGAATGCTGCTTTTGCAAGTTGCCTGAGGACCTGCAAGTCTAAAACAGACTGTTTCTGTAGTGTTTTAATATATTCTTTTTACCTTTTTTTTTTCCAGTGTCTGGTATTCTTGAGAATCAAAACCCACAGTGCTCTTTTTCAAGGACTTTCATATGAAAAATCTCACAACTGTAACAATATAAAAATAACTGGAGCTTGAGACTTAATTTTTCTCATCTCATACAAATTTTTAATGGGACATTTACACACATTAAAGCTCGTGGATTTTCAGCATTTTTTTCAGAAGGAATAATTTATCTCTATAACATATTTGGCAGAATTCTGCATGAAACTACCAGCAGTGCTTCACTGATTAATTGTATTTATTGTTGTTTCTCAGATTATTATACATCTTTTAGAAGTATGTGACCATTTGTACTAATTACATTAAGTCACCCTCATGACAACATATGGCAAGAAGTAGGGTTGGCAGTGTCATGAGATTCTAGATGAAAGTGAGAGAATGGGTAATTCTGACAAGAAGGGCAGGGGGAGATATCATTATGACTGAACCAGAAAAAAAACCCTTGCTAATAGAGCAGGCAAGCTGATCTGCTTTGATTGGACCGGTTCCTATGCACCTTACTGAAGGCAACGGAATGTGTGCTGGTGGAAGAAGTGTGTAACTGTTTTGCAGCTTTCCTCTTGCTCTATTCTTAGATATCTTTTAAAACTCAACTTTAACAGGTGTGCATTTGTGCAGATGTTCCACGTGATTAAATATTCAGTATCTAGCCTCTTGTGTTTGAACAACACTGTTTGCATCAGAAAAAATGGGAATAAAAACGGGGAAATATTTCTAACGGCATCTTCACACAAAAGAAGATGAGAGAGAAAATTTGATGAAAGCCTAGTTTTCAAAGGGGTGCCTGAAGCATGTAGCTAGAGGCAAGTTAACGTTAGTTATAGTCCTTTGCAAGGCCTGTTTACATGTTTCCTCTGTAGTCAGAGAGCTGTATGCATGTGCTGTAAAAATTACAAATGCCTACATGGTTCCTCTCGGTCTTTTATCTTACAAACATGGGAATGCTGCTTGACATTATGCTCAGAGATGTTTTAAGATGTCCAGCCTCTTTTTAATTCAGTTAATATATGGAAATCATTTAGGTTGGAACTTGCCCCTTTTGGAGAGTTGCATTCCTGCTTGCAGTGGGCTCATAACTGAGGGAGGGAGAGACGCAAAGCAGAAGAGCAGAGCTGGAGGGCTTCTGTACTTTGTGCTCATGCAGAGTATGTCTGGGTGGAAGGTCTGGCTGTTTTAAAGGTGATGTAGACAAGACTGACTGGGTCCATATTTCTCAAGATAATGGTGCTAGGTCTCCAACTTGTTCTTTGTGACATTCACGTGGGCAGAAATAACAGGAATACAGGAACAGTTCTTATTTTTTGCTCTGCCATATGGGGAAATACCACCAAAGTCATTTTAGCCAGCAAGGATAGCCTTTTTGTTTGCGTGGCAAGTATTTTTTTCTTCAGAGTTTAATTGGTTATTAAAAAAGCTGAGATATTAAAAAAGCTGTGATCATTGATTTTTCCCCCTCTGGCAACAAGTTCTGCCTGTCAATGGCAGAACTGATTTCTTTAAGTAAAGAAAGGGATATTCAAAGATTCTACAGTACTGTGACAGGAAGATAAGCTACTTAATACATGTTCTGAAATTCTGCATTGTTAAACTTTAACATATATTAGAAGTTCCATATCCTTATTCCTAATGCAGTTGACCTGTAATTGGAGGTGTTATATCACTTTAATTGGAAGTGTTTGTGTGTGTAGTATGTGCAGAAATAAATATACATTAACTATCTAACATTACTTAGATAGTAGGTATACTTTAAGGTGATTTAACAGTTGGAGATGCATTATATATTGTATTGCTTAAAGTTTTATGGAGATTAGATATGTCATCTGTATGTTCCAGACATGCATGATATGCCCAGATACGCATTCTTGCTACCTTTCATTTGTGTCGCCAGTTCTGGTCTCAGTTTCATCTTGATTTTTCATACATTAATATTTGGCTTTTCTTTCCTTCCATTTCATCTTTTCCACCACTGCCTAATCCTTCCACCATCATGGCAGAAGAAGCTATCACTCCTACACTTACTACCTGTAAGTAACTTCTTTGTCATCAGAGACACACTTTCTGCCATGTTGTTCCATGCATAACTAGTGAATGCTAATATTAGGAGTTCCTTTATAAAAACAAACTTTGTAAAATACGAAATATTTAGCTTTATAGCAGTTTCTTATGCCTCATACTGTGCATTAGAGTCCTTTGAATGTTATCTAATAAATTTTCTTATTTGAAAAGTAGTAGGTACAAATATGACTGCCATGCCTATGAGACATTTTTATGCCTAAGTAACTATTTTTAAACTTTATTTAGTGGTTTCTTTCTCATTTGTTCTGTTGAAAATATAGCATTGGTTAGACATCTACAAGCATTTCTGTTTGTTGCTGTGTACATATTAATACTTTTTCATGAATAATGATCATGCATAAACTTCATGAGTTACCATTACTGGAGTGAATTTCAAAGGGAAGAGCACTAAAAAATAAGGGCAAGATAAAGCA
>JAVJGJ010000037.1:59287858-59339104 GCA_035590215.1 Microhierax caerulescens
TGGTCAGCCACTGAGCCCTTCTTGCGGGACCTCCATTGGAGGACAGGTGGACACGACCATATGTGCTAGTTTCTTAAGTACCTTGGTCAGCTTGGCTCTGCCAGGAAACCAAACTCCCTGGGCTTTGGGATGATCATTGTCAGTTTCACCTGAGAGTCAGGATGAAATCAGGGTGTTTTGCACCTGGTTGCCGGGGCCAGTGAGCACTTCTAGGTTCTTCAGTTTAGCCATGAGCTGAGAGACAGCTCTATACTTTATCAAGGAACAAACATGCTCCAAAAGGGAAAAGCTAAGGAAAATAAAATGTCCTGGGAGGCAAACCAGAATAAGAATATATCTGTGAGACAGAGGTAGTACTTTCAGTAGAAGGAATAGCATTGAAAATCCTCATCTGATAGTGCCTCAGATGCTGACAAATTTCCCTCACAGCACAACACCCACAAGTATCCATTTGATCAGAGAAATAATCAGCGGGTACCACATGGACTGTAATTCTTGGTGATACAGCAGCAAAGGTATGTTGAGGAAGGAAAAATAACTGGAATCCTTCTCCTTTTTGATCCAGTACCTACACACCTTATCACATTGTGCCAGGCAGTCACTCTTCTAGTATTGCTGAGTGGAGGTGGGTACAGCGGGAATGTGAGACCTTGCTATGGTATTGCAAGTTCCTCTTTTTTCATATGGCATAAAAAGCTTTGGAGAAACAGGTAGCAGGGGTTCACAGAAGCTTCAGGACAGCCCATATTTGAAGTTATAGCTCTCGATGTTTTAGTCCGTAACATAACACAAAAAGACATTATGTTATTACATTCTGCCTTCGGAAATCTAAGGGAATGGAACAGTGTTGTGTTTCCTTCACCATCTAGTCAGCTCCACTACAAGTCAGTGCCATATCCTTTATTACTAATACTGCAAAATTTCCTACAGTAGCTAATTTACCAGTGAAATATGTATATTTAAACATCAGCTGCATTTTTTCTTCCTATAGGCATCTTGGAGTTTATATACAGATGGCATTTTTACACTTATATCTAATAGCTATTAAAATTTTTCTGTGCCTTATTTCTTTTGAACGTCTCTTTACCAAGCCTGTCAGCTTTTCATCTCTGAAGCTAAAAATAAATGTTTATACAGAAATCAGAAGAGATTGAAATTACGGGTTGATTCACAAACAGAAAAAAGAAATTACACAGCTTTCATTAATTATTCCATGGATACTTCTGTTTGTGGGAGTGGTGCATTGAGCATCTTTTTTTTTCAACCCTGAAGAAAGTTGAGTATCTGAAAACATGACATTAGAGAGAAATAAGCCAAAGTTGCACATTGCATTTAGTCATAGGAAATATCACTTTTTGTATTACACTGAAAAAGGGATTGCATATCCACAGCTGGAATTTTTGCTACCCTTTATTGTAGCAGCAGCAGCTGCCATTTTTCTATTCCATAGCATTAAACCAACCCATAATTTTGCAGCAAATTCTGCCAGAAATGTGCATGTGAATACTGATATTCTATACTGAACCAGGCCTCTAAATTTTATTATTTTGTTTATTTATTTCTGGGCAGCATGGAGAATGCTAAAGGAAATGGCATTTTCATGTTGACGTGGAACAATAATGGTACAAAATCATATTCTTGTGACATTTTCAGGTGGCAAATGACTTAATGAGGAGCAAGAAAGATGAGTAGTTCCCAAGTAAATAACAGCACAGCCATAAGGAAAAAAAAAGAGCACTGTACTTTAGTCCTTTCAGTGATCCTGCAGTTTAAGATGATGTTCATTTTCAGAAAATGCATTTTTCCTATCATTATTTAGTTACACATGATAATAAGGTTAAAAGTGTGATAGATGAATCGGCTTCCAGAAGTTAAGTTGATGTAGTGGTATAAAAGTCTGCATTTCTAGAACAAATTCCACTGAGGATTTTAAAAAGAATGACACCTCACAAAGAACATCAGAGGCAAAGCTAGAAGGAGCATTCTGTATCTGTCTGCTATTCACAGAAAAAAAAAATGAGCCAAATGTGTCCTTCAGCTATTCATTTCTAATGTATGTGTGGCTTGCGCATCCTGCAGTTCTTGTATTCGATGCTCAATCTTCATCCAAATATAAAAGCATTGACTCCAGGGACAGAGAATTCTTGACTCTCAATACTGTACCTCACTGTTATTTATGAAGGTTCTTCCTTTTTGCTCCATTCACTTAGATGCAGCACTATTTCAGGCATCTAATGATTACTCTTACGTATGCAATTATGCCAAACAGATCTAAGATACACAAATCAGAACTGCAAATGAACTTTGCATTCAGCCAGCTCTTCGGTAGGTTACTCTCAGCAAAGAAACAGACCATCTTTCTGAAGAGACATGTTAAATTGCAGAAAAGCTGAATCCAGTTAGAACAAGTTATTAAGAAAAGCAGCCTACTGTGGCAATTTTGTAGTACTGTTGTTTTGACACCAACTATTTTTCTCTCAGTAACTGTCAGTGAATTCATGTTCACCTGATATTTACTCTCATTATACAGCTGGCAGTTAAAAGGCTATTTCTGAAGTCAGGTGGCTCTATCTCACCTTGCAGCTATACTTAGTTCTCATCCCTTATCCTTTTTGTTTGCTAAACACCTCACTTTGCAGACATTTAAAATACTTGGTAAGGCTGCAGTGTGTTTTCACAGAGATATATTTTCTGCTGCTTGGAAGACAGTTAATTGTTTGAAGGCCAATTGTATAAATGATATTTTCACTTCAAATATGTTTGTATTTTTATGTCAGCCAAGTGGAAACTGAATTTTTAGTACAGTATTTTATTGTGGGGTTGAACGTCAGCAGATGTATAACAAAAAGAGAACTCCAAAATAAATCAGTTTACAATGTTTCATAACCTTACGTAACACCACAGCCAACATCTGTCTTATTAGCAAGTAACAAGGCAATGAGTAGAATGCTTTCCGTCTGTTTTATTATGAACTTCAAGGGCATAATATGATGGAAAAACTATACACAAACTGCTTTAATGAACAGGACTCCTTGACTTGTCTAAAGTAGCAACGGTTATTTATTAGGCCTTGTTTATTCGCTGTGGTTGTAGCAGAGGAGTTGTTTCTTGCCTACGCAGTCTGAAAACAGCATAGGCAAGAAGAAGCACTGCCACAGCTGATACCTACCTGCCTCTTCCATCTGATGAGACTCAATGTAGACCTCCAGTCCATGGCAGAATCTTTGGGTACTTTATTTAAATGTTTGTTTTGTGGAAATAGGGCTCTTCCTATACTCTACTGTGTTAATGGCATGTACTTACATTGATGCAGTGCAGAATGTGACCATAATAAAATTGGCTTTATCTCATTTATAATATTTGAGCAATAAAGGATTCCAGGCTAGTCGTGCTGTTACTTCTTTCCAAGTCCACACTTCATTTTGACATAGGTACTAAAAGGAAGAGTTAAATTTCTCTTTCCTTCTGCCCAATCTGTGTCTTTGTGTTGCATGTATTTGAGTGCATCATCAGGCCTGGTAGATTAAGATCTCATTTTTGAAGGGAAAAAAATATTCCATAGTCGAATTCTTACTTGATTTTGACTACATTAAAAATACTTGGCTTGAGCACAGTTAGAATGAGAACGTTTCTTATTAAGGCATTTATCATTATTAGAAAGGCAAGTGGATTTTTTTTCTTGTATTTTTCTCTGCCAGGACTGAGGTACCACCTATACACAAATTCCTACCATATATCCAGACCTCTAGAGAAGAGCAGTGGAACTCCTCATAAGCCTTTTTATAATTCTTCATTTACTTGTAGCCATTTCTTTGATGAGTTTGGCTATTCCTGACATCAGAAGTATCAGTAGGTAAGCAGACACAGACTTACAGAATACTTCAGGTTGGGAAGGATCTTGTGAGGGCATCTGGTCTGACAGCTTCGATCCCCCCATCATATCATTGAAGTCACTGGGACTGTTCTAGCAAAATGTCATGAATACTCAGAAATGCCTTTGATAGAACAATCACAGGCATTTAGGATCTGGCACAGTAAATCACAAAGACAAAAGGTAAGAACAGCTGTGATACATATTGTGTAAGCAGAACTTCCTAAGATACTTAGAAATAAATCAAGCAGGAAATAACCTCGCCAACTTTGACTGACCTTCCAAAAATTTTGAAGCTTATCCCTCATAAACAGTACCTTCAAACTTCACTTTTTCTGTTTGCTTTATTAGATGGTGAACTGTATTACTGGTTTACAGCTGAGTTATATGAAGCTTTCTCACTAAATGAGATGTGAAAAATGAATCTGTCGTCTTGCAGCAGGCCCTCTGTAAGTGTTCAAGGAAGCTCCTGTGAAAGTGTGCTGGAAAGAACATCTTTGCATTGCCACACTTCTGGGCTGGCTGTATTTTGAGTCCATGGTCTCTGGAATAAACCACACTGGCAATATGTAAACTGATTTGAAGGAGCCATGCACTATGGAACCCCAGACCCAGATCCTTTACGTGAAGGGTGAAAGGAATTAGACTGATGCAATTCAGTGTAGTTTCAAGGTATGCACGAGGAGCTAGGGCCTGAAAACTGTTTCCAAGTCTCCTGTTTTATCTGCAGTTGATATCAGCTCTGGATGGAAGGGCCTGATAGATACAGTAAGGGCACCTAGCGTTAAACTAAAATAAGGACAAGACAAAACTTTCCAGCTCTACATTGTGTCAGACCCTCTGATACCAGCAAATTTATCTCATAGCTAGTCAGGCCGCCTAAATGTTTCTGGAAACACTGAGCACGATTGTTCCCAACACAGCAAGCCCACTGCATCACAGTACGTGCATGCAAGGCAAACAGCGTGTTTGGCAAGTTCATTGTCAGGCCTCCTGAATGCTGTTGGGTGGATCTCAGGGCCTTTTGTAGCAACGGGCCTGGAAAGTGATCAAAGCCAGGCTGAATGCTGCTGTCTCTGTGACCCACTCCCAAAGCGACTGTTGTGCACAGAAGCTGTCTCTGAATCAGAAAACAGTGAAAATCACTTTACCGGAATTAATGGAGCAAGAAAGATTTATTGTATCTATGTAATGAGAGCATAGTATCAAGATTATATCAAGCATGATCTAAAATCCCAGACTCATAAATTTTGTTCCTGATCAGCTTTTGATTTGATACTGGTATCCATCTTCTCAATATTTCAGTTAAACCCACAGTAAAGTTGGAAAATAGTATTAATCAGTAACTATCCCATAGGCAACATTAGAAATCACATGATTCAATCATGGCAAGTAAGATGTTGTATTGTTTGCTTGTTTTAAAACATAACAACCATTTAAGTTGTGCATGTATATATTGGCATGTTTTCCTTCAGTGTTTAACTACATGCCACCAGCACAGAGACCAATGCAGTGTGTTCCCCTCTTGCCTCATGGCTTGCTGCATGTTAAAATAGCAACACATGTACGCGGTAAGTGTTGAATTCTATGTGTCTTGAGAAGGGACTGTATAGAAAATAAACCCTTGTATATACATTCTCTTTTTTAAACTTTGTATTGATACACTTAATCTGAAACTGGAGGTAGAATTTTGAAACAGCCATGTGTGGCAACTGATAATAATATGACCACATTATTTCTTGTTGAGCTTGAAAGTTGCTACTGGCCATTGCTCTGAAGCCTTTGTTTTTATTTGTATTAGAAAATCACACTCAAAGGTGTTCCAGGGCATATTTTGCTCTGCATTACATGTTGATATAAATGTGTAATCTACATTGTGATCTAGTAATACATTAATGCCGAGTTCATAAGATTAATCAGGCCACATGCTGTCTCACGATTCTCCTAATACGGTTTTGAGTATCATCAGCATTTTCATGCCTTTAATTTGCAAATGACCCTTGCATGGCAATACATTATGTAAGCAGACATCTCACAAGATGTTTTCAGGGTCCATCATCCAGACTGTGCTGCAGATTTCCTGCATCTTGACCTGCCTCTGCAGTTTGCCCCCAGCTGCTATAAACTGATTAGACCAACATGCACTGACCTTTAAGAATTGCAGTATTTAAAATAAAATGCATAACTCAAGAAACTTTTTAAATAAATCATCTATTAAGGGATATTTTTTTACCATTTCTTTATACATATGAGAACCCATTTTCCATTTTATATCTAAGCCCTCAGACTTCCTAATCCAGCACTTGGTATTTTGTTCAATATTGAATTGCAGAATCTGGAACAAGTAGCTACTTGCTACTGTAGCTGGTGTAAAGGGGTAAAAAAAAATGAAAATAATAAATGATAATAAATAAAAATGAAAAATAAGATACCTTGTGTACATATTAACTATTTAAAATATGGACCGTGTAACTTTACTGAGAATAAAAGGCTTCACAGGAGAAATTCAATTTTATTTGTTTTTTTTTATTTTATGAAAAATCTCAATATCTGATTTAACATCATAAATTTTCTCCAAAATACTGTAAGACAGATTTGAGGTTAAAAAATAATATACATTAAACATAGGAGAACCTCGAGAGAATGTTGTTATGAAAGATAAAATTGCAAAGGCCAGATTCACTAGTACACTGGAACTGCTTTGGGATACTTTGGAGATTCAAATCAGCCATTAACTGGACAACTACCCAGTTAATTTTATGCCTGTTTTTCCCTGTCAAAGCAGAAAAATACAGATGGAATGTATTGATCCAACTGTACTAACTGAGATATCTCAGAGGTAAAGCCTTTATGAGAAGCCTTACCTGTGATTCTGTTTATGCACTGCAAAGGCAATGGAAATGCAAGTCTGTTTTGTTTCTAATATCCTCCCAGTCTTCTCCTGAGGAATAAGGAAAGAACTTGTTCCTTGATTCCTGGAAAAAAATAGTCAGCTTAGTCATGAAAGGCCTAAATCAAATCTTTGTATACATCCCAAATCCACTTTAGCCCTTCAATACAGGCACAACGCTTTGAAAGTAGAACCAAACACTAAAGATCCAGATTCAGTAAGCACATTCCTGAGCTTTATTCTGTTCCTTTACAGCTGGATTCAGTTTTGGGTTTCTGTTATGCAGTATCACTACATCACCAAACTCCCTTCCCTCACTATCTGAGGCAGCAACATTGCAAGAGCGCTGGGGGTACAGAACTCTCACCAAAAGTCAGGCATGTACAGTTCTTAGCTTTATACACTTAATGAGGGGTAAATATTTTTTTACAAAATTAATAATATACTAGATCATATTCTAATATGGTACGATGTGATCTATTTTAAGATTAAAGATTTTAATATTAAAAAAATAAGATTAGAGCTGACCTTTCAGGCAAGCCATTTATGCAGGGGTACAGAACAAGTCTGGTGACTTTATCACATTAAAGTGCCTTCTTATGCAGCAAAACTGAACTGAATTAAAACGCTATGCGTGATCATCATTGCTCAACTCACCTTGTTTGTGTCTGCTAGGTCTTTAGCACTGCATGTCTGTCTACAAATCATCCACATTTCTGCTGCAATGTGTCACAGAGGGTTGTATTCACCAAGTTCTTAGTACAGGTCTTCTGTTTAGAATAAATCAGACAAGGCAAATAACAGGGTAGAACTTAAGTAGCATCTGCCCTTGCTTCCTAAAGATATTTCACTTAATAAAGATCCATTTAACCCAAACATTCCACTTAATTTCTATTTTTAATTTAATTCAGCTGTAAAATTTGTTGATAATGAGTGAAATCTAAGTCACAAGCTAAAGGCTTAGCATGTTATTTATATTCTACCTTCCTTGTACTTTTACTGAGTGTCATTTTATTAGTTATGCGGTAGCAAGGTTTGGCCCATCTTTGGTATTTATTTCCTGGCTGATCTGTCAAGAAAATAACTTGTCTTGCAAGTGGGAAAATTTAGTTAAAATACACCAGATTTGCATGGTTACCAAATAGCCAAATACTGTTCCCCATTCCAATTCCAACAGATAAACATACAATTTATCCAGCCACAAAAATTTTATGTACAGAAAATTACACCTTCCTTCTCAATATGGATATCATGTCATTCATGAAAATTCTGCCCCTGCTATTTTGATTATCATAGCATATGAATGTCTAAGAATGTGGGATCCTCAGACTAGAAGGCTCATCAAATCTAATCACTTTCTCAGTAATAATGCTATAACATTACTTTCATAAATTTATACTTTAAAGCTTCCTTTGCTTTGGAGGTTGTCGCATACATTGACTACTTTAGTCCATATATGACTACTTTCCACATATATAGTTTACACATAGAGGACTGAAGGCAGTGGGTTGATTGACATTGATAACACGCAGCTGTGGCCTTGCCTCGAAGGCAGTGGGTTGGTTGACATGGACGATGTGCAGCTGTAGCTCGTTCCTGCTAAGTGGTTAAATAGCCCTGAGGAGTGTGGGAGAGGTTTGGATGGAGGAGGAGCAGTGGGGTCTCTTCTCTGGAGTGAAGGTGAAACAGTATGGGCAGTAGAATCTGACTGATGGTAAATGCTTTGTTGTAGCCTACTAGTTTGTTTGTGCTGTGACATTTACAGACAGTTTTTCTTGTGCCAATATTGGCCTCTAATATATGTGGTTCTTTTTATCTCCAAGCTATTAGTTGTTAAAGGTAGGTATATAGTCCTTCCTAGCTATAGGTGATCTTCACATGTCTATTCACATATCTGTATGTGCCTTATGTGGAGCTCATGTCCTCATTTGTGCTTTTTGAAAATTTTCCTCTCTTAAATGAAGTCTCCATTCTAGAAAACCCAGGAACCCTTCTTTGTGTGTGATCTGTTTTGAGTTAATTGTTTTTGACAATCCAGACTGGTCCAGATGAGGTCTTGCCAGTGCCTTGTACCCTGGCATTAATACTTCTCTACCTCTGGAAGTGTCTGTCCTCTTACAGCCAAGAACTGGATTTCCTTGTTTAAGGATGCATTGTATTGATGGCTTATAACAGTATTGCAATACATAATAATACACCCAGGTCTTCTATCTTCTCAGTCATTTCCATTTAGTGTGTTCTCAGCTTTTACCAGAAAATCTTGATAGAAGTGCATAACTTTGTACCAAATTACAGGAATTGAAATAGGAAGGAAGGGTTACTTTCAAATTGGGTCCCAAGGCTCTGTTAAAATTTCTGGCTCTGCCAAAACCTTCCTGCGTGTGCTGAGACAAGACAAAGTTTCTGTTTCTCTGAGGAACAGGATAATGTGGTATTTTACATCACATCAGCAGCGGGAATATATTTCCTTTGCTTCTTGGCAGTACTCAGACCGAGGGATGATTGAAACCACAAAATCAGCACAATTAATATTTTTCAGAAATAATTCCCTTTAGCTCTGAGTGAAGGTTATTACAGTAAGGTTCAGTTATTACATAACTCACCAAGCAAATCATCAAAGGTTTGGGTATAATCATTTGAGCCATTTGACGTAATACCTGTTCCCTGTTCATGATTTACCCTTAATGCTGTTTCATCCTGGTTTCCATGCTGAAAGGGGTTTCTTGAACTAAATCTGTGTTTCTATCTTATGATTGTAGCTAACACGAGGATAGATGCTTGTCAGGAAGAATGACTGACATGAATAAAGGTACAGAAATGAAAATTACCCTTGTAAGGTGGAAACAAAACTCAAAACTTTCAATGCACCCAAACTGCAGGAAGCAAATGATGCACCTTCTCAGATTCTGAAAGAAGTGTCAGTTGAAACGACAGGTCCACTAGCAAGAATCTTTAATAGAGCTATTGAGTTACAGTGGTTTTGTATGACTGGAGAATACTGAATGCAGTATCCATCTTTAAGAAAAAAAGCTACATGGGCAAGTATTGTCTCAGATAATCTTACTTTTTATTCACAAGGCTTCAGAACATTTTTTGGAAAAAAACAATTTGGAAATGAGATTAAATGTAAATAGGTTCATATGAAAATTATTTACCTAGTAGGTCATGCCAAATCAATACAATATCTTTGTGTAATAATATAAATGAACTTCTACACTGCAGGAATGTAGTTAGTCAGTCTGGAATTCAGTGAGAACAGGTGCAGTGCTGTTTGGATGTGTATTAGTTAAACTAGGCAAGATGGCAATTATTACAGAAATTGTATGACATCAAAGTGATCAAAGGAGAGATGGAAAAGGTTGGTTATATTGGTGACAAAAGCTCCTTTTTGGCATAGGAGCTTCCTAAGTGTCAGTCTAAAGACTGATTTTTCTGATTTACCATTACTCGTTGTGTCACAAAAAAAAAGAACCATAATAATGTTTACTGATGACTTAGCAAGTATTATAAATAAATTAGGGGACTGAGAATAAAGGTGACCTTGAGGGCAGAAGCCCTGGAGAGGGGATGGTGGACTTTAATAGTAGAATGTACGCTATTTTCTAATCAATGCCTTTTAGCAATGCATAGTATACTTATTAATTGCTGGCTAGGAGAACAAGAGGTGGCATGGTACGCTGTTTGGCAGTGTTGTCCTTTGATCCCTGGGTTCTCAGGGGCTATAATCGCTATTCATGGAGCCCAAGGTCTTTACTTGGACAAGAAGCTATCGCAGTGATGAAGAGAATAAGGCATAACTGGTTCATTGAAGCAAGTTGCACCAATTCCATCTTCGTTAATTTAGCTGACATGCAGTCTTCCTCCAGATAGTCTCTTCTGTTTCTGCTGGCTGTACGTACAATCTTGTGCTAATCTAAAGCTAAGTAAAAGGTAGGTATTTTGACAGCAGAAAATAATCGTGCATCTCTGTGTGTGCTTTGCAATATTTAGATTACTCCTTTGAATGTGTGAAATCATTACAACACAGCACAAGCAAGAATAGAATAGATCCCTGAGTGGTACAGTATATGGACTTAAAACATGTGCGATCAAAATATCTTTGCATTAAAGCAGCAGAGGCTTCTGCCACTGTTGTTGATGTGATAAATAAGCAGCTAATTAAATACTGAAAATTACGTAGAGCATATTTTTAATGGCTGAAAGGCAGTCCTTCCATGGTTAGTTCCTTGCAGGCTGTTAAAAAATGTTCTTTCAACCCAACCTTCATTATATATCTAGGGGTGATTTATTATTTCTTGGCTTATGTCTATGAATTTGTTCTTAGTAAACATACTGTCATGAGAACTGGAGAAAAAAAGACACAGAGGAATTCTGGTGGCTGGTATTGAAGTTGAAAGTATGCTCCTGAGATTATTTTCCAATCATCTCTTTAGAATAGACACTCTTCCAAATAGAGGAAAAGAGGGGGGGGAAACTTCAAAAATCTTCAAAAAGTGTCTCTACTTACTTAAACTGCCATTGCTATTTTTGTAGGAACAGAGCAGAGACAAACACCATCACTGTGTTCTGGATGCCTAACAGAGACAATAGTGAACTCATTTCTGTTGCTTTAGTGTCAGTTAATATTTATTCTAGATACACAGATTACAGTCTTAATTATCGCATTTCTTCTCCCCCTCTCGGGTTGTGTGTGTGTGTCGTTGTTGCCATTAGTACCCACTTCTTCCTGTTCATCCCAGAGTTTTATCAATAGCTGTCTACCTAAATGTGACATTTTTTGATTCATACTCACTCACTACACTTTGGGATATATTTTATCCCTTCTTTGTGTGTGCTGAATAGCATGTTAGGGTGAATTGAATCTTGACATTTTGAAGCGAAATAGGCTTGTTTTCTTTTTCAAATCCCTGAAGTTGTTTAGTGAAATGCTGCAGTCTAGGCTTTTCTTTATTGATATATAAATAGAAAGAAGATTAGTTCTGAAAGCACAATGGCTGCTTACCGACTACAAAACGGTAGAAAAAAGGGATGATCATACCTTGATGTCAGTAACAGTTTTCTGGGGGTGGGGGGAGGGAGGGAGAAAGGAAGGAGAGGAAGATTCAGAGATGAAAGGAGGTGGCACTCAGCCTAGCATCTCCATCAGTGAAGTGTGCCGAATGGAAGGTGTTGGGGTAAGAAAGGTCAGTCTTCTGTAGTTCACTTAAAACCTATCTAAAGCTGTATTTGCACCCGATTCAGAATACTGATTGGATTGAAAGTTCTGTATCTGTACATCATCTTCAGCCTACTGTTCCATGTATGCTGATTTATTCTTTTCAATATTGTTTCATCCTAAGTTACTTCTATTCCTTTCAATTCCCTCAGTTCTTTGTGATCTGTAATGCTCGGGATCTGGTAATGGAGATACCCACGGTATTCAAGAAGATTATATGAGAACTTAAAAAGATATCTAATTTCTGAGGTTGCTTGTACCTGTACTGCCTGTAGCTTACTTGGGCTTTTATGGAGTATGGAGTGGTTTCCCTGCTGTTATTGATTCAAATATTGCCCAGTTAAATTATTACAATTTATTGAATTTGCCAATTGTCAATAATTGTCAATTAGGTAAACATTCTAGCCAAGAGAGCAAAATATAATGAGTGTTCCCAGATGCTGAGAGTGTTGCAGCATTCAGAGAGCTGAGGTGCAATGTCCATTAAAGACTGAATTGTGGTAGGAGCTTTACAAACCAAACCATCACAGCTGTAGCCCTATGCCAAGGAAATGCATTTTGGTACTATCTGAAACAGGCAAAATTAAATTTTTCAGCATAACAGTTCTATACCGTTCAATCAGCTTTAGCTACCTAATGATTCTTCCATCGCAGACATGCAAACATTCACAGTGTATACACAACCTAAACACAGCATACACGAATATGACTTTACTGGCAAGAGTATTTTTGCAAATTCTCCAGCTTTCACCTAGCTGCCAGGCACCTTAGAAAACTATAAAATCCCAGGAACTTTAGAAGCACCTAGAGATAAAAGAAAAATGTGTTTGCACTAGAAGAGGCCTCTGATGAAAACCTTTTATCTGTGTCACTCTCTGCTGCAAATCTATGTCCAATGCAATCAGCACAGCTTTTAATTCACACCCAGCTCAGGCTAAAGCAGTGAGCAGATGTTCATTCACACAAATCAAGAGGAATTTTTTTGTTTACATCTGTACTGACCCAAATCATCTCTGAAAGTGTTAAAATAATACCATGGGTCTGATTCTGCCATTCTTTTGAGATAGAACCAATTAAATCACAGGGCATCCAACATTTCTGAACAATAAATAAGTACATGTGATTTATCTGTTGCAGTGATAAATGTCTACATTAGCCTTGCTGGAATATAAATGCTCCCTTCAGAGCTTTCTGTACATTTTACACCAAGAATTTAGATTTGTAAATCATCTGTTCTAAAAGGAATATGAGAGAGTATGTGGAGAGTTTTGTTCAATTCCTGAAAATTCTAAAAGACTTGATAAGTGGGCTGAATGAATAATTCATTATTGTAAGGAAAGTTCAATAAACTATAGCTGTTATAAAAGCAAATTTTCTCATAAAGAATTTGAGGTACAGACTCCCGAGATGTGACGAGCATTTACAGGCTTAGCTCCCACTCACATAGTTACCAATGCAAAATTTTCACTCATTATCCCCAAATGTCAATGGCAGAGCAGATTCACAATTTTTTAATAGAGTTTTGTGAAGGAAAAAACAATTTACGATACAGTAATGTCCTAGAGCACATTTAAGTTTATGGAATGTATTAGTTCACTGGGAAAGATTTTAAAAGAAGCCCTAAGCATCATCACATTAAATATATAATGGTAAAGTCAGTTAACTTTCTATTTGCATATAATGTGAGTTTATGGTTAGAAAAGGTTGGTTAAGAGGATATATAACAGAAATACAGAAAGTCTTGTTATATTATATTGCCTTATACTATTAGCCTGGTAATGCAGAAAGATGCATGTGCACTGATGTATACTATACATACATATGAAAATAATTTGACACATCAGAAAAAGGACATTTTTAGCTGAGATATAGACTGCCAAAAATATTATTTTCTGTTTATTCAGTTAGCTTTTATATTTAATTGCCTACCTAGTCATCTGTGGGCATAATGTTAGCATACTTTGTATAATATGATACAGTCTCATTTTAGGTGTATAATGAACTTCAGTTTCCTAAGTGGAGTTCATATTAGGTGACATTTTCCTTGTTGAGAAAATTGCATTTATTTGAGAAGAAGCTTTATGGTAAAAGATTAGAAAACTAAGTTAGTTTTGTCAATTTTAGCAAAACATTTGCAATGGCTTGCAGTTAGAAAGTAAATTGAATGTTTTGATGGTAGATTCCGACATACTAGGCTAAAAAGACACTATCAGTAAGAATTCTATAATTTCTTGATCTGTGATTTCTGTTGATTGTACCTCAGAAGAGTGGCACAGTGGCACTGATAGAGTCAATAACTTCTTTAATGCCTTCAGGAAATAAACCATGCTTTTATTGTTGCTGTTTAAAGGTGGGGGGGGTGGAGAGAGAGAAAGAGAAAAAGAAATTTGTATTAATTAGAATCCACCAGACTGTTCTTCATAAATTTCATCATCAGCATTTAGAGTGCAAATGTCGAAACAAACCTCCGACATCATTCAAAGATAGCAGTATTTGAAGCGGAACCTTCAAACTGGATATTTTATTCAATTGCCTTTGTCTCTTCTGAAGACCATTCTCACAGAAGTTAAAGGTCTCTCGATTAGAGCGTGTCACTTGTAAGAGCATGAAAATGCCAAGGATTTAATTATTGCTGTTCTGTTCCCACAGCAATTGTTATATATTTAATTTCTCTCTTAAAAGTAGGGCAAGAGGAAAAAATAACTGGTGCGTCCAATGTGGTTTTTCTTCTCATGAAGCTATGTAACAGCCCTGACCGAGTAAAACAACCTGCGTTGTTTTTTCTACCTTGTTGTAGCATGATCAGAGGGAGGAAGTTTATGGAAAGGGAAGGGCATGCAAAGACCAGGCGAAATAATTGCAGGTGATTTTTGTGATACACAGAGCAAAACTCACAACAGAATTCCCAGAGTCTAATGAGGACGTTGGTAGTCTTCATATTTAAAGTCTGCTAGACTGACCCTGGGGGCAGATTCAGATGGCAAACAGACAGAAGCAGCTTTGACTAGCATACAGTATACCCTGTGATCTCCATGTCCACCACAGATATAAACCAGATTTTTACAAGCCCCTGACATTTAGGGACTTTGCTTTTGACACAAGTAAGGAAACTGTGAGCATTCCCTGTATGTTTATTAGCTTTTCAAATTAAGGTCTGGCTTTCCCGTTTTCCCCGTCTATGGAAAATCTGGTGCCCTGAGGATGGAATGGATTTTATGTCATTCCAGACCTCCCAAGGGAGAAGTCCCTCGCTCCCCTGCTATGGTAATGTGCAGCCAGTGGAGTGCACTAATTACATGTGAGGGCTACCAGTGCGTGCTTGTGCCCCTTCAATTTTCCTTGAAGGCCATCTTGGCTTTCTATTTACCTGGAAGAGGAAAAGCTACCAGTGTCAAATCAAGCATTACTACTTAGGATTTGGAAAGAAATACATTATCCTGTCGTGCTGCTTTCTCTCTAAATTTGCTCTTACAAAATCCAGCCCTTTTTGTTAGACCAGCTCAGAAACACAAGCAGCTTTCAGCCAGCTTCTCAAGAGTCTGCACCACAGTCCATCTCATAACAGAAGGGGAAGAAGTCAAGCTAGAACATAGTGAAAGAATTCAACCTAGAAATGGCAGATGTGCATTACAGTTGTATAACCCTAAACTCCTCTTAATTCAGTCAGTCTTTATCCAAAAAAAGAGTACTGAAAGGGGAGAGAGAGATTTCAGTCAAGCACAAGAAAAGGTACATGAGCAGGGACTAAAAGACAGGGCACTGACCGTTTAAGGAGGAAGACAAAAACAGGTACAGCAGAAGTAAAAAAATTAATAAGTCGTAGGTTGTATCAGGAATTTTTATTCTTGATATGCCAGCTCATACAAGCATAAAAGGAACAGGTTTTTTAATTAACTTGTGTTTTAAACAGAAGGGAAAGTTTTAATATAATTCAATATTAGACTATAAAACTGATTGTCATGAGGTGCTGCTTGGGCTAAGATTATAGTAAGATTAAGAGGTGAACTGGACATCTCTGGATTTGAAGAATATGCAGAGGTAAAAGCATTAAAATTCAGCTGTAAATACTGCTAAAAAGCATTTTAGAAGGCCTTTAAAACTTGATATTTCAACACTTAGAGCAATCTCTTGCCATTAAGGGATTTGAAACAGGTTTTTCCACATCTGCATTTTATGGTATTTCTTATATTTTCCATAAAACATCCAGAACTTCAGAAAAAAAGGTTGTAAGACCAGTTGGGCTCAGGTCTATCCAATATGACAATTCTTACATTATGATTAATGAGGTTCCCTTTTTCAACAGCTGTGATTCTGACTTTTGTGGCTCTTCTGCTTATCTCCTGATGTATACATCTTCATAACCCGCATCTCATTTTGAATAAAATAAAAACCTAAATAACTTCCATTCAATTGCTATAACCTTTTCAAATATTTGCTCTTAACAGGGATATTCAAATAATTTGTTCACAGAATCTCATACTGTGCATAAAAAACATTCTTTTAAAGTATAATACTACTATTAATATTTTTTTATATGCAGACATGAATTACAAAAGAGGAAACACCCTCTGACATTCAGGAAAGAAATAATGTGCTTACACTAACCTCCCTGCATCTAAAGCTTGAATTCCTGCTTTAGAGACCCAGTTTTGGCAATGTCCATCTCTCTTATTTAGTATTGTGACAGTTGGATATATTCAGAGATTCCTTTGCTGGTTTGTGATGCTACTGTGATTCAGGACATGTTCGCTTGATGTGTTATAAAATGAGCCAGTTTATCTTTAGTTTAGCCTGTGATCAGTGGGGAGAGTGCTTTCCCTTTGGGAGCTGAATGCAAAATAACTGAAGCAGATTGAAGTTGGCAGTGACTAATGAAGTCTTGTGAAGGAGTCAGGAGTCAGTGGGCTACTACATAGGGTGGATTGAGGAGAGAGTAACAGCAGCCTCTTTGTCGAGTTTATGCTGGTTTGTTGGGGTTTTGGGGTTGGGGTTTTTTGGCATTGCCAGTGCTTCTGTGAAGAAAATCTCCTCAAAGAAAATTAAAAATCCCTGACGTACGTCTCTGAAACACACACATTCATACACATTTGTTACAGCGGAGATAATTCTGGGCTTCTATGTCTAATGAGTCTGTGTGCCTGCCTAAAGGTGTTCTGCATGTTAATAATTTTAATCAGTCACACAGTATTTATGGAGCTAGAATTCCAGTTGAAATTAGCATGAGTTAAAACCAGTCATTTATTTCTCTGTGAGCTCCTCCTACTTTGCCAGTTTGATAATATGCCCTGTTGTCACAGAATCTGGGACGATAAATCAGTTGTAATGCAGATACCATGGAGCAGCCTGCTATGGGACTTTTACACAGACCCTAAGTACTGTGAGTAGAAGGCACTACAGTTGTTTTTGTGTTTTCTCTATGTGTAAAATATGTGGGCATGGAGCAAAGGTCAAAGGAGCATGAGGAGGAGGCGTATGCCAGCCTGGCCTTGAAGGGACCGGCAAAGTGGCAGAGACGATGCCAGCCGAGCTCCTGCCTCCAGCCTGAGAGCTGACCCCGGTCAACAGTCGCTGCAAACGGCTCCTGCTTTAAGTCCATGATTAAATGATACTGATGACTGCCTAACCCTGACTGGGTGTAAAGCAGGATGAAGGATACCAAACACGGAGAAGGGGAGCATGCCCTCCTTGCACAGTCTTTGGGAAGTTTAGCTGGGCTTTGTGCTATGGGTAGTGCTGCCACAAAGTTACAGCCCAGACCACGATTATTGGAATTTCTGCTGTGGTGTTAACAGTAATTTTGTTTCTGAAGTATTTGTTTATTGAAGCCTTTTGTTGAAGTCTTTAAGATTTTTCTTTTTTCTAGACTTTATTGATTAGACTCACAATACTCTGGAGATTTTGACTAAAACATTGTGAAGCAAACTGATTCAGGCTCTCTGCAGTCTGACTATCCCAGCCTGTGCACACAGAGAGCAACAAGATTTGTGTTTTCCACTTCATTAAACTGACAGCAGAAATTAGTTTGTGGTATTAAAAACTAAAAAGTTAAATTACAGCTACACGTGTCCTGTATGCAGTGGGGTGTGTGAAAGATGTTTGATTTTAATGTTTGCTATAATGGAGAATTTAAATTGCAATGTTTGTCAAATCTCTAATCTTTGTTTCAGAGTGGAATATTAATTATGCTTTTAACTACGAGAGGTAAATAAAATGAGCATCCACTGCCTGCCTAAGGGTAAATTGCAGATTACTGACAACGTGACATGGCTTACTAAATGTCAGTTTTGTCAAACAAATTTAGAGGAACAGTTAAACTATTAGCTTCCTGTTGTTACAGGGTTTTTTTTGCAATGAATGACTGTTCTTAGCAGCAGGGGCACTGTACCATATGGAACACTAACAGAGCTAAATTGAATAAGCGAGATGAATGAGGAGATAGCACTACAGACGCACTCAATTAGTTTATAACTGTCTATTAACTTCTGTTGGTGGTTTTGAATAAACAATAGATTAACCATTACACCCCTTCTTTTTCTTTCTGTAACCAGTAGAAAGACAGCGTGATGGTGGCACACAGTGAAGAAGAAACTGAGCAGTTTCTTATTTTTAATTTTACCTCCTGCTTCTTAATGATTTGACTTGTGTGGTGTTGGCAGTACCTGCAAGTAATAAAATATATTATTTCCAAGAAGCAGATCAAAATATTTGAGATGTGTTTATGCATGCAAAAAAGTTGTGTGAATACAATTACCAGGAGTTAACTCTGCCTGTTTCTAAGGCCCTGGTTTAGTAGCAGGTAACCATTAGTATGGCATGTCCACCTAAGCCAGTCATGGTGACTTATTTGGCAATTAAAGGAAAAGTGTTGTGACCAGGTGCCAAAATAAAAATATAATTAATATGTCTGCCTATATCTCTGTGCCCGAAACACTTTTTGCCCCAAACTACTTTTAACAGCTAAAAGCTGATGCATTTGTATGCCCCTGATTAGGAAAACTTAAAACATGCTTGGTTTTGTGTTCCAGATTATGTCCTGCTAAAGTCATTAGGGTGAGATTATTTCCATCTAATTTAAATTGTAAATAAATATACATAATACAAGATATATACTACAATATATACTATATACAGTACTATCTTCAGCTTCTGTTTCAGAGCACTGGAGAGAGATGAGGACCTCCAGAGGGCACTGAGCTTACCTCATACTCTATTGTGATATTTTTCCCTGTTGTTATTTAATTTAAAATTTCTAGTAAAAAAATTATCCAAAGATCTCACTCAAGCTATTTCATATCGCACTTTCACATCAGCTGTTCAAACAATCAGTAAAAGTCTCACCACTGCTGAACCTGAAATCCAAAACACCAGAGATAAAAAGTGGGCAAGGTAAGTTAAGAGAGAGGCATTGGGCAGGGGAGATAAAATAATAAATACAGCAAGACATGATTAGCTCCCAGTCTGTCAGTGAGAGTGGTTCATAACTGCTGTAAGCCTTGTCACTTTGTGATTGCTTGAAGTTCAGCACTTTTAGGTGTAATCCTGAATCATGCTTAAGTTATATTTAAACTTCTCTTTAAATTCTTGTCTAAGTTGAAAGCCACAAGTTTGTTTTGAAGCATTGTCCCAGTGCATTGTCCCAGCACTGTGGGCCACTGTGCCTGTCTGTTGGATCATCTTAAAAGGGGAAGTTACAGCTATTTGGAGACACTTAAAAATTCATCCTATTTTTAGCCTTGCTGCTGTTTAGCAACTAGTGCTACTTAGTTATACAGATGGGAGAGGCAGCTGGGAAATCTTGGGGAGCAGGTGCTGGGGACCCAAAGGAGAGCTGAGAACATGGTACTTAGGGTACACTAGAGTTGTTTGAAAATGCAGAGCTTCCACTTTCTGGACCACCCCACCATTTAGGTAATAAAATTCATCCTACTGAAATCCTTTCACGTGTCAGCCAATTGCAGTAGTCTTCTCCATCTTCTACGTAAAGAGTAGCACTGCTGTCAGCGGACTGCTAACTTCCAAGATCCATTTTACTGATGAGTGAAGTGGTTTCTGTCTGTCCCCTAACCATACCTATTTCACAGAGAGTGATGTAAGTATCAGTTAGTAAAACTCTATGAAATACTTAAAACTCCTCCGGTGAAAGGAGTGATATTAATGAAGTGGGAAAATAGCATGGAAGTCTTGCATAGATCACCGTAGTGAGGGAAAAAAAAAAAAGTGACAGAGAGAAACTTAGGCTGGGGCTGCAGAGAGGAGATAAGATGTCCTTATCAGATGCAGGCCACAATATTAATGCATTCCTATCCATATGCTATTTTGGTATGTAAAAAAGATATTGCAAATTATGCAAACATCTCTGTATTTCTGTCTGCTTCTGGCAGAGTAAGCTTTTTTTTTTTTTTTCAGTTTTACCTACAAACAGCAGTAATTGAGAAACTTTACCTAATTTCTGAAATCAGCTGTCATGGTAGAGGAAATACTGCTCTACTGCCATTTAAAATTCTACCCAAACTTATGTCCAAGTGTCGAACCAGGTGTCCACGCATCTCATTCAACCTACATTTCTGACTCTGGATTTTCAGAAACCTCATATTTATCTAGTTTCTCATTACCATAACTTCTCATCTAAAATAAACTAGTCTCCTCACCTGTCATTCATCTTTGTCAAAACAGTACTACAGTGTCATTGCCCACTCTTATGTAGTTACAGTTATTTATAGTTACACTGCTTTGAAGGAAGACACTATTTAAATAGTGAACATGTGTCTAATGAGTTGCACAGGCAACCACTCATTTGGTCCCAAGTTACTTCCTTGCTGTTGTGGAAACGATCACACCACTATTTTTTTTTTTTCCCCAGTGTTTGTAAGCTTAAAGGTTACTAATGTCTGTTAAAAACTGCCCCCCAATACAGGGTAATGTCATTCCATGCAGTGACTTGCAGTTCAATATAAAGCTTTTGTAAGTACCCATGGCGCAGCACTCAGGTCATCTTTTCGTTAAGAGGATTCCATTACAAAGTTTACTAAGTGACTAAGTTTAATGGATGTACCAGAGATCCTGGGGTTTTATATTTGGTCTCGCACAAGTAAAAGTTAGCAAAGGGAAGTCTGTTAGCTCCTTTCTCCAAGGGCAGAAGTGGGATGCACCGTTCTGAAGTCCTTGTTCACTTAACTCTCCGCTGAAGTCAAGTGTAAGGAGTCGTGTAATTTCCTTTGAAAGATACACCATTTTGACAAGTTGTCTAGATAAGCTAGGAGATGTCAATCTAGTCAAAATTTTTGTTTGACGTGTGATCTTAAAAGTGATGTAATTTGGATCAAACAGTAAGTTAAAGACAAATTGCCATTCTAGTTTATGAATGTTATATATTTGTAGTTGTACATTTGTATTACTTTAGCTTTAGAAAACAATCTCAACACCACAGATATTTTTAGGTGCTTTTGTATAGTTAAATAGCCATAACAAATATATTGTGGATTACTAACCCTAATTCAGTAGAAAATATACCAGCATTTGTGCCAAAACATTAAAAGAACCTGTTTCACAGTAAATACTGTACTGTTTTAAAAGCATTTCTGCTCACTGCATTATTTTTTTAAAGTGCAGAAAAATATTTCAGCAGCTTCTCTAGGAGGGTAAAATATCCATATATTCCCAATGTTACTGACTGGTAGTGATGTCTTGCAAGTTAATATCCTGCTAACCTCTCCTTCTAATTTCTGTTAGTGAGACTTCTACCCAGACCCATCTCCTGACCTAACCTGCAATTTGTTGCAGGCATTAAGACACTCCCTCTCAAGTACCATCTCCCAAATCACATAGAGCTTTAACAGAGAATCTTGTGCTAGCTATATTATTCAATAAACGCATAGAAAGGCTATTATTAACCATTAAAATCTTCAGGGGTACAGAATTGTTTTTATGGAACTCTTAAGTTTTGCTACAGAGGTACTGCTTTGACCATTATCAAATTCTGACAGTTTGGTTTTGGTTTTTTTTTTTTAGTAAAGAGCAGTTTTCCTTGCAGCTGTCAGTTTACATCCTTTCTCTGTTATGAATCTGTTGGAGACTTAATTTTAGCACTATGACATTATATCTTAGAAACTTCGTCATTGTTACTGTTAGAGGAGTGCAAAGGAATATTTTGTATTTTCAACAAAAAAGACTCTTTAGTTCTGTTTCTGGCTTCATTGCCACCTCCCTGTGACACTTGAGACAGGTCTGTGCATCACTGTAAAACTCTGTATGCTTGCTGTAATATTCCAACATATTTGAACTACTGGGCTGTGTATTGTAAGAACAGCAGCTATGATTACTGTTAAAATTGCAAATTCCAACTGACTGGTATTTTTAATAATGTTGTAGTATTTAATTGTTTGGGGTTGTTGCCTCCTGAAGAACAGCACAGTGCCTAGCAACTCATGTTAATACATACAGTATTCTTGTAATGGATGATTTCATTAGGGGAAGGACTATGACATTATTTATAGCTTTTACTCTGTTTGCTCAAAAGGAATTTTACCATGCAAGTTCTGCTCAGCAGTGTCAGATTTTTTCCTTTTCTGAGGATAAAAGATGGCTTTCTGTTTTTAAAATTGTATTTTCACAGAATTTAGAATTAAATTGGAGAAAAACTACAAGGTATTAATTTTCTTTCTGTGTTTCTGTGACAGACGTGTAGACTTAAAGGTAGCATAGTTCCATGCAAAAAGTTTTGATTCCTCAGTCTTTGGATTATCATGTTGGTTTTGGGTGGCAAAGCTCCGAGTAAAAATCCCATATTATATGCAATCACTAATTAACATTTTTTTCAAATGTTATTGTGAAAATAACACTTAATTTTTTTTTCACATGAAACTGTATTAGAAAGAAACTGTATTAGAAAGCTTTCCATGACAGCTTTCTTACATCTTTTAACTAAGAAAGCCTTTGGTGTTAATAGGTTCAAGTTTGTCAGACTTAGAAATGAAGGGATCTAAATATATGTAATTGAAACGTTCTCACCTAAAGCCACCATGATGTGTGGCTGTATCAGCTGCCCTTTCCACAGTGGTATAAAGAGCCCCTAGAGTGGATTAATCAACCTTCCTTGCCCTACAAGCCTCATATTAACATCTTCATTATGAGCCATTGACTCAAACACACATACCTGTTAAGAGAGAATTGGGGGCTGGACAACTTCATTAGCTGCTCATAAAGGAGACAGATGATAGTTTCTCCCAGAAGCCCCATTCCTCTCCGTGGGATAAGACTGGATTGAGGGTGCAGCTGCATCTTAGACTGACTAAATAGTATCAGCCTCACAAGGTCTCAGCTGGACCGATTTCTCTTGTAGTGACGGCTTTGGATTACCAGCAGTCCATCTGCCACTGCACTTCCACTGCCAATTAGATGATATACCATGACTTGGGAGAGCACTTGAATGGTTTATGAGCTACATGTTGCTAAAGAACCACTGCTTAGTGCCCGCGTTCCCCCAGTGTTCACAGAGCACGGTTAAATTAGCGCGCTACTAAAGAACTTTATGCTCCGGGTATATCTTCATGCATCCCACTAGTTATTCTACCCACCTTAAGGGGATAGCCCAATTTCAGCAGCCCCTTAGGAAAAAATTAGTTTCTTTCTTACATGACTGAGTATTGCCTATTCTGAGTTTTTAGTCAGTGACTTTTGTCAAGACAGATTTCCTCTTGTGGAAGAGAAGACAGACTCCTCTAAAAGGCTGACTAAAACCCCACACAGCTGAATATTTTGAACTGCTGAGGTGTATTGACTATTGCAAAAGTCTTGAAGGGGGGAATTGCTTGAAAAAATGAAAGGCACATGATGGAGATGGAGTGTGGGTAGTGCAGAAAAAGATCATTTGCAAGTTTGTGAATGCTCAGTACCTGCACTAGCACGTATGTTGAACAGGCTGCTGCCTCTGTTGGGATACAAAAAGGCAAAATTTATTTATTCAGGTGGTGAAGTATAGGGCTGTGGTTCGAAAGTCAGTGTGAGCAAGAAACCCTGTCTTGAGTAGAAGGCAATATACCCAGGTACTGAAGATGTACCTCATGCTGCAGGATATACATAGGAGCTAGGTCAGGATGCTTGTCTGTCTACCAGAACATCTATACTAATACAATGGGATTTTTAATCAGCAAAAAGCCTTTGGCTGTTTGGTATTCTGCTACTGGGGAGCAGCAAGCCAATGAATGAGTTGTATTAGATTAAGCCTATCAAAACCTTTGCTTTTTGTTCTGCCCTACTCTACTACATATATTTAGTTATATATTTACATATATACACACATGTATGTAATGGAGATAATACATACAATGTATTTGCATACATTTAAATAGCAAATATGCTGAAGATAATTTCTGTAAGGAATGTTTTGGAGAACTTTAAACAATTTATTTTTTGTCTTTATGCTAATAAAGCTAAATGCCTTAGTTTCTGTCCAGTGAGAGAGAGATCCATGCAGAGACCTAAACACCATGAGGGAAAAATATTTCTTGTATTTAAAACTGTCACAGTTACTATTGCTTTCTATTAACTTCAACCTATGCCTAGTACTAACTTGTAAGACTCTGTAGAAATCTGGGAATCTGGTTCCTTTGGTTGGACTTGCAACACAAAATTTCTAACCATGTAATGAAACAAGTTATTATGTGTGGGAAATACCTGTCCTGTACCCAGGTAGTGATTCATCAGGTACTGATCCACTATGGGGCTAGGGATTTTCTGTGTGTGGAAGGAACTGCTTGTGGCGGGTTTACTTTCCAAGGCAGACGTCTGCCTGGCCGTGCTTAAGGAGTTTAGAATATCATAGCAAATCTCAAAGAAAGAGGCTACTGGGCAGAGAGGATGATGAAGCTACCACGTAATAGATACATCTGCTATACAGCTCTGTAATTCTTCATGCTGAGAATAACTCTGAAAATATGGTGAAAATTTGGTTTGAGGAAAATCATCCTAGAACAAATTTGCATCAGTTTAACACTGCCTCTTGTTTGGTTTGTGAAAGCAGAGGGATTCTGGGCACCTATGGTGCTCACCACCACTGGGAGTTTGAGGCTCTACTTAAAACTGACAGCTCTGGGATAAGAAGGTGTTTTCTTTCATCATTAGCCAGACTTTTCTAAAATGATAATTAGTTTCAGGAAGAGAATTTCAAAATCTGTCGTGTATGTGTTTTCTGTGAAAAGCTTTCATGTTCATGTTGTCTGGCAGTGCACATCACACAGCTACTTCCTCCTGAGCAGGCCCCCGTGTTGTCTGTTCAGTTCTGTATTCAGATCATATGGTAATATGGTGGGGGAAAAGGAGAAAAAGAAAAGCTGTTGAGACAAAGGGGAAGACTTGCAATGTCAAATGCAAAATATATCTTTTAAACAATGTTATAAATACAATATTCTTGTACCACATGCAGAGTCTTTTAATACCAATCTACACAATACTATGGAGGAAATATATCTCTCTGTGAGCCCAACACAACACACATCTCTCATTTAAATTGTTTCTTTTAAGTTTAATCTCTTAAAATGAAGTCAGGTGTGTACATTAATTTGCATACAAAAGAACCTAGGTATTCTTGTTAACTGTAGATAAGTAAAATGGCATATATGCTAACAAAAGAGAAAGTCCAAGTCCTGTTTAAATTTTCATTTACTGTTCTTAATAGAGTTAGCTACAAAAATGATTTTTTTTTTTTTTTGTGAGGAAAAAGGTATCGCCAGGCAAAAGGACAGGTCAGGTGTGGAATTTTCCTGTGATCACACATTTCAGAAGAGGATCTCATCAGAAACTTCAAATAATTCATTTCAATAAAGTTGAAATAATGTAAGAGAAAGTATTTAAAGTAGTGCAACATCATTTTACATTTATGTACAATTAATGTAGCAGAAGTTAATGCAAATCAAACACAATGGAAAATGGAATATTTCATCTTCATTAAAATGAGAACATGTATATAATTAATACCTTATTAAAAAATCAAAATATAATTTGCCTTTTTTCATGGAAAATTATCCCATTCTCATTATACAGTTCAATGTGAATATAATTAGCTCTGTAATGAAAAAGCTTTATTGATAAAAATATTTACATAAGCTTTGTTCCTTAAGTTAGAATGGTGGTTTAGTACATGTGGCAGAAAAAATGATAAAAAAATGAAGTAAATAAAGAATCTATATCTATCATCATATTTAATTATTTAACTGTATGTGATTTTGCTACTATTATCCTGTATTGGTTCTGACTGTGCATGTCACATGTAGGACTATTCCAGAGAAGGGGCACAGTTCAGGATGGTGTTGAAATCAATAATCCTTTAAATCCCTACAGCTTCCTTTTATGAAAAAAAGCCCTATTACCAGAACATTTAATGGGAATCCTAGAATAATTTGTATCAGAAGGAAGCTTTTCTAACCTCCTGCTCAAAGCAGACTTAAAGCAAATCAGCTGGCTCAAGATGTTGTCTGGCAGGGTTTGGAGTCTCTCCAACGATGGAGATGCCACCTCTTTGAGCACCTGCTCCACTCTTTGGCTACTCTGATGGTGACAAAAATTTTACTAAAATGTAATAGGAATTTCCCGAGTTGCAACTTGTGTCTAGCCTATGTTGTCCTCTCACCCTGCGTGTAGAGTTCAGCTCTGTCTCCTCTGTACTCTCCCATTATGTAGTTAAAAACAGCAGTAAGGTCCCCTGCAAGCTTTCACTTCTCCTGGCTGAACAAGCACAGCTCGCTCAGTCTCTCATCAGTCAGGGTTTCTCTATCGAGAGACATCCAGGTTCAATTCCCGGCTCAGCTGGGCGATATTTAAAAGTCCGATTCCTTTCCTATCAGAAGGTCCTAATCCCCTGGTTGGTTATATGTGTTTCTGAATAGGAAGACTTCTCCAAAACCTTTAAAAATACACTGCTTTGAAAAGAGTAATTAAAAAAATGACTGGATCAGAGAGTATGACTTACTGGTTTAGTGAGCAGGGCCATCAGCTGAAAAAGGAACCTGGATGCTGGTCTGCTCCTTTGTCAAACACTACAGCAATATTTTTTGGTTGTAATGCAGTCACATCAACCCTCATCTCTCTCTACCCTGATTTAGGTGCTCCCAGCTGCTCTGGTGTCCTCTTTTCTTCCTGGGAAGAGGTTTTATAGCATTCCTCACTATAGGAGACCTCTCAGCTGCTGGGCTGTTCTCTTTTCTTCCTGGGAAGAGATGACAAGCACATAACAGTTTGTTGTCACTGTGATTTTTGGCCTTTAAAGGTTCCAGCTGGGCTTCTGGGTTCCGCCCTGTGCTTGTAAAGCATTGGCCATATTTTGGCATCTCCCATGTTCTAAAAGGCATCCTGATCCTCGTCCTGTAAGTAGTTCCACATGGCTGCTCTAATTGTGTAAGCAAATCAGTTGGCTAAGTCTTTAGTGAACTGAACAGATTCATAAGCATTTGCCTTTTAATTAATTTGTGGGGGAAAAAGCAAGGTGTTACTATTGTGTGTATTTTTCTTACACATCCTTACAGTTCAGGAGAACCTATAGGTCAATTAAATTTTGTATTCACTATTTTCTTGATTAGTTTGGGGATCATAGAAATAAAAAAAAACATATTTAAATTCATATTACAAAATTGTTAAATTTTGAAACAAATTCAGATAATTTGTGGCTTTTCATTTTTCCTTCCCTAGTTCAGTTGAGTAGAATGGGATATTTTATTGCCTGATTCATTCCTTACAATAATCAAGGTCATGATCAAAATTAGATAATGGTAAATTTTGAAAAATATTTCTGCTCACATCTCATTACTGTTTTATTCTTCTGCTGGGGGGGCAGGGAAATGTTGGACTCTTTTTTAAAACTCTGTGGGTGCGTTTTTCTGAAGACCAAGACCAATGACTGACTAACTTGATCCAGAAATAGTGCAGCCAGAAGCTCTGCAGACACATAGCTGTGTCAAAGCTTCTCAAATTCGTTTTTACTGCCATAGCCTAGAGTCTTCCCTGAAGAGACTGTCAATCATACTAAAATGCATCGAGGTCTTCTTAGGTGGACAAACAAGAACTAAACTGTAACCGCAAAATTAACTTTCTCGGTGAGTTAAGAGAAGAGTCAGCCCATTCCAAATAAATGTTACATTAATCTGATGCATCACATAGCTCCATTTTTTTTGCACTGTCCGTCAGTCACCAGTGTTCCCCCTCAGCCACTGCATCAGCAAAGAAAATCTGTCAGTGTGATGCCTCCTTTGATCTGAGGGGTTCTTGGGTTTGATGCTACAACCTTGACTTGCAGAAACTCAGATAACCGGATGCAGGAGTTCACACAAAACAAAATGTAAGAAACAAATAAGACAGTTTTTAATTAAGTCACTATAAGCAAATCTCAAAGCATATGCTGAATACCTAAATTCAAGAAAAAACATTTAGCAGCAAGAGTAGGTGAGCTGTGTGTCTCTGACTGCAGCTGTACCTTACTTTTCTATTGCCTTTTATTTGTCATTTCCCATTCCCCTGCATATTTTCTTTCTCTCTTTTGTCATCCACTGTTCCTTAAGTCATACCGTTCTTTCCCTGTGAGGCATCGCTGATACTTGGAAAATGGGATGTAGCCAAATAACTTTTCTTCTTGCTTTGATCTCATGTGATACTAAAGAACCAATCTACTAGTGACAACAAAGTGCAAAAAGCCCGTTAAAGTTCTAATATATAATAAAGTCAAGTAAAAAGCACAGGAAATCAAGCCTCTTTTTGTTTGCACTGGCATAAATCAAAACCATTTTCCTTAACCTCTACCTTCATTTAAGAAGTTTATACTCATGTTGCACTCAGTTCTTGTAACTCTTAAGTTAGATGAATCCTCCCACACACCCTTTTACTCATATTCCTTTCTCCTTCTCCCTTTCTATCCAGTCCTGATAGTGTTGGGATGCCTTCGTGGTCTCCCGGTACGAATTCTGCTGTTACTGAAAGTGCTTCTAAAGTCTCTGTGGCAAAAATGAAAGCCACAGTGAATGAAAGGGGAGAAGCTGAAATCCTATGGTACCAAGAACGCTGTTTTAAAAATCTGAGCAGGGTCACAATGTTTTTAAGTTCATTCTTTTGTCTTTATCAAAGGGCTTATGACCCTTGGCTATAGTCAAATATTTAGAATCTCTACATCAGTCTTTCATACTGTTGTAGCTTCACTTTATTGTGAAATCAGTACCAAATATGTTGGACTTCTTGGGACAAAGAATGATTTTATAATTTAATACAGGTTTACATACTAAGAGATCCTAGGCAAGGAACAACACAATTCAGTGGGATTGCCCCTACCTTTTTCTTTTTTAATTCTCTTGACAGTTACTTTACCTGTGGTTGTTCTCTAGAAATGCTAGTTCCTGAAGTGGAGACAACTTGTAAAGCACTGTATTAAGTGTTGCTAGGTCTTGCTGCAAACTGTAGTGCCTTTAAAAACATTTCTCCTAACTTTATTTCCTGTCAGAGTGTTGACAATGCACAGAACAATGTCACTGTGAAATTGCATTCTTGGGCATATTCCCTTTCAATATAAAGCATATAAATGTGAAATAGAAAGACAGAAGTTTGCTATGAGCAGAACTTCACTATCACTAATGCCGTACTACTACTGTTTCGCTTCCTCACTTGATTTCAGTTGCTTCGTATTTGCGTCTCTGTCCATTCAGGGAAGATAGAAAGGGTTCCGTGCAGTGTTGCTGTTTTGATAACAAATATAAAGCAGAATAAAAGTATTAGTTATAGTGATAGTTGTTTAATAACACCTAAAGAAATTTACCATTTTGGTTGAATTGGATTAGATATTCAGGTTCCTAAAACTTGTTTTCTACATGGACTTTTTAACAATGAGAAGTAACATAAAGAATACAGATGACACATTGGAGATTTGAGGTATGCATTGGATGTAAAAGGATGTTCTAAAAAATAGAAAGTAGTATTCTGGATTTTCTAATGCAGATTAGAATAATAACCAATGTTACCAAATGTGTACTCTTGCAAACCAGAGATGGTAGACTAAACCTGAACTCCATCTCACACATGTAATTCTCAGTGATGTGTGATGTTCATTTTTGTGTTTGCCTTAGAGGACCCATTGCTGAAGACAGAAAAACTATCACAGTTATTGACAAGGACTGTTCTGTTATTGAAGAAAACCCAATTACAACATAAGTATGAAATGAACAGAGATTAAGTTGGTTACATTTGCAAATTTTCTTACACACTTCTTGTAGAGAGCTTTTATTAAATTACATCTTCAGACTAAGTGTTGCTGGATCATGTTGCTGGATGCTCATTAAATGATTTCAGATTAAAGCATTTTCCCCAAAATAATTATGGGTCTTCTTTTAACATATAGACAGCCAAAATAGATGGGCAAAGTAATTAATTTCTGAGTTAATTAATCCTGCCTGGTATAAGTAGCCTAAACAATGCAAAAAGGTGAGTAAATCTAAGTGTTGTAAAGGCAAATAAAGTGTTTATATCCTGTTTCTTGCATAATCTGTCCAGGTGTTGTTAATATAAAACAAAATTGCATCAAATTTTTGATTGAAAGTCCACCAGACTTAACATGTCTGTGACAGTGGCCAGTGACAAATCTTCAGATGAATACAGGAACAGAGCAAAGATAAGGTAATGCATTCACTGTCCTCTGCTCAGACCTTAATCAATTTTTCTTTTACCAATATTTACTTTTGGTATCTCTAGAGTCCTGTGGTGATGTGTTCCATAATTATCTGGTTTGTGTGAAAGTATTTACTTTTACATTTAGAAAAAAATTCTGTATACCCGCTGGTTCCAGTCCTTACATTGTTGAGAAATAGTATTTTTCTTAATTTCTTACTTTTCTCCATGCTTTTCTTTTTTATGTAATTTTATTGTATTCCCACTTCAACTGCCTCTTCTTTAAACTGGGGACTCCTTATCTATATAAAGATTACCACTATTCTGGTAGGATCTGTCCTTTTGATCTTCCCACCACTTCTCTGCATATGTTCTCTAGTTTGAGAAAGTCTTTTTTGGATATAGACACACAGCAGAACTGCATGCGGTGTTCAAAATGTGGGAGCTCCATAGATTTATACAGTGGCTTCATGAGTTTTTTCCATTTTGTTCTCTATGCCTAATCTAATGATTTCTGACTCCTTTTTGCCTTTTTAACTATACATAACACTGAACTTTGGTCTTCAGAGAATCAGTGACTACCAAATCTCTTTCTTCTGTTGTTTATGAAATCATTTAGGCCCACTATTGTGTGTATATAGTTGTTTGGTTTTTTTCCCATATGCATTACTTTGTATCTATCAACAATGAGTTTTATTTTGAATTAATATCTAGTTACTCTACCTCATGAGATAAATATGTAACTTTTTAACCCTATTTCTACTGTTTCTATCAATTAAAAACTGTGTTGTCCAAAAACATTGTGGACAACAATGTTGTTCACCCCTTTTCCAGATCAGTGTGTATATGGTGAACAGTACAAATCCCAGCACACACTTTTGTAGGATGTCACTAGTAAAGTATCCATTGTGAAAAATGACAGTTTAGTTCTACCCTTTGTATTGTATCTTTTTAACCATCTATTATTCTACTAAAGAACCTTTCTGATTATATTTTAAATTCTTTCAGGGGGTTGATGAGCCAGCTGCTGAAAGCTTTTGTTACTACATATGCACCAATCAGTGGGTTTCATTAAAACCCCCAATCCTTTATCAGAACCATTAATGTGACCTGGACACAAACAGAGGAGTAAAATTTGAAACAGTATGTAATATAAGCAGCTGCTTTATCTTAAGTTACAATAAGCGCAATAGCCTCAGTCACCATTTTATTATTTTTTTATAGTATGTAAATGTAACTGCTTTTACATTCTTCTAACTATGGTAGTGTCCCTTTGTGCCTCATGCTCTGTTCCTAGTGCTTTATAAACACTCAGGGAAAAGGGAAGCTGCGTCCCAAATAATTTGTTATTTAAGTCAAGACAGGACAGAGAACGTGGATGCAGATAAGTAGGTGTAAAATTAACAAACCAGAGGCTGATAATGTAGAAGCAACTTAACATTCTTGGTGTTGGCATGTTGGAGGGTTTGAGGGAGAAATCACAGAGAAGGAGGATTTTGAGAAAGGTGTTGAGTCAGGCTTCCAGAAGTTTTACAAGGTGATACTTTTAACTAGAAGAGCCTGTACAGGAAAAAGATGTAACATTGAAGAGTTTCAGGGTTGCAGATAAAATGGGGACAGGCTGTGATGAAGCCTTTAGCTTATTAATTTCCTCGGCTGGTTTAATTAATATTTGTATCAGAACAGGGTAAATAATACCTAAAATCCCACACAATTTGGTGCAGGAGTCTGCGTATTTGTTTTCTCTGCATTTTACCATATATTTACCAGCTCACTTCTCACAATTTCTTGTGCCTTAAAATACCAACAATTTCTAGCTAGTCTTGAGACTGTTCTGAATATCAGGCTCCTCTTTTCTGAGACTGGTATAGTATAATCTCTTTCCTTATAGAGTGATGATAATACTATTTGTGTGATAAGCTGATTGTTTTTTCTTTCCCTGCATGAAGAATTTCATCCTAGGTAATCATTGTGGGAGCTTCCATCTGTTTTATTGTTTTCCTTTAGTTGTAGCTCTTTTTTCCTTTAAGTGTCTGTGAAGTGTCTTTTCCATGAGTGAAAGTGATCAAATATTTAAGTCTTTTTTTCCCAAAAAATTTGCTTCAAATCTAAGAGTGTGAGTGGTGATGGTTATGTGAAGTTCTATGGTTTTATAAGTTTTTTAAATCTTACATGGCTAGAGCCTCCCAGGGACCAAGAGATCCAAGGAATGGATGAGTTGCAGAGACTGCAACACTTTCAGCAATTTCTGAAAACTGCAGATGTAAAAAATGTTATATTCAGCTAAAGTTTACTTGACTAAGTCCAGTGGGTGTTTTTGTTCACAGTACAAAAGTCTGGCTGGTATTGCTCTCTTCCTGTAACAGTTGTTCCAGATTTGAACTTTTCCCACAAGACCTACTTCTAGAATTAGATTCAGATTGAGAAGTACTGTACAGTTGTTACTGCCATAAAAACAATCTGCTATAGCCTGATTATGGGACCAAAACCAAAAATGAAGGAAATGAGAAAAATGTTAGTGTAATTTCTTTAAGAAGATTAGCAGACTTTTTAAAATAGTCAAGCTTCCTATTAATGGTGTAATGAGCAAGAACTCTGGCTTTCCTTGGGAAGGAAACAATTTTTAAATTGTAAAATAAAGGACATTAGCTGGAACAGCAGCTGCTTGAGATGTGCCCCCTACAGAGCCTAGGTTATTTTGTAATCCCGCTGAGTAGCTGATACCATATATTTTGTCACCTTGTGGATTTTCGGATATGGATCAGTATCACTATGTGGCGATTCTCCTGCTAGCATTTCTCTAAAAAAACGTTAAGGAAGATTTGATACCTGTTCACCAGTACATCGTTCACATGCAAGAGGTTTTGGAGAAAGTGCTAAGCTTGTGAGATGGACAGCAATTAAAGGCTTTGTGAATAGAAATAGTACTCACAGGTCCACTGATGGGCAAGGGAAGGCCACTATATACTGCAGTTTCCTGGCTTTATTGAGTATGTAGCATCTACATAGCTACATGACAACTGGTTAAAGAGAAGCTGCTGATTCCAGCCTGAAGAGAGGGAAGTTTTGTGAAGAAAATCTGCTTCTGCATGCCTTCCTGAAGCATTGCTGTAGTGCTGAATTGTCCTGAAATAGTTTCCTATGGTCTGCACAGCTGTGAAATAAAATAAGTACAATATGTACCTTATGGAAGTTTCAGTGACCACACTGTGGATGCTGTCATTGTCACTGTTCAGTTTCTGGTTTCATAACCCAGCTAAGCTGGGAATTGCCCGATGGTTGGCAGGTGGTGGGAGTAGCTGTGTGTGCTTTCAGCTAAAGAGGATCAGAAGAGGAGGCGTGCATGACTTACTGTCTTGCCATCAGAGCTAAGGGTGGAATGAGGAAAAAGTATATCCGTTTCATGTTATCACTTTGATAAGCTTGTCCTTATATAGGACTTCCATTAAGTTGTTCACACATTAGGAGATACATCTCAGATTCTGCATTAAGTAATATAGTACTCATTCATTACTATTAGATATGAAGGAGCAGGGAGACTGAAGAATGCAAAGGTATAACAGTTTTGTTTTACTTATGGTACTTGAGTGAAGTTTTGCTGTCTCTGATATAAAAGAGTTCAGACTAGATTATGTAATGGTCCCTTCTGTGTTTATGTGCTGTACAGCGAGAAAGGACTAGCTTTGTTATCAAGTCTATAAAGTACATCAGTGTTGATCATAAAGGGACCTGACTTGTTAACTTCCTCCATTTAATTTCCTTAAATCAAAAAATAAATTAAAATTTAGAAACAAAACCTTTGTTTATGAGGTATTTTTCTGTCCACCAATGATATTCCAAATGACAAAATCAGAAGTTAAACATCTACAGGAACAATGTGACTTGTTACTGTTTATCTTCTACTCTTTCTTAGCTGGACTGTAATATTAACATTACTGAATTTTGAAATCCTTAAAAATGAGCATTTATTGAGAGGTTTTGTTGCACATCTAAATGTTTAGTGTAGTACAGTCCCACAGGTGTCTGCCATCCAACTGACCACAAGCACTCTCCTCAGCATCAGTCAAAACCTAGTGTGTTTGTGGTGACTCAAGCTAATGCAGGTGACTTCTGAGCTGGGATGAGCAGAAAGGTACATGCTACTTATTACTGCAGGTACTGTAGCAGGTTTTTAAGCAGAGCACTTCTTCCATCCATTCCTGTCAGTCATGGGGACATGCCCTCATGAATGGAGTGGTGATCCAGCAACTGACTGAGGGCCAAATGTGACCCTTAATACTTCCACGTGCAATGACCCAATACGATGCCTGCACTTACTATTACTACTTCTATTAACAGCAAGGTTTTAGTTTCAAAAGCCTCAGGTTTTAGTTTCAAAAGCCTCTCAACTTTAGTCATGGACTAAGATACTGCTGAACTTGGTACTATCTCAGTACAGAACACAACCATAGCTCCTGCCCAAATGGCTTGTTGGTGTATAGATGGGGAACACTGGGAGACTCTGAGGCAATGCTGATCAGCATGGCGAGCAGTAATAGCAATAGCACACAGCGTGTTGTAGTAACAGTAACACAAATTGTATCTGCAGGCAGTGACTGGAAGCAGAATTGTGAACTATCAGTAGGGAGGTTTACAGAAAGCTTCTCCCCTGTGACATGAGGAGAGACAAATGTGCTTCTTTGAAAATCTAGTGGAGGTTGGTATAAAATCTTGGTCTGTGGTGGGTATGATTTTTTCCATACTGAGTGAGAGTTAACAAAGAGAAAGGCTTTGAGAGTTAGCACAAGTTGGTTTTGCTTGGTGCAGGAGGCCTCTAGAACTGGAAGGGAAAATAGATGAAATAATTAGCTCCTGTAAGCTGCCATTGAAGATATCTAAAAGTTCTTTCTTTTATGGATGGGTATGAGCTGGCTCATTATGTTTTCCACAGAGGAAGAGTCATTGAACAGACACAAGAAGATCAAAGTCTGTGGAGCAGTTATTTCTGTGTAAAACCCATACCTTAAAGATACGATACAGAAGGAATCTGAAAAATTTAAATGAAGACTGTAGGCAAGGACTTGGAGAAAGGCTTGACCTAAGGACAGAGTTGCAGGCTGGGGAAACAAGCCAAATGGGCAGGGGATCCACCATCATCAGGATCACAGATGTCTTACAGAGCTGGAAGGAAAAGTCACGGGGTTTGGGCATGTTATTCTGTGATGGTAGCTGAGCATAACTCTTGGGGAGACAGAGTGAGATTTTAGTTTAGACAGAAACAGAAGGACAGATCTGGGAAAAAGAGCTGTATGCATCCAAAGCAGTTCTATAGCTTTATGAATCACTATTATAGTATCAGACTCAAGATCTTGTCTCTGACCGACCACTCCTGCTTGAGAAGCAAAGAATTCTTGTGGCTAATTCTCCTGAAATCAAGAGTGACAGAAAATAGTCTTTAGAAATGCAAGTCAGTTTAAAATGTCACTTGCTTGTGCAAAGTGTGTTAAGAGATCAAACATACTCTACAGTATGATATAAACCAGTTAGCTGTGCTATATGGTGCTATATGGTGTCTCAGTGAAACAGCTCCAGACAGTTTTATACATGTGAAGTGAAAATTGTTACTGACTTGTTCGTTCCAGTTAAATCTTCTCTCCTATCATTGTTATTTGTGTGTTTAAACAGATGTAGCCTCTGATGCAATAGCTCACATCACCTTTGTGCCCAAGTAGTCCTCTTTAATTCAGTGGTGGTCCCCAAGGGTTAAGGTGCTGTTCGCCGTAAGTCAGGGCATTGGCAACTATCCTTTGATTATCAGGTGCCTGTGAAAGACATGAGTGTGAAATCAATTTAAGTTTTCAGAAATGGAGAAATAATTTTAAATGTTACTTAATAATGTAGTTACAAACTGCAACACTGATCTAAACAACATGAAGGCCATGTGCTCACTGAGACTTGATTTCTTTTTTTTCTTTTTTCCCTCAACATTTATTTCTTAAGAAAATTGGCTAAAAAGCGGAAAGAGACATTGAGTAGCACACGGCAGGAAATGACAGTGATGGTGAATTCAATGGATAAAAGCTACACTGAGCAAGGCACCAACTGTGATGAAGCTTTCTCTTTCATGGACACGCACAATCTAAATGGGAGATGTAAGTTTTTTCTTTTCTTTTTTTCTTTTCTCTTTCTTTTTTGAAGGTGGAAGAAAGGTGCAAATGATTTTTAAAATATTCCTCATTACTCAGTCATGGAAAATCCATAGGACCCAGAGTTTCTCACTGTGCAGCACATTATAGCGTGTATTCAAATGAGCAAGACAGTCAGACATCAAGAATAGACTTCTTTAAAAATAATAAGGATAATTGGGCTTTTTTTCTGTTCATCCTTTTCTTCTGCAGAAGAGCAAAGACATTACCGAAACAGCTGTGGTTTTCTCTTTCACCAGTCTCTGTCATGTTAAAAATTTTATATCACTTATGCTGTCCCAAGTCCTTCAAATACTTCCCCTGCTCATTTCATGGTTTTTGTAGGCAAAATTTATTTTTTTTAATGTCATAACTTAATAGTGGTGATCAGATTGTCTTGTTATTTCCAGTTCTAGAAGATGGTCTTTCTGTATCTTTTGCAAAGAATTATCTACTCTACAGTTTTATAAGAGATTCTCTAATATCCTGGCTGTTCTTGGATTTACCATAAAAATAAATAAAATTTCAGATATAACATTTTCCCATATTAGAATTTTAGTCAAGCACTCACTTTTGTCAGGGGGTTAGCACTAGAGCAAAGAGCAGGAAAAATGGTAGGTTTTGTAATTGTTAAAAATAATGAAAAAAGAATGACTGGTTCAAAATCTTTCCTGTTTCTTATGGTACTTAAGGAACCTCAGTTTTTCTTGTATACCAGTGTTTTTTAACATCTTTAGAGTTTGTCAAAGATTGAATTTTGTTTCAAGTACTAACAGTACGCAAGGCCCAACTCCTAGTCTTTAATAATATGCTTAGGAACTTATCTTTGATGAGCTGAATTGTACAAACAGTCTGTGAGTTTTATACAGGGAGACTTCTCTCAGCAGCATTAGGCTTAGAATTTACAATGTTATTTCATATTTGAGTTACTTTTGAAATTGCTTTGAAATAGATCTTTCAAAATCTGACTCGCTTTTCTGGTGAGAATATGCAACCACAGTTAATGAGATTGCTTACTTCTCTGATGAGATCAAGAGGTTTGACTTTGTCTTCTGTCATCGTTGTGTAGTTTTCCAATGGTGTTACTGAATGGTCACACCAACATAAGAATCTGCAACACGCCTCTGGGACTAAATCCTCTTCATGTAAACCATCTTAAACCAATTCAAAATTATTGTCATAGCAAGTATTTTATAGCACTTGAGGGCTACAACCTGTAATTAGACTTTCCATAAGAAATGTGGTCACCAGAAGCAGCAGTCTGACAGTTTTTAGGAATAATCTTCATGTAAGGCCTTGTACTCAAGACATTTAGAACATTCCTACTTCCTATGAAAGTTTATTACCTTGGCTGCATTCTGTACCTAGACAGTTTCATGAGCTGCAGCAGCCCTGACCTCAACTAATCTCTGCATCCATATCCAAAAGGGATACCACCCTGTTCTTTCCATCCAGTGATGCAGGAGACATAATCAAAGGAAAGTAGTCTCATATATATTCATTTACAGGGTAAGTGAAAATTGCCAGGATTATTTAAGTATTAAGATAAATAGCTCCATCTTAACAAGGGCTGGCAACTGTATGCCCTAGAAGATCAACCAAAAAAAAACATGAATGAAAGCCAGCAGGAGTAATCTCACCCCTCATCCAGCAGATCCCATCTTCCTCAGTTCTGCTTCTGTTTCACAAATTCCTGTTAGTCTGTTTATAGAATGCGCTTACATTCACTGATCCAACTGAACTTGAGCTGTGTGGACAAGCAATTAAAGCTGAATTTGCATTTAGCTTTACTTAAAAGCCTTTCAAGACTCTTTAGCTGAACACCTTGTAAAATGTTGTGATTGAGTCCCACCTGATGAATGTATGTGTGCAGACAACAGTAGTTCACATGATCTTAGTATACCAGGGAATAAACTGAACTTAATTTGTTGCATTGGGCTTTCCCATGGGCTTTACAAATGATTAAATGATTAAATACCCATGCTAGCATTGGTCTATGTATCACTTCCTGAAAACCACTGTGATATTAAAAGCGTAATAGTATCTGTGTACACTTCATCCACCTGTCTGAACAAATCAAAAAAAGGAGAGGAAAAAATTAATACAGTGGAGTATTTGCATACAGTATTTACGGTATTATCAAGTAAACTTACTAATGATCAAAGCTTCTGTCAAAAACACCTGTTCTTGTTGTGATGTCTTCATTCAAGCATCATTATTCAGTCTGATCTTGTGATTTAAGTAGTGTATTTGTCATCACCTATCAAAACGCTCTCTCTGATGACATTTCTTTTAAAAGTATTGATCTAATTCAGCGAGCTATTTTATTCATTAGACCCGCCTCATTTTCCCTAGGTCCTGGTTCCAGTGCAACAAACACAAGACAACAGCCTCTAAACCAAGTCAATCACATATGCTGTAGCACTCGGCTTAAATAGCCACATATCACTTTCCTGTCTCTAACCAGCTTTGTTTCTCTTTGCAGCTGTATCTTCACCATCTTCATTTACAATGAAAACTAACACATTGAGCACAACAGTGCCTAATTCCTACTACCCAGGTAACTGATTTTTTTTCCATGGTTTCCACCCTATATAGAACTTTTCATAATAAATTCATATATAACTATGTTATTATACTCCTTGCCATAGAAATTTAACACATATATAAGCAGCATACTGGTTGCGTACAGTAGCTTTCTGAAAGAAAACTCAGAAACATTTATCAATCATTTACTGTTCTCTCTCTTTTTACCTTTTCTGCATTGACCTGCTTATGATGTATGACAGATCCATTTGTGCCAACTGCAATTTTAGGTGAGAACATTTCCCTTTATCAAAGTTCATTGCTGAGTAATTTAGAAAGTCATAGTTCTCGGGGTACATACAATAATATGCAAAAAGCTGGAGTTTTGTGCTAAAGGGAGGGGTGGTAGGCTTGACTACGCTGAGAATGCTAAGGACACTTATCAGGCTTGATTACTACTGTCATAGTGTAAGTCAGGGGAGAAAAGAGATAAATAATTTTAACAAGTGGATTTGTGAGGAAATGTTTATGCATGTATTTGGAGTGACACAAAAGAATTTGATTACTGCAGCAATTTAAATAGTTCCCCCATTTTTTTATGTTTTATCTCAGAACTGAAGATGTCACTTCTTAAAAATAACATTTTTCCTAATTAGACTTACTCATGATACAGAAAATCAGACAAAATACAGTTTTGGCCATCCACCAGCTATCTTTTGTTCTCACAGTACCTCACAGTTTCTGACATGCTTGTCAAAGTAAAGTTTCAGAGGAGAGATGTTATTTTGAACAGCAAAATGATAACATGACACTTAGAGTATATAGTTTATTATGCATCAGGTGTCACAGAAATGAAATAAAACAGTAGAACTGTAGGTTAAAAACATACAGCTAAAGTGTAAAGCATTTCCACTGGGAATTTAGGAAAACCTGCTATTGTCCAATGTCAGAAAGAGAGAAGTTTCTACACAGTGATAAAATAATAAGCATGAGGCGCTATTGCATTTTCAATGCTTCAGTAACTCTAACCGCTTTTGGCTTCTATTCATTTACACCTCCTTCTCATGCGAACTTTAAAATAAACAGGGAGATTAAAAAAAAAAAAGAAATCAAAATATAACAATGCACTGTAGAAAGAATTCAAACCACAGTGTTAAGCCTATCTGTTTACTCTTTTTACAATGATTGATATTTTTAGAACAAATATTTTTCTTTCTCCTTCTTTTTCCTCAAATCACAGTAAAACGTGTAAGACCCTTAACCGATTCCTGCCCTTAATCTGTAAATTAGACAGGCTTAAGTAAAAGTAGAGTGAAGCATAGGAAGGTGATCTTGAAAATTTGTTATCTTGAAAGAATATTTAGTGCAGTACATTTCAGTGTGATAACTTGGAGAAGGAACCTGTACGTTTTTATACGTTATGTAAATCTGGAAGAAGGTAATGTAGTGACTGTAACAATGTAATAATCTGCATGCAAATGAAATTTGCAGAGCCTTTTAACTGCCTGAGATGTTAGATTTTTTTTGTGTGCTTTAGCATTCATTCAACACTTCATCCAGTAGATATTCTTTCTGACCTTGTGGGTGGGCAAGGAGAAAAGTACTATTATCAGGAGAAAAACTTTGAGATTTCCTACCCAGATTATTAAATTCTGTTAATGGTTTCTCTCTTTTTTTTTTTTTTTTTTCTGTGCTCCTTTGCTATATAATAATGATGGTAAAATTATTTGTTAGCTTTTTTTTCCCACAAGAAATAATCTCTAAGCAAGTAATTCAGATATCAGACAAACACACACAGGGGAAAAAAATTATTTGCTTTTACTAAGTCTGTAGAATCTTGAATTAGTTAGATATGTATTTTATGGTCTACTACAGCAACCTGTGCTTTCTCATCTCAGAAAATTTTCCAGTTACTTTACTGTGGAAAATGAATATTTTTGTAACCTTAAATGTTAAGAATTTAGTACCCATTTATGAGTGGTATTCCATTTAGACCTTGTCTCACACAAAACGTGTTTATGACTGTCTGTTTAGGAATAGTATTTTATGTGAGGTAAAACAAATCAGATATGCTTGAGTCAGTAGAGGAATATAGCTATTAATAAAATATGCTGGGTTTTAATTTCAACTAATACCTGCTCTTGCTGCCTTCCAATGTCAACAGAAATTGTGCTATAGTGCAAGATCAAGCCTGTAGTTAGAAATAAATGAACTTTTCAGTGTGGCCCCCTGGGAAAAGTACAGGTCTGGTGAATGGCTGAATTTAGTTTTCAAAATCTGCTAGAAAGGCCACAATACAATTACCATTTCTATATTTATCTACAGCATGGACTATTCATGCAAGTTAGGAACTTATTAGCTAATTGAAAAAAAACCAAAAACCAACAATGTCTGGTAATTAGTGGGCAACTCCTTAAATTACACAACAGGGAACAGTCTGATGATTTAGTTTCAGATATGAGGAACTTTCCTTAACATTTAAGGGAAACCTTTCATGTTTAGCCTAATAACCTGAGTGAAAGCCTGAGATTAGAAAAAACATTTTACGTAACAGTGGCTACATTTATAGTTGCTGAGCATGAGTGTAAGTCATGTTTGGCTAGTGTCAGCAATGTGCATATTTCTGAAACTGGAGAAGAAAAACAGTCTCAGCCAAGAAAAGATATTGGGCTGGGTTTCCAGATACCTTCCATGCTGTGAGTTCATATACCTAGTAAATAAATATATTATTTAATAAGTGTTGCACACCTCTGTGGGAGTAAGTGGAGCGTAGAACAACTGCAGCTGTAACAGTATTTAAGCGGGACAACATGCCCATTGCATATGGGCCCTGCATCTGGAGCAGCTCACCCTTTGAAAAACAGTGGACTGTTACGGCTGAAAAGCTCACGCTACAGGGCTCAAAGGCAAAGTAAAAAACTGTAAGTGGCTCCTATATGTACCTTATAAACCAGGGATTGAAAGCGCTTTGTTTAAAACAACATTAAAATTTCACTTTCAAAGAGAGAAAAATAATGTTAATGCAGCTATAAAAGAGAAAGAAACTGAGAGAGGAAGATTGGCTAAAACAAAGGAGCTTACAGGAGAAGAGATTCATAAGGATTAAACTGCTGCTTTCAAAGCACAAGACCCTGCTAGCTGATAACTTCTCCGTCATCTTAGTTACTGACAGTCTGTGTTACAAGGAATTCTGTAGTTTGGAGGAAAAAAAAAAAAAAAATATCCAAGTTGTTTAATGTGTTTCTAAAACTGAAATAAGCCACCCAAAAAAAGTCATGGTCAACTTCCTACACTTTTTTTGTCTTTTGTGTCTTAGCCACCTTGTAGTTTTCAGGTGCCATTTCAGCAGCAACATACTGTACCTACACTTGTATACCACGCTTCATGCCATGCATCCCAAGGTGCTTTGCAGTATAATTTTATCACACATTAGACAAAAGTTGTCAAATGTTATGACTAAAAGATGAATCCCTTTCCTCTGCCTTAGATCAGGTTACCAAACTGACAGGGAAAGCAGTGAAATGCCCATACTCATACCCATAAATTTTTCTCCATTATTTTTAGGTTTAGGTTTAAATGTACAGATCATATTGACTATGTGCTTCCTGAGGACCAGATTTCATGTGTTTTAGTATCAGTGTGGATTGAGAGAACTTCAATTTGATTAATTGAGCTTTGTGGCTTTAACATCCATTTTCAGTGGTATAACTAAGACCATAATCTCACCTTTAGTGAGGTGTGATAGTACTTTTGGTATGTACATGAGAATCTGGGACCTTTACATCCAGAGTATTTGTGGAACTTTCTACTGTAATACATCTAACTAATGAATGCAGAAATATTATTGCAGTGCTTCCCTTTCATGCAACATATTTTGCAAAGTAGTAATTTTTTAATAAATGTAGTATTTTAATAAACCCCTTGCTATGTTTAGTGTGCAGCCAGTGAGGAGCAGTTTGAATAAATCAAAGCACCACGTTCGCAATTTCAGTTAAAAATCAAAAACGCTTTGAGATATGTAAAGTTATTATTCAGGTAAAGAGAAAAAATATTTACGATGATACTTGGACCATAGAATTTGGGTTGGATTTTTCTCTTGTCAAGTCTGAACAATTTTTTTAAATTCCATCTAAACAGGAAGTCATGCTGCTTCCTTAGGTAGAGCGCACTTTCGCATCTGTCTATTTACTGCTACGTGTAAGATTTGATCTCAGTTGCATCTCTGTGAATTGACTCACATTAAGATACCTTGTTTTAAGTACATGTAATTTATACTGTGAAACTGAGATCAGAATCTGACTCGTTTAGGGAATCACTCTGTAAAGACTAAATTACAAACAGAAAATTACCTGTAATTATTAATGTAGTACTGTTGCTTATGCCCTGTTTCCTTTTTCTCCTCCTCTTTTTTTTTCTCCTGATATGTATCTTCTTAAAAGTGCCAATCAATGGTAAGTTGCCCATTTGCCCCCTGGAAAAGATGTGGAGGGTTGGGAGAGTATGTGTCTCATAAAAGTTTTAACCAGCCCACTGGGTTCTCCTGTTCGTTGGCTTGCATGTCAGTTGACATATAACATTCCATGCCTAATGTGATGGCTCATGATATACTGTGGTCCTAAAGCATGTTCAGCAGCCAGTCAAGACATTTTTCCTGAACAGATGATCCTTTGCATTTGTCCTCTTGTAGTGTGTCTCCAAATGCTGTATCAGGTCTACATTTCCATTGCAGTCCTAGCTTGATGAAACCATAAGCCATTTTGTGCATCTTTTTATTTTGCTCACTCCAAACATTTGCTCTAAATTTGCAGTGTAAAATGCAGCACTTCAGTAATGTAAGAAGAATACAAGTCCAGTTTCATTCAGTGGGACTTGCTGAAGTTTCAGAATGAAAACTCTATGCAGTTTAGAACCAAATGCCTAATTAAAAACCTGTCTGTAATCAGCTAGTGATATTTAAAACAATATTAGAGTTCGGACTGCTCTGCAATGCTTCCATTGTAGAACCATGGACTTTGCCTCATTCCAATCAGTCTTGCAATTTCCCTGTGTAAACTGCTCCATGGATTTACTGTTCTTCTGGTGTAGCCTTCACAAGCAGAAGCAATACTGATGGTGCCAGATTTCTGCCATTCCTCAAGAAATCTGTGTAATTTACATTTCTATTAATAAGTGAAAATGAGCCGGTACATTATGCGATACTCTTTTTCTAGATGAAACCCATACGATGGTCAGTGACACAAGCAGCCTGGTCCAATCCCATACCTACAAGAAGCGAGATCCAGTGGATGTGCCCTACCAGACCGGACAGCTTCATCCAGCCATACGTGTAGCTGACTTGCTACAGCACATTACCCAGATGAAGTGTGCAGAAGGCTATGGATTCAAAGAGGAGTATGAAGTAAGTGTCAGGTCTAATGATCTGATTATTATCTCTTCTGCAGTGTTGGCTTTATCTGTCTGCTACCTGTACCACAGAATAGGATAAATAATTACTCGACCAAGTAAGCCAGCTGCTCTGCGAGGGAAGATATTGAATGGAAAGGATCACCACTGCAGTGAGCAAATTTTCTGATGAGGAGTGAGACATAAAAACCTTTCTTGGAAATCTCTGCCTAATTCTAATTGCATAAAGATGTGTATTCAAAAAAACAGACCCATTAGCATTCTCCCAAAATTTGTCAAATTTTTCTTTTACTATTGAATAATATATTTTTTTCCAAAGTTCTACATCACAGATCATCTAATCACAGTTGCCCTGTAACAAGATACTAACTTAGAAATCAAGTTCTACAAGCAGTATTTCTTGAAATAATAGTATTCATCATGGAGAGGAAGTACACAAATCTTCAGTAGGGCTATAAAATTTATTCTGTGGAGCCTGAACCATTTCCCACTAGCTGGAGGCTATCTCTGCTCCTTATTATTTTTCATATGAACTTACAGTCTCTCTTTTTTCCTTTCATTTCTATTCAACTCCTGTTTCTTCATTTCTTGCTAGAGTGACCTGTTCCTCCCTGTTATCATCTTAGTTTTAAATGTCATGACCAAATGACATTTGGTAAATACTATAGGAACACAGCACATTGCACTGCAGATCCTGTCTTCCTTGTGAGATGAGTCAGTCTGCTAAGTGAAACAAGCTAAAACCAAGCAGAACTTGCTCTCATGTCCAAAATTAAGGGTAGTATTATGCCTGACTTCAAAAGCTTAGTTTTGCTGAAGAGTCTCAGGAGTATACCACTCTTCATCCAAATAACTTATTTAAGGGAACAGAGACTTACCAACCTGGGTTCCTTGTCTAATGTGAGGAAGGATTTGAGACCTTTTAAAATCTCCTTAAGTCCAATGCTTTAATTGTTAGGATGTAAAAATGAATGTCCTTTGTCCTCGTTTCTCTGCCATTTAGCTCAGATCTTAAGGAGTTTATTCTTGTGAATGGTTCTCACATACAGGAACACTCCAACATGGCTTGATAAGATGTCTACAGTGAGTAGTTTCCCACAAGGTTACAATTCAGTGGATTTGGACCCAATTAAAAAGTAGCATAAATATATTACTCCACAGAGGAAAAATACATAAGATTGATCCACAGGGTTGGACTATAAATTCTCAAGTTTGTCGTAGGAGTTTATGAGAATTTGTGAGACAATTTTGATTGATCAAGTAGGAAGATGCTCTGCATAAGAACTTGTGGAGTCTGGTCTGTAGGCAGACTGGAAGCTGTCAGCTCTGAAATACTCTGTTAAGTTTTAATACATTATATGGACTATGATCCAAGATGATGTAATTAAATTTTTTTTTTTAAAAAAAAAAAAAAAAAAAGTTCTCTGTCGTGTGGTCTAGGAAGCAAATAATGACCACTGGCAGCTCATCCTCCCTGCCCATTTCCAGAAGCAGGTTACACCTGACAGAGCCTGCATCTGCCTCTGTATGTGGTAGTGTCCGCTTGTCCAGTTGAGGAACCTGTCCAAATTGAGCAGCATCTCCAACCCAGTACACAGTCCTAAATTTCCTTTCCTTGGAAACTAGAATGTGAGAAATCAGAGGAACAGGTGTAAATGGGTCTTACTGTGATGCGTCTCTGACATAACCAGTGAGCAACAGAATGATACAGATTCAGTTTTAACTGTCTTCTCAAAGTAGAAACCCAAAAAAACCTGACGTTTTCTCATTCTTTCATCTGACAGAGGGGAGGAGGACAACCAGCAAAAGTAGTTTACATTGCTTCCATCCTGCAGGACAAGCAACAGTTTCTTTTTTTGGGCATGCACAAGTGTGCACTCCCTCAGAGACTCAATATCCAGTGCTTAAGTTTTAGCAGTAGGAATTAATGTATTCACTCTCGCAGGTCTTTCAGGATGACTAATACAATTACTAGTACATGGCTGAGTTTTTACAAGTGTGCCTACTGCTTGCATTTTACAAGAGATGGTGGGTTTTTTGAAGTTAGCACTTTGTCATGCCAAGTCCATGTTATAACAATTGCTTAAATATGTAATTGTTTAAACTGGTATTTGTAGTATTAGACTTCCAAAGCCCATGCTTCAGGCCACTTCCAAAGCCACTGATGACATTTTTTGCCCTAAAGTGTAGAAAACAATTCATTCCCTGAAGGAGCTAATCACTTGTCAACTTTCATTTGTGTAGCTGAGTTAAACAAGTTTGTTCCTGGGATTTTTTTTTTAATTTTTTTTTATTTTTATGCCACTGTTATTTAAAAAGGATAGAATTGAAAATTCTTGTCTTTGGAAAAGATTTGTTCATCAGCCAAAACCTTTTATACCAGCATTAAGCCTAGAGGAAAGCTACAATTAATTTATAAAAAAAAAAAAAAAAGAAAAGACTGTGAAATGGAATTTATAATGCAACCAATGACATGGGGTTTTAACTATGGCGGATCAAATGATGCTGCTGAGAAACAGTTTGCAGGAAAATCACCTAATTTTGAGCTTACCAAGCTGATGAATGGCATCCCATTACGGACAGTAGATGTAGTCATGACTAATGCCAGTAGATGCAATACATTAGGGTGCAGTTTATTAATAGTGTCAGGGAACGGAGACTTAAAATACTGCAGCAGTGTTGGAAAGAGTCCTCTTTATATATGGAAATTGTTTATAATCAGAATGAGCCATAACTACCCATATCTTTGAGGCTTTTTTCTTTGAATTACTGCAGTATTGCTGGTTTTCCTCCATATGCAATGAAAAACTGCCCAATATATTCTAGCACTGCTAAGATTGCAAATCTCTTTGTTTACGCTGCTGTCAGACTGATAGTGTCCTCTTTACAGGGTTAAACTAGACAGCAAAGGGATTTTTTCCTTATAAATTATCAGAAGGATAACTGCCCAAATGAAAAAGAAGAAATAGTTTGACAGGGGATTTGTTTTGAATGAAGTCTCATAGATGATTTTTGCTCTAACAAGACAGCAGGATTATATAGTCTCACCAGGGAAAGTGTTTGATTCAGGAGAAATTCACGCAGTATTCACTCTGAAAATAAATCTGTTGAACTGAACAGAAAGTAAAATAGCCCATTACCCATTAGCAGCACTTCAGAGGAGTGCAAGGATACAGAGCACTTACTGTCATGCATAGTTTAAGAGTGCTTTAAAATAAAACTTAATTAGGGCCACTGTTCTCAATAATTAGGGCTATAGTTCACAATCTAAGCACATCTGGGTAGCTTTAAGTCCTATTGGCCTCGTGCACAAGTTTTTGGAGTAACATAAATAAAGGCTGAAAAATGATATTTAGGCAACAGCGGGCTGGAACTTAGTCACTCAGAGCTCAAGTCTGCTTTAGGATTGAGATACTGAGTACCTTTAGGTCCCAGTATACGGTGACTTGGGGGAACACCATACTTTGCAGTCTTTGTGTCCTTTTGTTCTCCTTCTCGGAGGAGCTGGGATACCTTGGCTCTCATCACTGAAAAACTTTGGCCAAATACCCGCAGGGAAGCATCCCACAGCCTGGCCCCGTTCCTGTGATGGCATGTGCGAAGGCTCCTGTTCCCTGTAGCAGGATCACATCCAGGCTCTTGGACGTAGCAGTGCACCTTCTGACTTTGTGTCTAGCTGTGCCCGTAGAATGAGAGCAAATACATGCATGCCTTTAGCGGCACATTGGTAACAAGTTCGCTGCCCATTTTCCCATGTGCTTCTCAGCCGTGGAGATAACGTGGATGCGTTTCCGTAAGCTGTGGACTCAAATGCAGACCTTAATTTGCAGCCTAGTGGAGTGTGAATGATTGGAAGGGATTGCACAGAAATCCTTAAACTCAGGAAAATTTCCACAAAGCTAGTCTGCAGTAGATCTTTAAAATCCTTTCCATCCCTTAACAGACCATTAAGAAAGGGGAGATTTTGGCTTGGTTCTAGCAACATTAGACTGACAGGATAGCATTGGCCTGGTTTCACGTGCCCTCCCTACACTGATGGTGGGTTATTGAAGCTGCTCCCCAATACCACAGCATGAGAGCGCCTTTACTGATCATGAAGGAGGCTCATTGCTTATCTCCTTTCTGCATTACAGAAACAAAAGAAATCGCAATGGAGGGTGAAAGTGCTCTCTACAATTCATCGCTTCTTTCTCCTTACACCTGTCACCTTTTGGTTTTAGACTTCCTTGTTTCACAGTGCTTTACACTGTGTCCTTTCACAAGGACGTATATCTGTTAAAAGGCCATGAACACAGGGATGGAAAGAAACAAGTTCATCTCCTTCCCCTAAACGGAGGCCAGCATAGCTTGGCGTAGCTAGGGCAGAAACAGATAATTTCATCAAAATCTTATTATTTTATATAAGTTTTCTTTTTAATTATATTTCTGGATCAGCTAAAATTGGTGCCTCTTCAGTATAAACTGGTCCTTTGCCAGATTAAGTTTAGTTGACATAAGACAGTTACAAATCGATTTCAGAGTGTCCACACAGGAGCTTGGACTGGTTTAACAGAATTGATTTAAAAACACACCTTTAATTAAACTGGTGCAACTTTGTGTAGATAAAGCCTTGCAAAATCAATTTCACATTATGTTCCATGACAGGGAGTTCTGAGCTTCCATTATCTCAAAACCAGAGGTTCCTTTGAAAAGCCAGGATTTGCAAAGGGTATCCTGCTCGGATCAGCCTCACTTACTGTCACTAACAGGACTGTGTCAATAACAGTTTAAAAAAAGGTTTCTCCATGTAGCTTTAACTTTAAGGCCTTGCCCCCCACTGTCTCTCTCTCACCTTCCCTCTCCTCCCCCCTGTCAAACATATCCTTTCTCAAGCTTTTTCAGCAGTTAACTGTTTCAGTCCAGAAATTATTTAACACTAACAGTGTTAAATCAATACTGTTCCTAATGCAGTGAAGTTATATGCTGTCAAGATAAACTGTACTGATATGCCCCTTTTATGCTGCACGGTCTCCACTCTGAGGAGTTGCACCAAGGTAACTGTATTAATCTCTAAATCACAGCAGTTAAATAGATGGATACCTATGAGGATACAGACTCAGAGGGCCTATCAAGGTCAGGAACATTAAATATATTATCTAATGTACGTTAAACAATTCATTTCAGTTTAGCACTTCTTAGCACATCTTATAGGTTGATAGAAGTATTTTAAAATAGTTTATCTGGTCATGGTCACTGCTCAGTTATACCTTGGGGGATGGTGGTCAAAGGTGATCATAAAAAAATGAATAATTCAAAGAGGATTTAGAGGTGAGTGCTAAGAATAATAGGGGGTACGAAAGAAATCCTATCTTCATGGCATTATATTCTTTGAAATGGAACTTCAGAAGATATGCAGGTAGATGCGCTGACAGTCAATAAAACCACAGGTTTTTCACAGAGTGTACTACTGGCCAATGCAATATCTGAGGTAACTAAAAAATAATTGTAAGAAATAAACAAATTAGGAAAAAAAACACTCTAAATCCAGCAGAAATACAGATCCTTGTTTTGAATATTGCAGGCAAGCAGGAATTTTTTGACAGAGGAAGTTTACCCCATAGGTACCTGCTGAAGGTTTTGTTTTCTCCAGACCCCTGTTGGATAAATGTCTGACATGGGACAGAAGTCCGACATAGTTTCCATTTTCTGCTGTCACACAAAGGCTTAAGGGACTAGAAATCTTGTCACTCCAACCCAGTCTTCCAGTCACAGCTTTTCTTTCTCTTTGGTTCCAGCTGGAAGACAAATTTGCTGCTACATGCTACTTCTAAGCTTTGTGCTTCTGGGGCCCTGGTTCTGAAATCTTGAAACAGTAGGGAAAAAAAGAAGTATTTTGTTGATGTTATGTTGATATAGCTGCCAGCAGGGCACAGCTGGTGCTGCCTTTTCTGCCTGTGTTCCTTGTGACTGCAACTGGCTTGTTTCACCTCCAACCTATACATTTTTATCATGCCTTTTTTCTCTGATTTTATTTGATATTCTTCAGCACTAGCTGAGACAGTCAATACCACAATCAGCGCAGGTCATTTTCTATCCCACCAGACACAAATTACAAAGAAAGCAGAAAGACTCTGAAATGTTGGGTGGGAATGGGGGCGTGAGTCCACAGTGTAAACACACGAAGGACCCCATCTGTGTCCTCCAGAACTGAGAGCAGGTAACTGTCTCGCTGTCTATTTTTGTAATAATGAGAGAACTCATTAGAGATTTTAAACAACAGAAACAGAAATAGAAGTAAAATAGCAGGAATTTGTCCTGCAGAAACGATGCAGAAAATTGTTGGAAATACTCATCCGTAAAGATCATTGCTATTATTTTTTGTGACATTTCATCTATTTAGATGGAACTTAGAACAACCACCTGAATGCCCAGTTGGATGTTTAATCTTTAACAATAGAAAGTTGCAGCAGTCTGATTATAGGAATAGATGATTATGTAAGTTTTCTCTGCCATGCATAATGAAAGGTAACCACAACAAATGGTGATGTAAAGGTCCTTTGTGGGGGAC
>JAVJGJ010000037.1:59339204-59408619 GCA_035590215.1 Microhierax caerulescens
GTGATGTAAAGGTCCTGTGTGGGGGACAGGCATTTGTCCTTTATCAAAGGACGGTATTCAGAAAAATGCAGTTTCTTCAGATTGCCATAGGATCTGCAGCAGCCTTCCATCAATCCCAGGTAACTTGTTCCTGCTTGGGTTTATCCCAGAGTTTTGGACACTGGAAGCCTCAGCACTGAGGAGATCATCTAGGGAGGCCAAAAGCAGCAGTAAAAATGAACAGCTGCCATGTCCATGAAGCATGTTTTGGTTTGGAAATCCTAAGGTACTCCAGATCAATAATAAATTGTTGAAATAAAGTCATCACAAACCAGAAACTACATTCCCTAGTAAATAGCCTATATTATTATTCCCAGTGCAGGCAGTATGTCTTTAATCCTTTACTGTCTCTTAGCAGAATGGGTGACTTCCAGTTGTTGATCAGCAAGAATCAGTTGCCAACAGTTTTAGCTGGACGACAGTTAATAGGAGTTTGTTTGGGCGTTGTTTGGTTCAGAGAAGAGACACTTAGTTTGCTGAATGTCTGTTGGTGTGCCAGCCAGTTTTCTGCAATTCTGAACCTATCCTTAATAGCTGTGAATTTCCATTCTTAACAGATTTCAATGTATGAGAAGTGCTGTTGCAGTGTTCAGTATCACTCACATGATGCTGCCCTGTGCTGCAGCGTGGCTAACTGCCCAGCGATCAAGGTGTCACAGGACTTTCTAAATTTCAGTTTCCTTCTCCCACTCTTCCTAAATGCCTTTTCCTCCACTTTATATAAAAGGGCATGTATATGCAGAAACAGCTTTTTAATTTGTTTTTGTTTAAACAGGTTTAATTAGAATTTATTCTTATCACAAATTATAGATTTAGGCAGGTCATGGCTTCATTAGAAAGGCTTTGGGTTTTATCTGTTCGAATAATAGAACTGCAGAGGCGTGTAGACTAGAATGTTTCCAATATCCTTAGGATTACTCTCAGTGGTGTGTAGGCAGCTCTTTGCTCATGCTGTGACATGGCTATTCTTGGTACTGATCAGTCTGTGATTTACTTGGGTGTGAACCTCCTGTTTTCTTCTCCTTAGTAGCCTGAACAGGCTGAACTGTATATGATCTCAAGCAGCAAGGATACCTAACAAGAACAAGGATCTCTAATTCAAACCAATGTTTTTCTCCATGTGAGTCTGCCAGTCTCAGTCTTGCATGTAAAGTAAAGTTTAGACTGTGTCCTAAGGAAAGGCTGGTAGCTTTTTAGTGCATCTTTCATGACCATTGTGTCCCTCTTAGCAGTTAAAACATAGACTGGTGGTATTGATCCACTCAGAAAAGTCTTGGTCCACTCAAAAGTCGTGAGATATAGATGCTTAAGCTGATCAACCGGACAGATAAACTGAATGCAGGTTGGTCTTACGCAGGAGCTCTGACAGCTGTTTTAATTGTTATCTGCCTCTACTGAGTCTGGTAGTCCTGGTGTATGTGGTGGCAAACGTATGAATGAATACAAAAACTATCAGCAATGAAAAGTGTTCTATAACTGTCAATTCACATGGTCCTGAAAGTGGCCTGGGAGTCTTTTCCGTGTTCAGATACTTAGCAGACATTCATTTCATATTTCAGCATAGCTGGACTGATAGTCAAAAAGTAATGTAAAGCACGATAAGCACCTCTGATGTTATTCCTGATCCTTAATGAGTCTACTTAAACATTTAAAATAGAATCATTTTAGCTGTTGCACGCAGTTTTGTGGATGTGCCTCTTGTCCTTCGTTATCCCATGGCAATGAAGTTTCAATCTGCTTTAGAAAATTGTGGGTTTTTTTCCCATCTTGGGTCCAGCTGCCACAGCAGTCTTTCCAAACTTCTTGTAATTTTACACCCCTTTTTCCTCACATGTGGCTCCACCATTGGGATCTTTTATTCTCTGAAGGCACTGCAATATCTTTCTCAATTTATTCTGGAAAGATTTGTGGACATGTGCAATGTCAAGTTGGAGCAATGAAAGAAAGAGCTTCCCAGTTTCACTGACTGTTGTCAACTTTGCACTAAGCAGATCTTTGTAAACCCAGTATCCACATCTGATAAGTCCAAGTAATTAACACAGGGGTTATATACTTTTAATGGGACAAATTAACTTTTCCATCTTACTGCTTCCTCGTGTTTGGATGTACACAGAGATATATTCTTATTCTTCTAATAACCAACACTCACATACTCTTATTATTTTAATAACAACACTCGCACATCACTCCACTAATTTAGCATGTAAAATCTGTGGCACCATTACTCTTCTAACCTGTTTTGTCTTCCTCCCCTTTGGCAGCCACAGGTTGAGAAACAGTCCGACTGTACTGAGCGGGCTTCTCACAATGTATGTTACTCTGGTTGTCTGTTAGGCAAGTCATTTTTGCTGAGTGATTGTGCTACTATGCTTTTGCTAGTATCAAGTCTATGTTCTCTCTGCACCTTTTGAAATTAAGGTTTAGTTTCAGATTTAGCCGATCTGTGCATCATTATGGGTTATTGAACGCCATGGTAGGAAACTAAATGAGGCCACTGAACTTAATTTCACTCACCACACGAGTTTCTAGAGGGAAATCCGTAAAAATGCTTTAATGCTCACAGCAATAACGTGATAGGTTAAACTTTCTAAATGCTGGTGACAGGTATGATTTGAAAGAAAGAAAAGTTTTTGAAACGTTGTAGGCTATATGCTGCGTATTTGCACCAGGCTGACTTGTTAATTATTCAAATAATATATTGAATATTTTATCAGAATCTGTAATCCTTTCTTCAGTTAACATATTATTTACTTTTGAAATCTGCTGATGTACCATACTTTTCCCATTGCACCTGTGAAAATGAATTGGTCCAATTTATGTGCACAGAATAATATATTGCGCTTTAATGTTCAAGATATTATTCATTACTTCCTACTCATATAAGCCTCCTTTCCTCCTTCATATTTTATTAGTGCCTTTTAAAAAGACAGAAAAAATCAATCATGTAGTTATTCCATTTTAAATTATGCAAATGATGTTAAATGCAATTATAATCTATTCTTTATTAATTATATATACACCTTATGTATTTTCTATGGATTGTATTTATTCACTACAAATAATTAGGCATTTTAATCCCTTGCTGGTTTCATGGCCAAAGCATTATTACTGGCTGTTTGTAAAGTGAGAGGAACACTTTTCAAATCAAATTAGCATGATTTAGCTATTAGGAGTTTTCATTTAACAGCAGTTTATCCACAGCATACCTAAAATATGCATTATTTTCTATAATGCATTTGTTTTAAATAAGTCAAAATAGCCATTATGAATTTTTCAGGAAATGAAAATTTGTATTCTTATGTAGCGTGTGGCTCACTTTATCTTACAAGAAGTTTTCTAAGTGGAATACAGGACGACTTCTTACACATTTCCTGTAGTGCTTTAGTAATTGTCCTGTCAATGGAACAGATGATCAGCATTTTCTAGCAGAAATTAATTTGTTGTTAGGACATACTGATTTGATGGGCTCAGAAGAGTCTGTGGGAAATGTTAAGTCCACTGAAAATCTGGCAGGCTGTAGCTGGGCAGAGGAGGGGGTCAGCGAGCCTCTTCTTTCCTTCTGGTTTCCTGTCATCGCCTCTGTCTCAGTGTGATAGCTGCTGCCCCAGTTACCCATCACATGGGATTTCAGTGATGCCACTGCCTACACTCTTCTGGGGCTACTGCTGTTCTCCAGCTGCTTGGCTTCTCTATCCATCTTATTAATTAGCAGTTAGGTCTCCCTGGGTCCTCAGCAAGTCATCTGAGAGGTGAAGAGGACATAGTCTGCCAAACAGCCATGAGAAGATACAGGCATCTTGGTCAAGCAAAGGTGAGGTGAGACAACTATGGGATAAAATTGGACTTCATGCCAATGCTGACGGGAAGACTGGAGTACTCATGGAAACAAAGCAGCCAAGGATGTGGGCAGAAGGAAAAGCAGGCTGGCTTCAGGGACTTGTGAAATACTGTCAGTGAGAGTATTTTAGAAATGACATCATCATGGTAGCATCAACCACATAACATTTTTAGAGCTACTGGGTTTGCAGTTCAGTTGAGAACTGATAAAAATTCATAATATTGGCACTTAACAAGACACAAACAGCAGATCAGAGTCACTCGCACAAACTCCCATGCAAGAGCTGGAAGGTTTATATTTACAGCATGATTTGGAGTCCAAGCCAGGGAAGACCTTAAGCATCTGTTTAAGTCCAGTTGGTTTTAAAGGGATGTAAGGGACTGTTTTAAAGCTGCTTTTAATATACATTCTTTCCTGGTTTACTTTTTGCCATTCACTTAAATGGAAGCAACACCAGGGACATCAGACACGTAATAGTTTAGACACCGTCCCGTAATGGTGACGAAGCTTGAATATCTGTCCAACAGAACAGTACAGTTTCATCCCCTTAAGATCATAAAAAGATTCATGACTGACAGTGCTCTGCTTTGGTCTGTGGAAATAGATAGTGTGTTTTTATGTAAAGTTAAAATGCATCTACTAGCTGAACTCTTTTATAACCTATCTAGCTTTAAGATGCTTGCCTGTGCAATAATAACTGCTTTTAATATATAACAGAAAATAAGTTCTTATATCTGCAAGAGAGGGGTCTGTGTCTCTAAAGAGGCAGGCTATCTCCACTCTTAAACCACACACCAAAGAAAGAGAAGTGAGGACCTTCCTGGATGCACAGGCTGGGGCTGTTCAGAAGCAGACATAGCTGTGACTGCCTACTGCTAACAAAGGTAGCCTGCACTAAAGGGGGTATAAGCTCTTTTTAGTGAAATTGTAAATTTTTGTCTCTGTCCTACCCAAACAACGATAGGATTCCCTTCTGAATAGAGTACCGCCTAGTGCTGGCTCTGGGGTGGTGGAAGCTTCTGTGCAGTGCAGTATTGGTTCCTGAAGTAAGCATAAAATTAGCATGTGATTAGTCTGGGAGAAGGTAACAGGAATACTTAGCCTTTGATGCTTAAACATGTGGCTGTATCACAGAGCTTAGGGTTTTGACATTAGAAAATACCATTCAGTTGTTTACAGTAAATGCCTACACGTGAGCGCTCTCCATGCTTTTCCTTACAAAGAATGATGTCAAGGAAATAAAATTCCTGTATGACATAATAAATGTTAAAAAGGTAGGTCAGATCCCATGTCCTCTACTTGGGAAAGAGCAATAAAAGCAGCCACCATACATGACCATACATGAATAGTTAGGAAAGAAATGAGGGGACTTAAATGGATGGGAAAAAGGTTGTAGCGTGACGCTCTTTTTAGATTTTCATGTCCTTCCAAGATCCTCTGAATCTAAGCATGACTGTCAAGTTGGGACATATGCTTTTTAATCTTGAGAAAGACTGCATACAACAGTTCTTCAGTCTTTTGTGATACCACTTTTCCTCTTCCAAGTGCCTGTCAACCATTATTCATTGCCAGGATGCTTAGTGTATTGTTGCTTGAAGAGTATTTCAGAACGTTGTCCTCTGCATTAGGCTGTGATATCAGCTGAGCTTCTGTTCACTTGATTTTTATCTGTGCCTGTTTCTATTTGTCATTGGTATCCCTGGTCAAGTTGGACACAACTACAGTAAAACTGCATTTTCAGTTTCTGGTTTTGCTCATCTACCCATTCATGCTTCAGCTCCAGCTTTTATGTTCTGTGTAACTCTGCTGTACACAGCTTCTGTATGGTTAACATAATAAAAAAATGTAAAAATTCTATGAGTAAGGAAATCCTTAAAGTGGTGTAGACCCACTTTGTCAGCTCCAGTATCGAGTCTCTACCTTTTTTCCAGGATAGTGAAATATCTCTCATTCCTGATGGCTGTAATATCCCCTTAGGATCTTCTGAGCTGTGCCAGACATCAGTGTTACTTCTGCAATGCTAACAACAATTATTCATTATTCCTTATAATATAGGGAATTAGAAGCACCCAACGAAGTTACTAAGCAGCAGGTTTAAAGTGAACAAAAGGAAGTATTTTCCACACAGCACATAATTACATTTTGGAGCTCATTGCCTCAAGATTCTTTGAAACCAAAATTATAAATGGGTTCAGAAATGGGCTAGACAAATTCGTTATTAAATGTGATGGCTGTGTGCAGTCTCTGGCTGAAGAAGAGATTGCTCAGGAAAGCCATTGATTGCTAGGAGCTAAGAGGGTATGCTGGAGAAAGATTCATTCTCTATTTGCTCTATTCTTTTTTGTAAACATCTGCTAGTAGTACTGTTATAGCAAAATAATAGTTTGTGTGGGCCTCTGGTTTGACCTGTATGGCTGTTAACACACAAAAGAAGAAGAAATTAAATCAGTGCTTCTGTATATACAAACCAGTGTGATGTGAAATGGTAATTTATTATTTTATTACATTTTTTTTTACATACTGGTAGACGATTTTATAGTACTAACATCACTTCAGTTTATAAAGAACAAAAAGAGATCTCAAGTTAACTAGCGTCCTCAGTGTTTTCTAGTTGTTTAACTTTGGTAGCGGTTCTGGTACACTGTCCAGCTGTTGGACTATGAAATGTAGGGTGATGATCCTGTAAAAGGGAAGAGGAAAGAAGAAATTAATTTGTAAAATGTTTTTATTTAAAATGCATGTAGCTGCTATGGTAAAGCCTAATCCTTGAGCCTTTATTCTGAGCAGTGTCTTATTCTGGAAAGAAACTTGTTTACATTAATTAGGCCCTTTCAAGAGAGTCATGTTACTTACAGTACGTTGAGGTAGTGCAGTTAACTAGTAAGGGCAGTAAACCACTTCTGGCCTTTTGGAGAGCAAAAGGCGGATAGTTACATGAATTTTGAAATCAAACAGGTTGAGCTTCCAAACCACACCAAATCATTCGCTTTGGTTTTGCACAGGGAAAACATTCCAAACCTAAGCAAACTTGCTGTCTTGCTGCTTTCATAGTAGTTTTACCACTGAGTTTTTAATTGTCTCTTCTCCTACAACATCACCAGCTGGAATTTTACATTTTGATGGTTACATTGTGAACGAAGTCTATAGAAGCGTCAGTAGCTAGAACATACAAATATGTTTGAATCCAAGGAAAATCACACAAATTGCTCATGCTTTTTATATGTTTAATTGCAGATCTGGTTAGAGATTGACATATTTTCCCTCCATTTGTCAATTCTTTCACAGCATTTGTGTTTATTTTACTGATATTTACTAAGCACATGTATCTCTGGCACACAAAGAAAGCTAAAAAGGTCCATGCTATCTGCAGCATTTAGGGCTTCTATAAAGTTTAACTGTTTTGTGGATTGCTTTTTATTTCTTGTTACTGAGACTATGTGTTTGTTATTTTTTGGTGACATTTTTTCAAAACACTGTGATTCTGCCATCAGTCGATTTTTAAACATTTCTGAGATAGGACAGCCTAGTTGGGACGCAAATGTCTTTCTTGTTAACATAACTAGGAGTATGTTTTCTTTTAGCTCCAAGTATGCCACAGTGGAATTACCTGAAATATCTTATAAAGGATCAGGTGAGATCTTTCTAAAATATCCCTGTTTCAAAAGCCAAGAAACTTTTTTTCCCAGATGCACACTGACACAGAGGTTTGCTTGTGCTTACTCAGTATTTACTCTTATTCCCCAGAAGTGCTCCCTCTTGATAGCAAGAACCTTCCCCACAGATAAAGCTTTATCTTTTGCCCTCCTAGATGTGGGAACCCCACTACTCACCTGCTGACTTCCACAGAAGGGTAAGGTGAAATCTTTCATAGTCCCATAGCTATTGCAGGAGTATTTAAAAGACAGAGATAGTGTGGAACAGTGATTGTGCCTTTGGTGGAGGTGATGCTGAACAATATGTAAGGTACGCTACAATTTTTGTGTTTCCCTGCTTGGTCCAGCCCAGACCTACCCTGCATCTCTCACCCAGGTTCTGCCATTGCCACCTCCTTCTCCTGAGTGCAGGAGGTGGGAGGGTGGTGGAGGGTGTCCTCCTCCCTAACACCACGGAGAGTGAGGAGCAGGAAGCGGGCTACATTCCTGCTTTATTCCTTTCAGGTAGCAACACTCTCCTTTTTCCCCCAGAAAAACAGTGAAGATGTGTTGACTGGGGAGACCACGGTGTGGAGACAGCTGTGGGAAAGAGTTATGCTGAGGTAGTCATTCTGCATCTCTGGGACTGAGCGAGGAAAAGGTCACCTGTTTATGTGTCCTGTTTCCCCAGTTTTGCAGACTAGCAAGCACCAGAGCCCCTGAAACCTGACTGACTAATCTAGAAGTTTAATAGTAACATGATTTTTTTGGTGTCATGAAAGATTTGAATGGTGCTACTCATATGACTGTTTTAGTGTGGAGGAACAGTGTGTTGGAGTGCTCAAGCTTAGTAGTGCAATAATTCAAAAAAATAGTAATAAAAAAAGATTTCTTTCCTCTCTATTTCAATGGAGAAAAAGGAAAAAATACACTATAGAAAGTACTATTTTAATGTCATCAGTACATGCCACGTTTTAAAGAGCTGAAAATACATGTGCATAAAACAATGAAGTACTCTATTCACCATACAGTTCTGCCTATGCATGGAAAAGTTTCAGCATCTTCCAACAAAAAAACCAGAGGTGTTATGTTAGTTTATGCTAAAATGCAAGCTTTATCTGGTATCATATCAAGCATTTGTATTTTGACTGATGTGGCAAGGTTAGATGCCAGCTATTATACCTAATGAAGTTACCAAGAATGACAACTTACGTATGCAGCTACTTAATACGAAAAAAAGCAAACCATAGGTTTTGGGGTTATTGTCTCAGACTCTTAAATATATTCTTAAGGAACTGTCCTGGTTTTTGGATCGCTGCTCAGGGACTGGCTGGGCATCGGTCGGCGGGTGGTGAGCAGTTGTATTGTGCATCACTTGTTTTCTTTCCTCCCTTCCCTTTGGATTTCATTCCTCCACCCTCTCCCTCTTTTTCATTATAACTGTTATTGTTCTTATGATTATTGTTCTTTCATTTTTATTTTATTTTCAATGACTAAATTGTTCTTATCTCAAACCTCGAGTTCTACATCCTGTTCCAGTTCTCCTCCCCATCCCTCTGGGTGAGGGGGGAGTGAGCAAGCGGCTGTGTGGTGCTTAATTACCAGCCCAGGTTAAACTGCAACAGGAACGAAGATTCAGCTCACAGAGGTTGACTTAGGGCTGGATTGACAGATCTACACTAAATCCAGGCATCTTACAGCTACTAAAAGGTTTCTTCTGGTACCTTAAGTGTTGTTAGCAGTGGGATACTGGAAGTGTGGGAGAAAACCAGAGTTTAATGGTTGCTGAACTTGAACCAGTTTTACTGTCTTCTCTTATCTTACTATCTTGTACTAATTGACTGTTTTTACCACCCCAGTGTCCCAGAAACCTGTTTTGTTTTGGAAGACATACCTTTTCTTGTAACTTATGTTAGATAATTCCAGGACATTTCTAATTTTGATGCAATTTGGGCCAAAACCTAATTTTAAAGAATACTGCCTCCCACATCCTGAAAATCACTAGTATAAGGTGTTTTAATCATGAGCTGTCAGGTAAAATTTCAGTACCACAGTCTGCATTCAAATGACTCCTGTATCTAGCATTAACAGAATCTGAGATGTTTCTTTCTCTTCAGCTGAGGGAATTGAGGTTCTTTAGCCTGGAGAAAAGGAGGCTGAGGGGGGACCTTATTGCTCTCTACCACTACCTGAGAGGAGGTGGTGGTGAGGTGGGTGTTGGGCGTCTTTTCCCTAGTAGTAAGGACAAGAGGAAACGGCCTCAAGTTGCACCAGGGGAGGTTTAAGTTAGATATTAGGAAAAATTTCCTCACCAAAAGGTCTGTCAAGCACTGGAACAGGCTGCCCAGGGAGGTGGTTAAGTCACCATCCTTGGAGGTGTTTCAAAGATGTGTAGATGTGGCACTTAGGGATGTGGTTTAGTGCTGAACTTGACAATGTTAGGTTAATGGTTGGACTTGAGGATCTTAAGGGTCTTTTCCAACGTAAATGATTCTGTGGTTCTGAGGGTGCACTCTGCCCCATCATACAGGTCATTAAGGAAGATGTTAAACAGGATTCAATCCAGTATTGACATCCCTGACACCCCAGCTATACTCCCTACTGTATGTTCTCCCTAGTACTCCAGCTGGAAGTCCAGTCGCTGCTGAGCTGACTTCTCTGAATCTCGTATCTGTAAGTCTTCCCATGTTGTTTAAATGGGGTTTTGTCTTAAAGTTGGAACTTCCACCAAATGTCAGGAGTGGAACACTTCAGTGACAAGCCACTCTTCCATCTAGCTATCTCTTCATCATTTTATCTGGTTCCCTTGGCAGAATTTGGCACATAAAGTCTAATACTTTTAATAAGAAATCTGATAAATATGGACTTTATTGGATTATTTTAAACAACTAGTAATCGACTTAATGAGAGACAGATGCCTGGAATCTTTGTATTGTCTTGTAAGGGAAATATTTATATAGAGACTCAAATTTTAAAAAGTTTTGTTTTATGGAAGGATGCAAAGAATAAAGGCATCTGCTGCTATTCAACAGAGCTTTCATAATGTTGGCTTGCCTCAATTAATCTAGCTTTAGTGCAGTGTTCTAATGAAGGGAAATGTAGAATAAAAATGTAGAGCTGCAATGTATATGAATCTTGAAATGTCCACGGAGAGCTGATAAGTTGCTATATTTTGCTCAATTTATGCAAAAGAGAAAATGAAGAAGCAAATTGCAAAAAACAAAAATTATACATCAAGTCATTAAATCTCAATCTTCATTACCAAAGAATTGTTTTGATACACAGCAAGATCAGAATCTGAACAAAAGAGTAGCTAGGTGACATGTTCACAAGGGCCCTGCACATCAGGAAAAAATCCACAGAATAATGTCATGGGTGTGATCTACATGCAGAACTATGATTACTCCTTTTCTTGAAGCTGTGAATGTAAACAATATTTTGCACTATTTCTTCTCTGTGACTAACCCCTTTTTTGGTTTTTTATTTCACAATCCATTTGTGTTACATGGTCTTTGTAACTGTTAGTTCTCTTAAACAACTTACCTTCATATTCTCACCATATTGTCCTTTAGAAAAAAGATTGTCCTGTCAAACAATGGCACTTTTCTTATTTTTTTTTTTCTTCCCAATCTGTTTTCTGTGAATATTACATTTGGTTCATTATTTTGCTAAACTGTGATGTTACTTGTACATAGCAAGGGTAAGATGCTACCAAACCAGAGTAGAAGAGGCATCCTTGTTACATACCTGCCCAGTAACTGGTGGCACTCAAATTGCCATCTCCATCATTACAGCTGTAGATTGATTATTTCTGTTTATCCAATACTTATTTCATTTGCAGAGTATATTCTCTGAATGTATGCTGAGTGATAAATAAGAAGGAAGAAGAGACATTTGCACTGGGACATTCAGAGATCTTCATTGTATTCCACAAGTTCAGTACAAGTTTAGAAGAATCCTCAAAGCTCTTTGAAAGTTTCTTTCTCCTGCATCAGGAACATACTATCTGATTACATGGAAGTAGAACTGGGCAATCCAAATGTCCATTGATAAGTTCCTGTGGATACCTGCTGTAGTGAAACTGTCACTTCTGTATGGTATCTTTTTACTTTTCATTCACAACATATTAGTACCACATATCTGATATTTGATTAATGATGTAGAAGTGGTCCTCAAGTGACAGTGTTCAGGGACAGCAACTCCTTTTGCCCCTCCCTCATTGCTAACCTAGAGTACTTCTACTTTATCCATTAGCTGAGTCTGAGTCATTTGAGTAGCCTGTGCAAAAAAAAAAAAATAAAATATATATATATATATGAAATATATATTCCTATGTATTATATATTTAAATAAGCTGCTCGGTTTTAAACTTCTATTGGAATTAGAAAGTGCTGTATATACATTTTGGACATCAAAATAGGTTAATCCAGGTTGGTGAGCTGCTGCTTTTCATTAGTGTGCCTAACCAGACACTCTGTTATAAGAAGTAGTCTTGGGGCTGTGTTGAAGTGCTGCTGTCTGTCGATGTACTGTGAGCATGCTAAAAATGACCAGGTTAACAACTGACAGCAGCACTCGTCATCATTGTCAGTCCCATTACTACCACTTCTGGTTTTGTGTTGATTATCTTTATACATTCTTCAATACTCTATTATTCTTTCAGTAGTTTTTCAGAGAGGTATGGAATCATCTGAGACCAACACCATTTTTTTTTTTTTTCAGTTTTTACTCACCCACTCCTTTCCAGTAAGTGTTTAGTTGTCCGAAGAAATGATGATGGGCAGGTAGCAATTATAAAGTGAAAGCCTGCAGAGGGATGTCTGCGAAAAGGAAACTGAGCTTTAAAAAGCCAGAGCCAGAAGTCTTGAGTAGCGAAATAGTGGGAGCTCCCATCGCTGTGGAAGCACTCAGTGGCTCTACTGTGACCCATTACTGCTCTCCCCTGAGCAGAACAGCGTAGCAAATGATAGGCACAGGGACTGGATGCCAGCCAGGAAAAGTAGGAAGCATACACATAGCTTTAGAGAGAAGGAGATCTTTCTCTTTAGAACAAGGAAAATGCTGGGCTAAAAGTCAAGCCTAGAGGAATGAATAATTTGTCTTTATATATGCTAGCAAAGTGTATTTGCAAACAAGCAAAGCAGACATCAAGGCACCAAAGTTTCCTGTGAAGGTCAAAAAAAGTAATGAACCAGCACAATGAAGTGTTATCCTTTTTTTGAAAGGGCACTGCAAGTAGACCCTTATCTATTTTAGCCTACCCTACTACCCTTACTTCCCTTGAAAAGTACTATCTTATCCACTAGGAAAAACAACAGTGTGAGAAATATTTGTGTTCCATCTGTGCACGCCAGTGTATTCTGGCTTTTATCTTGTAGCTGAATATGTCAGTGTCACCCTGTAGCAGAATTAAAATCTTATTATGTGAGCTTTGTTTCTTTCTTATCTTCTATCCAAACTGTATTAACTAGAGCAGCCTAGATACACTTATGAAAACCCTTGAGGCTCACTTAGTGAGCAAAAACTGAGGGGTGCTTTATCACTTGTGAAAGGTTAGATCAGCTGTGTGTACGTTACAGCTTGCATAAAGATAGGAGGAGTTTTGTTCACTTTTCAGATTCAACATTTGCCTTTATATCATTTCTCTGTGTGCTGTTTTCTGTTGCTTCAGGGAATTTTGTTACGTTCAAGGTTTTTCCAAATTGTGTGGCTCTAAATCAGAAACAGCTTGCCTTTACAGGGGATTTGAAGATGCTGTCAGGTTTTCTATGCTTGGGTCAACTGATAATTTAAACAGTCATGCAGTTCTTGTGAATTCTGAGCTCAGTGCACTGTCTCAATTACAATGATTTATTCAGATAAAATCAGGCAAAAATATTACTGGATTAGCTAGAAATGTGTCAGAAGTCACCTTTCTTATCAGTGTATGTGTCCACCAGTTCAACGTTGATCACCTTTCTTTAGAAATAATCTCCAGCAAGCAGATGGCAGAAGTGCACATGTATTAAATAAATACTTCAAATAATGTAGTTTCTCAAAGAGTAGTGTCCCAGCCTCCAGTGCCAGTCAAGTCACGAAAAGAGTATTTTGACATCAAAAGTATTTCCACCTAATTGAGACAGTTTCTTGGAATCCTTAAGCCTTGTTTTGTGCATTACATAGTGTACATAGGCAATGAGTGGAGTAGCTCTCATCAGTCAGTACATAAAACGTGAGTGAACAGAAAATTGACTCCAACACAAAGCTCACTACTCCAGTTAAATTCACACTACTCTTTTTTTCTGATGACTGAAAAAATGTTTGTGTCTTTTTTTCTTCTCCTGTCTCTCCCTCTCATTTTCTTGTTCTCTGTATTTTTTATTTTAATTTCTTTTCTCTTTTTTTCTTTCTTGTTACATTTTAAATCAATCACAAACTCTTCTATTTACTATAGGGAGGAAAAAAATCTGTAGTTCTTGCCTACTTTTTTTATAGCACATTGTATCCTTATATTTATTATTATTATTGTTGTTGTTATTATTATTATTATTTTAGCATAAATAATTTTATGATAATATAACAAGAAATATTTTATAAACATTTAAATAACATTTCATTAACTCTTTAAAACAATTCCCTGGGACAAACTTTTATTATTTATAAAGTAAATCAAATATCATAATGCTAATGTTTAGGAGTAAAACCAGGCTAGACTCAGAAAAGATACTTAAATCTTCTATTAGTTTTTTTAATTAAAAATTAAAGTGCACAAAAAGATCCCAAATAATGTTCTCAAAGCTCTAAGGTACCTAAAACCCCTGTAGAATCCATCTGCCCGCTAACATTCTGAGTTCAACAGAGAAAATCTAGGGGTGATGTAATTCTGAGTTCTAAGTAGTACTGTGGAAGGAGTGTTTTGCTTGGCAGAAAGGCACGTGAAAAGGAGTTTCTTGATTAAAAGTTGGAAACAAGAAACAATAAGAGACAAACAGACAGTCTTCCCAATTCTAAGAGAGTAGCAATGCACAGATGTACAGACAGCCTTATGTAAATGTCAGTAACTCCAAACAGAGGGAGAGGAAGTAAGAGGCAGAGTTGCAGCCAAGGAGGGAAGAGGAGCTGGAGGAAAGTGGTGCTAGGTAGAACAGGATGGCATTTCCTTTCTTCTGCAAAGCTCATTCAACAGGCAATCTCAAGGAGTCTTAGCAAAGAGGGCAGATGTGTGATGCAAAAAAATGAAAGCTTGTGGCTTCATTAACAGCAATATTGCAACTTGCTTAGTCTGGAAGTTCCAGGGCTCTGTCATTGTGGCTACTTGTAAAACAACTGCAACAAAAGAGCACCAAAATTTACCCCTGTGACACTGGAAAAAGGAGTGATTACACTGATAATTTGGCAGCCGATAGCTGCTTTGGATTCCTTATACTCTACTATATTCCTATACTATTAGATATATAGATAGATATATAGATATAGATATAGATATATATAATATTCCTATATTATACAGGAAAGTCAGGTAAGTTTTCAATGATAGGGGCAAAAGAGGTACATTATCAGCAGCAGCAGCAATAATAATAATAATAATAGTGTTGTTAGAATCCCTGAAATAGATCAGAGTTAGATGATTGTAATGTTAACTTGGATACCTGCATTAGGTCAGAGTTGATATCTCTGCCTTCACCCAATATCTTAAGATACTTCTTTTTGGCCTCATTCAGACCATGTTACAGTGATCAGGCTGAATAATTTTCCTTCTGTCCACATTGTTTGATGTATTTACATGTTACCTTTCATAAAATAGTATAAAAAAGTTAACTTAGAATTTATCTTAAAACCTTTATCCACACATTCAGTGCACTCTATGTAACTTTGAGTCCCTCCCATTTTGTGTAAGTCATAGAATCACAGAATCTTAGAATGGTTTGGGTTAGAAAGGATCTTAAAGATTACCTAGTTCCATCCCCCCTGCCATGGGCAGGGACACCTTCCACTAGACCAGGCTGCTCAAAGCCCCATCCAGCCTGGCCTTGAACACTTCCAGGGATGGGGCATCCACAGCTTCTCTGGGAAACCTGGCCCAGTGCTTCACCACCCTCACAGTGAAGAAATACCTGTGTCTTGTTAAGTAGGAATTCTCATTAAGAAATAAATAACTCTGCAGCATCTTTTACTCGTGTAGTGTGCAATTAAGATGTGTAATTACATCCTTCGGAACAACATAGGGAGAAAGCAAGGAGATAGCAGAGTTACTGAATAATGAAGCAGATAATTTTGTTCACAAAAGGATGGATAGTGCCTGTGTGGTGATCGATGTCTCTCTGTATTTCCCCAGAAGAGGTTTCCTATCAAAGGGCAGAAGTAGTTGATATTCAGCATAGTCTGTGTTCATTCACTTCACGTGTACAGACATTATAGTCATGACTGTTGGTCAAGTTCACTGTCATCTTGAAAATGTACAAGGCATGATAGCTGTGAACTTTTAATTATGCATTGTGTTAAAAGCTGGGTAGAATAGGGAGGTATGAAAATACCACATTCTGTACATGAAAACTATTCATTAAATCTTCCAAAATCAGGAAATCTATTTTCATAAGAGGAAATAAGCACTACTTGGGACCAAGTTTTTATTTATTTATTTATTTTACACACAATTTGAAAATAATATAACCTGCACATTAGTTACATTGCAAGTGTGCATATTTTACCCAGAGGGTCCTTTCTATAAAAAGGGATCATAAAATCCCATCAATATACCATATTTTTCTGCTGGAGATAAATCAGCACAATTAATGAGGTTAAGTTAGTGCTATCTGGTATGCCAAGGGATAAGTTTCTAAATTAGAATTTTAATTGTATTTTCTGTTGCAGCCCTCTTTCTAATTCATATTTCACCATATATCTAAAATCTTTCCTTATATGGAAGTCTTAAAAAATTTTAAAGGAATGAAAGTAATAAATTTTTTAAAACTTAAGTAGGTAAAATGGAAATTATTCTGAAAGCCTATAGAAACTATGTTATCTTTCAAATTTTTAGACCACTCTGCAGAATCTATAAAGATTTCTACTCCTGCTATTGAATCTTAAAAGTGAACTTCAGATGTGGCAGTGTTAGATGCTGAGATAACAAATGACATCAACAGACCTCATAAATAGGTTTGTTTAAGAAATACGTGGAAAGTAATCCTTTGCTAGTTATTACAGAAGTACACCACGGCACTCTCTTTTGCAGTATTGTCATGGTTTGAGACCAAATGACAGTTGGTCATTGGAAACTGAATGTACTCAGCTACCAAAATATCTCGGTCACAGATACATGCAACTTTACAAATTGCACGACTTTGCTGTTCCACGGGAGAGATTCTGCAGGAGAGAGGACACGGTCCAGGACAGAGTTGGGTGGGCCTGCGCGGTGGTTTCAGCCATGCCATGTGTTCTCCTGCAGTGTCTCTCAGGAGCCTCCTTCCTTGTCCGCTGGATCCTCTCCTCAAGCAAGCCAGGACACTCAGATGCAGGACTGGGTAGAAAATAATACTGAGTTCTTGATTTTCTTGTTCAAATGCACTTGGTACCTCAAAACTAGCTCTTGCCATGGCTGGTACTCGTGATCTGCTATTCCTGAAAGTGTGCAACACCTTCACAACTTCCACAGTGGCCAACAAGTCACTTTCACTTGCTACTTCTCTATTCTTATAGCTATGTTTCTCTCATCTCCTATAGTGCTAACTAAATTTCATGTGCATTTGCTAACACTCGTGTCATCGAGAGCTAACTTGTGGCAACCGCTACAAAGATCTATGTCATTAAAGATACTACACCAAAGCAGTTTGATCCTTTTAATATGTTTTCATTATGAAGCTATAGCTTGACTAGACTGGCCAGCTGTCCAGAGAGTACCAAAGCCCGTGACTTTAAAAATACAAATGTATTAGAAAATTCACTAATTTAAAGCATCTTACTGCTGAAAAATGAGCATACCAATATAATGACAAAATTAATGCCAGATTTTGTCTTACCACATGGGTTTAGTCCTTTTCTTGAAAACCGAGTGGTAAATTATGCTGCAGTTAGTGGAGGAGGTAACGGTTCCCCTTCCTTTTCAACATTTAATGGAGGTTGTGACTGTGACGTTTAGTATCTCAAAAGACCAGAAGGACTTTTGCTTTCCTGCTTTTCTTCTCATGTCTAATGTAGACTAACTTAAATGCACCTGAAAAGGAAAAGTTTGTTTCCTACCTCTGGCTATGCAAGCCTTTATGAAGGATGTTTTTTGTTTTTTTTTTTATCAGTCTAAGGAGGCACAACCACATAAAGGAGCATCAGGAACAATATTAGAGTTGCTTTGTGTTGGACTATAACTGTGTATCTGCTTTAACGCTGATCTACACTTTTGATCTCACACTCAGAATATCTTATGTAAATTATCAGCCTAATTTTTCCAGAAAATTCCAAACAGAATGAGGGGAGTTTTGGTGATAACATAACAGTCTGTATTGTGTTTTTTTCTTCCACATTCAGACCGAGGTTACAGTAACACACTGGTAAGTGCTTTATAACTGCTGAAGGCAGTTAACATTGATTGGATAGATTTTCACACTGGCGCTTGCAACAGACAGTTTTCAAGGGCACACATAGTAAAATTTTTTTTTTTAATTCCGTTATTTGAAAACTGGACGTAATTCTCAGTGATTGAAGCTGACAGAAAAGAAAAAGCTGATGGTGAATATATTCTCTAGTGGCATGCTGTCATCCACAAATGCTTTCAGTGACCAAAGTAATGATTGAAGTAGGAAGAGCTGCTTGCCTACAGTGGGCTGCCATCAGTGAAATCATTTACCACTGCTCACAAACATTTGCAGTGATCTATTACTTGCAGGTGATGCATTTTCAATGATAAAATCTTTCCTCAAAGTGAATAGAAGATTAAGAATGTTGTTGATAGCTTGAAACTCTCTGCAGATTTCTTTAACGTAACTACCAATGACTCTTCCTTCTTAATTCCTTAACAATCTAAATACTCAGTTATCAACAAACTGAATGTGATTATTTCAGTTTTCTGCTTAAAAAAAAAAACAGTTAATATTAAGTAACAAGAACATCCTTACATGCCAGGTATTTTGCAGATTCGGAATCCTGAAAAAGCAATGAACTGACAGATTTACTATACTCACAAATCTTGCACAGTTCATTGCATGAGCCTGAAGGTCCTTGTCCTCCAAACATTAATGGACTTGCTTAAAGTAAAAGATATATTTACTAGGCTTTGTAAATACAAATAAGAGTCTAATGCAACACTAGGATCTTAACTCAGAGTTTAATGGATGCATTTTTTTTCCACCTATAATCTCCATATATAAAGTGGATGCAGCAGTAGTAAAGGGTGATACATTTAGGTAAAACTAGTGATGTATCTTCGCTGTCCAATTCAGGACATTTTAGGCATCTAATTTAGCTTCAACTCAAAGGAACTATGGTAGAAATGTACATTACTTCTGTAGCTAATTGAGCATAGACAAAGACCTCCATTAGGACCACCATCAGCTGTCTGGTCTAATCTAAAGTAGACAGTATGCATAACTCTCTGCATGTAGCTTAAAAACAAATCCAGAGGCTTTTATAACTGCATAGGTCAAATTACTCATTTTACTAAAGTACATCTTAATCTGATTATCTAGAAATAACAATGGAAAAATGGATGTTACCAGTGGACAAACTTAGGAATCAACTGGGAAAAGCAGACACCATAAAGTGTCAAACATTTAAAACCAAATCCACAAATCAAACTTAAGATTGTTACGTAGTGAAATATGCATTTCTTTGTACCTGTGAATAATATTCTCATGTATTAAATAGGCAGAGTGTGATTTATGATGTCATTAACTTCTCATTTCTTTGTAAGAGCTTGCATTTTGTAAATGACATCATAGGAGAGTACGCTGTTGTCACTTAGCAACTAAGAAGTGCTTTTTGAAAAAGTTACTGCTTGGCTTTGGTTTAATAATAAAAATAGTAATTACACTCAACCCTCTGCATTTGTAGATCTTAAAGTGTTTACAAAAATGCATTCTTTTTGCTATCCTTAATTTGAAGCATGAAAATCTAGGATGGAAAGTGTGTTGCCAAAATTTACAATCAACAGAGGTACAAATTGTATCCTAAAGATCTCACCCTGTTCTCCACATTCCAGCTTCGTCAAACTGCACTTTTATATAGGGCCCTTCCAATATCTTCTGGTCTTATGAATTTTATATGAGGAAAGGGAATAATTTTTAAAAATCTGTATTTGCAGTGATTATCTCCCCCTCTCATTTGAGATACTGCAGTTATTTTCTAGTCTAAGGGTCACAGTGATTTAGCCCTTGGCAAATATAATGGAAGCCATTGCAGTACTGAGTTCAAGCAAAAACACATTCATCCTAAGCTGATCCTGCTGCTCTGTCACTGACCAGTTCTCATGTTGCGTATCCAGCAGTTCCGTGTAATTCAGGTTTTTTTCCAGAAACTGTTTTATCCTGATTATAGAAATATTTTCTAATAACAGAATGACAATTGACATTGCATACTGAAATGTGTGCTGTAAAAGCTGGGTTGAAAAGTGTTTCATTTTTCAAGTAAATCACAGAAGCTCGGTAGCCAAGGTTTTGTTCGATTTGAGGTAAAGAAATACTTACTTTAAATTATTTCAGAAATGTCCTACACACATTTTTGCTTCCTCATTGCCCTTGCCCAGACATTTGGTGGAATGAAGCTGTTTGGAGGCATATTTCTTCCTAATAGTCCACATTTTTAAGAAACTTTTAAGGATGAATTAGAGTGAATAGTCAGTAAGATAACGTGTGGGCTGCTGCGCAGCAGTCTCTCTGGAGAGTGATATGTCAGGAAAGACATTAAAAAAATTTCTGTAATGGAACGTATATTTCTCACAAGTAAGGAAAGATCTTGACAGATCATCTGTTATGAGGTATCTGCTCTGTTCTTTACTTGTAGGGCAAATGGGATTTCTGCTTATAATTCATTGAGGATTATCGTTCTGTTGCGGTTTGTGTAATCGCTGCTCATGGGGAATTTAGGAAATGACACTCCAGCTGTCTTTTACAATAACTGTTTCTTTTTATGCTTTTGCACTGTAATACCTCTTCCTTCAAATTATCTTTTCTGTACACTTCCCACTGAAATACCTGTGTGTATTCCAAAATGAATTAAAAAGAAAAATGGATCTACATAAATTACTTCTATTTTCCCTATGTGATAGGTTTCATTTCATTCACTAATTTATTGATAAAAAACCAAAGAAAAAAATATATATGGAGTTATTTTTCTAGAATACATTTTTAATAAAGAAAGTGAAGTCAATATGCAGTAGCTGGAAACATAAATCTGTCTCCTGGTTTTCATTATTGTGTGAGGTTTGATATATATGTAATCTGAAGAACAGAATTATCTATGTGGTAGACATATTATTAGGAGATATTTTTATTTGTAAGGCTCATTAAGCTTATCATTGTTTTCAGAAGTTCCAAACAGGAGGGAGAAATTGAACCCGTACATTAGCAAATGAGACATAGACAAGCTGCCCAGCGCAGTACATTGCCTATTGCATATCTTCCCTGAATTCAAGACCATGCAAATCTTTCCCAGTTGTCTCCAGAGATGTACTTTAATTGATTGGCTTAAAGCAATTTTGTAGAAGTTCATTAGTGGGGCAGGGAGAAGCAAGAAGGCTCTAGGAGTCTAAGGATCCTCCTTCTTTCAAGATGTATGTTTGGAAGCTGTATCAGCAGAACTCTTTGTAACAGCACATGCAACGTTTAGTGAATTAAACCCAAACGCGCTTGCTGGATAATGTCTTATGGATCAATTCTGTGAACTAGTCTTTAGCAAAAGGACCGTAAGAAAACTGGAATTCTCTGTGGTCGGTCTAGCTGCCTGAAATGCAGACTCCCGAGGAAGATACCAGGTCAAGTTTTAGATCAGATGATTGATTAGTTTGTTCTGCCTTTGGAGCTTTGTTGCTGAACATTTCCATCTCTGTTTTGCCTTTAACTATGTTTAATTGTTCACCATCCAGTGTTGTCTGAGAGTAAGTGTGAACTTTGCAAGCAGTCGAGACATAGGTGTTTGCCCATGGAGACCGATTCCTTTTGCAGTTCAGTCTGGCTTGTTACAAAAGTATTTTCCATCCAACCCGAGTTGAGAGTGCTCTGGAGTGGGAAGGCTTGCTTGCTTTAGGTGCCGATATAATCAGACAATGATTGGCACCTTTTTGGCAAGCAGCCACAAAGCTGTAAATCATTTTAGTATTTACAGGGTGCCACTTCTTGTGGTAGCAGTCTGCATTTCTCAAAGCTGTACCCAATGATGGTATGCCGTGATTAAGGAGAAACTTATTTTTTATTAGTGGTCTTTAATAACTTCAATTTGCAAACCTTTTGGAATTTTCTAAGGAAGTGTGGAGAGACGAAGGACAAACAAATTGAAGCCTTTTGACAAGGCTTCTGTTTCTCCTAAGTTATTATTTACAAACTTTTTAGAAATAATCATGTATCCCCAGGAATTTCCATATTGTAAGTGGGAAACCAGCACCCTAGTGAACTTATTAGAAGAAAACTCATTTTAAACACTGAATGCCCCTGTGTTCCATTGACTTCAGTAAGAGATAAAGGGTTTGTTTTTACTTTTATGCTCTTTACTAATGGAAATCATTGAGATTTGAAGAACAATGCATTTCAAGTACAAGGGCAGAGAACAACTGGTAGTCCATTTAATGAGCATATCTATTTTAAACCATTCAGAATGTGTTGAGGGCTTGCAAGAGATATAAACTTCCTGAGGTTTTCCCTGTTTAGTCTGGGACTTAGCCTTTTTTGGCTCCTGTTACCAGAAGAGTAAATCATGTACCTTCATGTCACTCTTGAATCAAAAGATAAATCTACTGATCATTCTAGTAAAAAGATCAAAACATGAATGAAGACCAGCCATTCTCCTGATAGAATTCCACTGGTTTCTTTGGCAACTGTGTATTTTTAACATAAGATTAATATTTCAATACAAACTGATAAAATGCATCTACATTATATGACTTACAGAGATACAGTGCATAAATTAAGAAATTGTGCAAATGCTCTTTTAAGCAATAGGACAGATAGGACATAACAACTTGCTTGCTGCCCTTTTGGCAGCTTGTGTGTTTTATTAACGTAAAAATGTATTTTTAGCACCTTCAGCTTTCTTATTTACATTAAATTTATTTACTAGAGCACAGAGGTCGGGTGAATATTAGATTATGTCTTTCACAAAATCACATTATTTTTATTCTCTAACAAAATAATAATCTTGGTGGTATCATAAATTGTTTTTAAAAGAAAGACAGATACATGCTGGTTGAATCTATACTTTTTAAAATGCCTATGTATGTTTAGATCCATGAGGTCATCTGACAAGAAGTAACTGAAACTTGTGGATGTGTCAAAAATAAAATGTGTTAGTACAGTGTGTAATTCTGCACTGAAATACTGGAGCAACTCCAACCCCGATGATGAAGCTCCTTCAGTCTAATGTGTGTGTATGAGAACTATGCGAAAAATCTGGATAGCATAAATGAAGGACTCTTAATGTTGCAAGCATGCAACTTTGGAAAGGTTTAATAGCACTTCATATGGAAATAATTCTTCTTGCTATTACACAGATAATCTCATGTCGAAGTTTAGGTAACACTTGGAGCTATGCATAAACACCATTTGACAGGAGACTCGTATTTGTGTTCAATAAAAGAATCAGTTAAATGACACTTTAATAACAATACCCGCAAGTACTGTTTGCCTTTCTCCTTGGTTTATCCGTAAGGTAACTGTCATTGCATGCTTTCCTTAATGTCACTGTCTTTCCTTTTTTAGAGTTTCTTTGAAGGACAGTCTGCACCATGGGATTCAGCTAAGAAAGATGAGAACAGAATGAAAAATAGATATGGGAATATCATTGCATGTAAGTGTTAACACCATAATTGTACACTTGTTAACTTCCCTTCAGAAGTGGATAAGAATGACCACCAGCCTCGGGCTTACATCTGGGTTATATTCCTCTTCTCTAATTAAGAAGATAAAAGTGAAAGAAGGTATTACTTTGTTTTTTGAGAAAACCATCAAATTTAATGCATTTTCTCAACTAGCTTTCTGTATACCTTCCATCCTGTGATCAATGTTTGGCTAAGGGAGAATGACACCTTTAACCAGTACTAGGCTCTAGCAGCTCCTAAACTGCTTCTGGCAGCTTAGTGAAAGAGTATCCATGATCACACTGGTACATTGAGTCTGGGATCTGGATATCATAGGAGTGGACAATACTGCTGCTCAAGCATTCTTTAATAACTGTGACAGTTATCCTGACTTACCATCTTAATGTTAGACAGACACCAAGGAAAAAAAACAGAATCTGTATGTTTTACTTAAAAATGCCAAGCTTGATAAAGATTAAATGTACTAATAATCAAATAATTTGAGGAGGTGATAGCATGATTTGGTGAATGACCCCTAGATCTGGTATTATGTGATTGCAGTACTTTGCGGAAAGAGATGCTGCACATGAGCCCAGGGGCAGAAAATATATCAAATTTTGTAAAATTATGTTATTATTTACACACTGGTGGTGTTGCACTTGAAGGCTACGTTCCCAGTGTGTATGTAGGAGATGATCCCTTCCCTGATTGTTCCTTCAAAATTTCAGTGTAAGGTATGGAGTGTGTGTGTTTGTGCCCGTCAGACAGAGAACCACGAAGCAGGTGTAAGCAGAGAAATAAGCAGCAGTCACAGCGTGTCAGAAGTTTTGTAACCATGAAAATGAACGATGGCCTTTAAGGAAGGATCATCTAGTGACACTGCTGGAGTTCAGAAATCATGTATAACCCTAGGTACATGGGACAGCATAGAAGAATAAACAGTGCTGATTGCCTGAACATTTGGAGGACCTTTGGAAGGAGTGTGTGGTGCATATTTACACTGCCTAATTTCAGCATCTAGTCTAGGTGCTTGTCCAGGCACAGATCTATCTGGGTTGCCTCATCAGTGAGCCACATCGACCTGACAGAGCCCATTTGAGTGCTTCTGAATCACCACTTGAAGAGGTCCTTTCTGCAGTGCTTGCACAATGAGTCTAGAGAAGCCAACTCCTGACTTAGTGACCTACAGTAGGTGGTGTGAATAGGCCCTTATATAACTGTGGCCCAGCTGGGCTGTGACAGTCTACAAAGAGAAAGCAGCTGTGTAACTTGCTGCAGAAGGAAAACCTGCAGGAAATGCTTGTGAAGGCAGAGGTACATTAAGCAAGAGATGGATCTGCCACATCATTTTGAATGGATGTGATAGTATTGCTGTGTATTTTTGAAGTATACTGTGCTACTTACTAAAAAAAGGAAATTAAATCTTCTAGGGAAATGTGAACATCATGATGGGCTGGAGCATACACAAAAGAAGATGTTAGCTAGATGTGGTTTTGCTTGTCTTCCTCCAAGCAATCTTTAATGCATAACAAACTTGTTACTTTGTGAGGATGTTACAATACATTAGATGGCTATTACCATTTAAGGAAAAATAGCGAAGGCATAAATAAGAGTACCAAAAAGTTTTAAGTTTATCCTTCCTTTGTGAAACTTTATTTCCAGTCCAAGCCTATGGCAATAGAGCTTCTCTAGTCAGGTGTACTGTTGTCAGTACCCTCTTTAATGTCATGTTGGGTGTCGCCTTATACTTTGACACCCTTTGGTTGAAGGAAATAGATGTCTGAGGTAATGAAATGATGAGTAGCCAAGGGAAAACAAGTAGAAGATATTAGATACACAAATCGATGGCAATTACAAGCGATACTGAAGGCTTTCTGAGAGGGCAAATATAACTCAGATAATTTAGATCTCAATTTACTTTTAATGTCCTCAGTATTTAGCAAAGAGAAAGAGTCGGATGGAGTTATCAATAACACTTCCTATTTGTGTGACTGTGAAAACACGGACAACACAAATTAAAATTAAAATCCATTGGAATTAAATGCAGTATCTTAAAGGAGAGGCTGAAACTGCCCACTGTTTGTCATCTGTTCAATACATGTATACAAATGGGGTAGTTACTGTTTAATTATTTCATGTGGGTTTCTGCTGGATAAATGATAACTTGTCTCAGAGTCTGAAGTACAATCTTAGTGGTCCGCTTTTTAAAATTTGTCCCAGATAGTTGTATAAAGTATTTGCTTTAACTGAAAAGCATTTTACTAAATTGGCCCTTTATGCTATGTTTAAGGACTTAGAAATATGATGGTTCAGGTGCCACTGACTATGGGTACATGATTATAATGAAATGTATATTTTTTTCTGTGAAGAGTTTAATGTATTTTTTTCCATCCATTTATCCCCTTTGTTCAAATTTTCTGCAAGATACTACTGCTACGTTATTGCTTGTAGTCATTATTGTTCTCTGAGAGAACTAAAAAAATAGCACCAAGCAGCCAGCATTGAAGAAGGATGTCAAAATGGCAATGTGCTTTACATTCCTCAAGTGATGTGTGTTTAATTAGCTACAGGTGTGCCCTGCCCACTGTATGAAAGTGGCTACAACTTGTAAGCCACTGTATCAATAAGCTGAATCATGATCACAGTCCAGTCACCCGCAGAAAACGTGCTCCTTCTTTACTGAACACAAAAAACTTTGTGTTTTCTCACTGGGAACGAAAACGGGCATGAATCTGCTAAATTAATATTTTTTAATCCATGAAAAATTCTGATTCCACCATAATTATGTAGGGTTATGTATGGATTTTGGTAAAACCTATTGGGGTTTCCTCAGGAGAGATCTTGAGGTGATTTCAGAATGGGAGGTGTTCTGTATTTATTTTTACCTAACTCAATATTGACTAAATGAGAAGAGAATATTGATCACAGCTTTTAAAAGTAGCTAAAGATTTTAGGTGAGACGTTTATGAAAGGGTTGCTTTGCAAAGAATCAGCAAGGCACATCCCAAGAAAGGGTCACTGGGTCAGCATGTTAATCAACCAGCTACTCGATGGGCTTGTTCGAGATGACAGTCTGCAGGCTGGCATATACATGTTGTAGGTAACATAAAATGCCTATGTTCATCATCTGTTACCATTTGCTACCAAGACAAATGGATTCTATCGTAACTAATTTTGAAAGCTTAAGTGATCAATGTCAAGTTAAGTTTGATCCCCTAATAGAAGGATATCAAAATAGCAATGAGCTGGAAAAGAGAGTATTTAAAAGCTACCAAAACTGTCAAGAACAGCTGAAGTATAAAGGAAAAAATACCCTAAAACTCTAGACAGTTAACCTAGAGGCTATTCAAGAATCAACACATATGTTGGAAGAATATATGGCTTGTATACCTCTTAGCTTTAAATCTACTTGGCATAAGCACAAGCATAGACACAGTAACATTTCTTTTTGACGAAGAACTTTTTCAAATTAAGTGTTGCCATGCAGTAGGGAGTTAACTAGAGTTTTCAAATCAATAAAAAAAGGGAGTCACTCCAGCTCCATTGCAAATAAATGCATGGCTATTGAACAATCCAGAATTCCCAAAAACTTAGCTGAGAATGCAGTACTAGAAAGGATGCATGTGAGAAGAAAAAAGGTCAAAAAGATGCAGGTGTGAAGCAACAATTTAGTTTTACCCAATCCGAAGCAAGAATTATTGCAAAGAACGAATGGTGTAAATAAAGAAAATAACAAAATAGCAGGAAAGGTAAAGAAAAGATACTACTACATATTATGCAGATGTATAAATTGGTTGTAGAAAAAATGACAGGAAGTTATATTTTTAAGATGCTCCTTAGTGGGAAATTTAGGTTTGTTTTGCCCAATATGGAATAATTAATGTGTAAGTCATCAGAGATGAGATTCAGTTACCTAAACACAGACGTGTAGTGCCATTTCAGGTGACCTAGGACATCTGTGTAGAACCAACAAATGTGACAGTACACATGAGAGCTGTTATTGCTCAGTGGCAGCTGAAGGCTAGGCAGTATATCCTGGGGTATATAGAGTGCCATGAGGTGCTTGTGCTTAGACAACTGAATTCTGCCCTAAGTGATTCAAGAAATATGAAAGTGTAGATCTTACTAGCCTGAGTTGTCCTGCTGGGAATGCTTTTAAGGCAATGACACGGGAAATCATGAAAATGGAGATGAAGGTATACCATGAGTAGGCTTGACTTCTGGAGTCTGCTGACTTCAGCAGAAGCTGGATCAGGTCCAAGCAGCAGCCATGACTGGAGCTTAGAAAGTTCCTAATGTAGTATCTTTATTAAGTAAGATGGATTTTTGGAATTAAGGGCCTGTGAGCCAAACTTCTGAAGAAACTGATAAATAGCTTAATTAATCAGAGGCTAGCACAGCGCTTGGATAAGCATAGCTTGGCAGGGTCAGACCAGCATGGGTTATATAGTGGAGAGTCACACCTCTGTAAATTTTTATTCTTGGAAAAGTGGATGAAGAGACTGAAAAGGCTGACCTGATGAACATAATTGATTTGAATATTGCAACATATTGGGAAAAACTCATCCTTGAAGACTGTAGGTTGAAATAATCAAAAGAAAATAGCAAAATAAGTGTTGTGTGGAACCTGGGGTTGGAATTTTAATTCATTCTGATTTGCTATATTTGGTGTAAAACTGTGCCCTTTCTCTCTCCCAAAGGGAATCCCAGGGAAGTGAATAAGGCTCTGACATCTCTAGTCCCTGAGACTTTGAACATAAGAGAGGATGAAATAAAAATTGCCTCTGCCTTTCCTACTCAGCCGTTCGAAATTCTCTTGACTTGTAATTCTAAGACAATGCTTGCCCTCTCCTTCCTCCTCCATAATGTGGGCCAATATTATGCTAATTATGGTGGAGCTGAGTTTTTAAGGAACCTCATGTTCTTTCATTCATTTATCTTTTGGGATTTAAAAGCTAAAAAAAATATTCAGAACATGGATGGCAAATTTCAGGTGCTTTAATGCTTATTTACATTAACAACAAAATAATGAGAGTCATGAAGGTCTAGCATCAGCTGCAAGTAATATTAGCTCAGCTAGCAAGCAGCATTCAAAAACAAGAATACACAGGTATCTAATTAGCAAGAGAAACTTGTAAACAAAACAGCAGTAAAGTGGCTATTTACCATATCTCCATCCTCGAGATCATACTCTCAATTTGTTTTATCAACAGCTCGTGCTGCATTCTGGAAAAGCCATTGTGTTTGGTTGCTTTTGAACTAAGAGAAGCATATGAAGTTGCAAAGAAGAAAAAGCCCTGTCAGCATAAAGAGATTCTTTTCTAGGGGGTGATCTAGCCTCTAGCACTTCTTAATAACTGCGGTGGTATCATAAAGAAAATGAGGCAGCTGACAAGAAACAAATTCATGTCATGGTGTTTTGGAGTGGAATTTGGAAAATACAGTTGGAAGTGTTTGCACATTCCTGGATAGATATAGAAGGCTCACAATAGTGAGCAAAATTCAGTGACAAAGCCATTATCTGACTGCTTGGGTTTTGCCATTACTTTGCCTTCTCCTTATTGAAAACATTATGAGTTTCCTTATGTCTTGTAGAATGACTTCAGCTTATTTTGAGAACTGGCAGATGCGTTTCTAAATGACTAAACCTTTGACAGCTTAATGTTATTCGTTTTATTGACAAAATGGAGGGGTGTGTCAGGGCAAAAAACCATAATTGCAGTGGGTTCCACATTAGAAATATCCAAGACTTTCTGCCTGAAAATCAGAGGGGATGAGGAAAGCCTTATGAGTGATTGAAATGAGGATTAAATGTAGATACAGTGTTTTCATCAATAACGAAAAAAGCGAGAACTTGCAAATGCTAAGGTTTTACTTTGACTTTAAAGCAGTGTTTTGATAAAGGCTTTGTTACTGAATGTGTCTTTAACTACTTTTTTTTCCTCTCCTTCCCATTTCAGATGATCATTCTCGAGTAAGACTGCAGCCCATTGAAGGAGAAACAAGTTCCGATTACATCAATGGAAATTATATTGATGTGCGTATACTGATGCAGTCAACAAACTTAATGTTGTGTTCAGTCAAAGAGGGAGCTGTTATTATTCTCACATTATTCATAATTTGTAATAGATATCACAGCTAATACCAGCTGCTAAACACTGCTGCAAAACACTATCTTTGGAAGCTAGGTGTACACTAAAGGGAAGAAAAAAAAAAAAAAAAAAAAGAAGCCTTGAAGGTTTTGTCAATAAGCAAATGAAAAGAGTTGTTTCCTCCAACTGCCACTAGACTGAAACCTTGCCAGCAACACTATGGCTACTTTGCTGGTGCTTATATGGGCTAACAAAATGTTATTTTCACTTTCTGTCAACAGCTTGGCATCATTCCACATTTAAAAGAAAGCTGTTTGCATATTAATGTGACAAAACTCTGTAATGCCTAATGCAGAGATTTGCAATCTCTTGTCATCTCTGCACTTTTAAGTCGCCTTCAAAGTATATTCTGCAGCTGTTAACCAGTACTTCTAATGCAAGCAAGACATTTCATTAAATATGTAGGCTGTTTAATTATTGAAGGTGGCTTCTTTGTTCATTCTGCATCATGTTAACTTAATGTTTTACATTAGAATAAATTCTTATAGAGACAAGGTGGTTTTGGTTAAAAGAATGAACTGAAAAGTAGAATTGAAAATCGTTAGAAAGTCAATACTATTTAAAGTCAGAAATCTATGGATAGCAAAGATAATAATTTTATTGTTTACATGGAGTGCTAGCTATTAGGCTAAGTAAAACAAGTGTTGATTCATAGGAATCTGTGTCTACTAAAGATTTCTTGTTCAGCAGTGGCATCTTCAAAAAAAATGGTGTCACAGTTTTCAGTTCAAATTGAATCACCAGTATGAAACAGGAATGTAACAGATGTTTTTCTCAGAGTATGGAGGAGCTAGAGCTATACAAGGGAAGTAGGTACTTTAGTTGTAACAACCTGAAGTAGAAAGTTGCAACTTTCTGAAGATACCTCCTTCTACTGATATTTATTAGCATTTTCAAGAACCATTAAGTTAAGCTTAGTGCCTTTCTGTTTGAAAGAATAGCACAGTCACCAAAAGGTAAAGCCACATATGGAAATATACTTAGATATTTCTCAACTCTGAAGGGAGTAATTTGTCAGGGAAGGAACGAGAGAGTTCATATTGGGGACCAAGATTTGAATTCACATTCACACTTTCTCCGACATTCAGGATTGTTTTCATTTTAGGCTACTAATATGTTCTTGTGTCAGTTTTTGAACTGACTCTAAAATATTAAAAGATGTGAGGAATAAGGATAGGACCATACAGTCTCATTTAACATGCAGGTAAGATTGCTGCGTGGCAGCCATTTTTGCTTATGGAAGTACAAGAGGACGGAGAGAATGTGGCCCTGAAAGAAACAACAGGAGAGAATCAAAAAATCCTGTCCCTCATCCTCAGCAAATGGCTTCATTGCAAAGCCTGGAGGACTGCAGACATCTTCCAAAGACAACTATACTACAAAACACAGCATTTTTTGTTTATAATCTTGCTAGTCAGGTTTCCATTATAAATGCTTGTTTTTCTGCTACAGAAGCAGCTGCAATTTTACTCTTGCATGCAGTTATTAGTACAGTTGTCATGTTGTCAGATTAAACATGCTAATAAAGGAATGGCACCGTCACAGACGCTATGAAATTTTCTTGGATAAAAGAGAAAGCAGCAAGGGTTATGCTGTATTTTTCCAATACGTTTTTTCACGGGGAATCAAAATTGTTTGTTTGCAGCTACTAGGGATATTAGACAACACATGGGAGAAAAAAATCAACTCTGTAGCTATCTGAACACTTCTCAGTTCACAGACTTCCAAATTTTGCTTCAGTGTCGTGTAAAGGGGTCTTTTCTGCAAATCATCTTATTCTTTCTGTAATATTCAAGGTATCTTCAGTTGTTTTGAGTCTTTTCCACCTTGCATCACTACAGTTCCCCTTGCTCTTTTACGAAAAAAATGTGATGGCATGCAAACTGCAGCTTTAAGTTCTTCCTGTTGATGATTGACAGCACATCCTACCCACTATTAAAAGATTAACAGTAGTATAACTGAATTTATCAACGTACTAGTGCATGACCTAAAGCTTTGGTGACACTCTCATCACATCAGAAACTCAAATACTATAGAAATGATATTGCTCTCTGTTGGCAACCTATTCAATGTTGCAAAGATTCCAAAGAGTATTAGTCTTTGTTGCATGGCCAGCCTGTGATTAAGTTGCTCTTGTCATCAGGCAAACATAGGATTGTTTTATGTTCCTCCTATGTAGATGTGAACAAATATATTCGTACCAAACCATTTAGTCAAATATTTTACCCTCCTTTTTACTGTTCAGAAGTGAAACATAAACAAATCACAGTGGACAGAGTGAACATCCCCCCACCCTTCCCCAGGCTGAATGCAAATCTAGCATTCTTTAGCTGTTAAAAAAGGAATAGGCTTTGCACTCAATAGCAGTAGCTTGGAGGTATATCTCGGCCTCCATGAGCATCTGATGCCATTAGCTGCAAGTGCCAGAGAGGATTTCATGCTGTTCATTTTCAGCAGAGCCAACAAGGGACTGAAAGAACATATTACTTCTGTCCCCTAATGTACAACACTATAACTTAAATATCTTGCAGAAAACACATTTGCTTCTTGTTCCCCTTCTGCCTTGCCCTTACCCCACAGAAAAGAACATTTACTTATAATACATTATCTGTATTGTTGTGTTTTTTACTGAATACTACTCTAAATGAAGTTTCAGTCATAGCAACATAGCCAAGGTGCACATTGCTTATTTTTTTTTTTTTTTCTGATTTATTTTAGGGTTATCATAGACCAAATCACTACATTGCTACACAAGGTAAGTTTATCACCCTTTCTTTTTTGTTATGTGAGGCTAAGAGGTTTTGGTACTTGAATTACAGTTTATACTCTTTAATATGCATTCTTGCAACAGTCAATATCCAAGACAGAGTAAACTCAATCACTTAGGCAGAAGTAAGCAAACCAAATTATTATCTACTTTTTAGGTATGTCAAGTAAGCAGTCCTTTACCTTAGTGTTCAGGCAGGTTTTGAGTAGAAAAGCAAAATAGATCCTTTTACTCAACATGTTTTTACTTATGAAAAAAAGAAATAAGCCATGGCAGAAATATTCAGTAAACTTTTCAGAGAAACAACAGTGTCATGAAAATGTATGTTCTGTTAATTGTTCAATGATAACTAGGCTTCGGGTCCTTAAAATACAAATTACTTCAGTTAGCAAGTTTTAGTGGAGGACCCAAAGACATATTATGCTTGCAGTGGGATTTTTCAAAGGGATCTAGACAGAAAATTTTACAGGGCATTGTTTAAAATCTTGCTTGTGAACAAGAATCTATTCCTTTGTCAACATGCAAATTAATTGTCAATTTGTACTTGTCTTCAAAGACATTATTTGCCTGTTCCGATGCAGTTGTGGGGCGTGTTTTTGGGGTTTTTTTTTTGGTCAAGTGCAGAGCTGGAACAGGTGGGAAAGATGAATATTCTGTGACTGCTTAATCATAATATTGAACAATATGCCAATCTCCTGCCTCTGCTTGGTTAGCATACACGTGAAAATCAGATTGCTCCTCCACTGCTTGGAGGGAATCTTCTGTGTAACAGGTATTCTGTGACAGAGCTTCCTGCATTTGTCTGTGAACGTGGAGAAGTTGAGCTACACCCACATAGATTATTTCAACACATGCCCAACCTTTCAAGAGAGCCAGCTCTAGTACTGAGTATAATATACTCAGAGTAATCTTACCATGTGTTGGATTTAGAGGTCGTATATAATTTTTAATGACTTTTTTATCAAAGCAGATAAAATTTTGACTATGTGTAGTAAGATGTCCTACTGTGATTTCAGTTGTCCTGTAAGTAACCCAGTCTCCAGTTCCCACTCCCCACTTTTACCAGTGGGAGGCTTTGTATCTCTGCGTCTCTGTACGTCAGCTCCAAACAGTCCCAAATGAGGGGCTACTTTGTCAGATGACAGTGGGGCAGGACACAGATCTTACTTCTAGAACCACCTCACTACTTTTAATATCACACTTTTAGACCAGAATTAGAATTTGTGCTCTTAAAATATGAGCCATTTAAATGTGCTGCTTCTTCTGCTTCTGCTACCCACCCACCACATTCCTAACTCCACAGTCCTTCTACAGATGAGCCAGACATGAAAACTAGGACAAAAATGCAGCGTTTGCTTAATTCCCTTTGGACTTTTACACCCTCCTTTTCTAAGAAGAAATGGATTGTTCCATTTAACCTTTAGCTAATGATGCTGTTGTTTTTCACCTTTAATTGAATCCTAAAATAAAAAGATGCACAAGTTGGCATTTTGCTTCCAGTTGTACTACAGTTGTTTTCATCAGGAGGTTCACCAGGTCTCCCTGACAACTTTCTGATAGACATATGAGTTCCTATCTGAAGCAAGTTTAAATGCAGCTTTATCACTCACCATAATACTTGAATAGCAAATACCAGGCCTGAGGTTTTTATACTTTCAGCTCTTAAAGTTACAAGTATGTAATAAATGTATGAATAATGTACTGAAAGTCTACGTACCAGATCCATTAGCCAGTCCCAACAGTTTCTTTGCCACACTTTTCTACTGATACAGTGTCAAGAAGTACCTAGTCAAGAAGGAGAATAAGAGGAGTAGAAACAGGTCGTCTTCCAAGATGTAAAGGATATATGATTGTTTAGCTGTCATTCTTTGGGGCAGGTCTCATCAGTTTCTTCTGTGTAGGTGTACACTAGGATGCCTGACCCCACCTGTGGTGCAATAAGTAAGAAACTGACTGAAAAATATCTTCATTTAAAAATGGACATACAATTTACAGCTAATTCAAAATACTGTGGCTGTGAGGGGTTTGGAGCATTACATCTTTAACATCTTATTTTTTAAGCAGATTTATATCTCCAATTTGGAGGAATGAAGAGCACTGATCTCAAAAGGTTTATGTATTCTCTCTGACTCTGTCTCTGGCCTGATGAAGAACTATGAGAAAGTTTCTTTTCCTTCCTCTGTCTCAGCTTTCCCATCTGCTGAATAGGGTTAAAAATACTCATTTGCTTTTCATAGTTCTCTGCAATGTCCTGATAGATGCAGCTGTGTAAAGGCTAGTTAGTGTTGTTATCCAGTATCCCAACTTCCTGACAAAGCCTTTACACAGTAGTAACACTTTCAGTAAGGTGCAGTCTCTGTCTTTTGTAAAGATTGTAAGGTAACTGGGAATAATCTCTAAAACTCCTTTAATGCTCTGTATTAACTGTGAAAGGAAAGACATTTGTTTCACGTGGCAAACAGACTATGCCTCGGTATGTCTTCCTTACTAGTAAGCCTGTCATGAGCCACAACTTGCAGTATAGCCAATGATGTCTGTGCACTGTTTTAGAACAAACTTTCATATAGATACCTATAAATGCATCAGCGAGTGCAGCACAACAGTTAAGCTGCCTGTTTAATTCCCTTGGTGTCTGCTTTACATCAGTCTTTGAATAACTTTTCCCATTCTCCCTTCGCTCCGCCACTGCAGCTTTCACAGGTGCACATGCCTATTGTTCTTTGAAGGAAAATATCATTACGTGAGTCAGTTTTAAATCTCTGAGGGGTTAGAATGATTGATACTTAATTTCCCTGTGTTCTTCTTAAGCTGCATTCAACATATCAAATGTTAATGAGCAAATATAATTGTTTGAAGTGAAGAAATAGGGAATTTAATCAGTTTGTAATAGTCTACCAATCTGCTTTTAACAGAGCTGAGAGCTGCATAATTACCTGTTTATTAAAGTGTTACTGTCTTCCATACTAACCAGAGTTTGACATACACACTGGTATCTTTCGATCTTGGCATTCATCCTGCTGCTAATCTGAATTAGGGGGAGAAACGTATTTTAAAAGACTTAGCTAATGGAGGCTTTCTCAACTAATAATCAAAAAAGGGTTTACTTCCATTTTAAGTGTTACATTCTGAGTGTGCAATTTCAATTATAAAATTAATATCAAATTTCCTTTATGTGATAAGTATAATGTGAGTGGTAGACTGAATTTACACCTAATAAAGTCTTTTGGTGATCTGCTTTAATTGGCAAAACCAGATGAGATCCGCACCTGAATCACCGTGATTAAATAGAATCCCTCATCACAAGCTGGCATATTGGGTCATGCAGAGCCAGCAAACTGATGCAATTTAAAAATTGCTATTTTGTTTCATATATCACTTGTTCCCATGGATATAATTCTTTTTTTAAAAAAATACATAGTAGAATATCGAGCTTTTGTATGATCTGTTCAATTTACTGACAGCTAGGGGTTTTTCTCCAGGAGTTAGTTAATCAATGAATTTTAACCAGGTCCTTTAGTGAGAGCATTAGGCTGAATATTTGTATAGTGCTCATTCTCACGCACACTGCTGGATGGTCTTACTATTGGATGACTGTTGTTGATCTTGCATGTCTCACCCTGATTACTAAGAAGAAAAACAAGTCTTTTTTGTATTTACTTGTTCTGTGTCCCCTGAAGTTCATGTAGTTAACTGAGCTACGACTTAGCTTCTTTTAGCAAATCTCTAGCAAAGGTTTTGTAATGCTTCCTCCACCACTGCACCAGTGACTGTAAATTATGAGTGACAAACAAATGCTAATATAGTTCTACAGCATCGCTCATTGCCATTTCCACCAGGTTGTTTTTGAGCAGGTCAGTCATGTGTGAAACAGCAAGATACTCACGTGCAAGCTGCATGTCTTTATATGTGAAGTACCTTCTTTTGTGCATCTCAGACTTTTGAGTACTCCTCATGGTTCAGACTGTCTCTGCTTGCTGCAGCATGCAGAGGAACCAGATCTAAGATGTTTTGTGGAAGTACTTCAGAGCATATCTTAATTCCTCTAAAAAGTTACTTTTGAAAGTAAAGCACCTTTAGCTATAATAGCTCAGTGTAGCCTTTCAACCTCTTTTTTGTCAGTATCCAATTGTAAAGCAGGTGCTAAACTGTTTGTCTTTGTGTATTGCTGGTTATGGAGACAGACATTAAGTCAAGTTTCAGTCAGGAGGTTTTTAGGTATGAGTTTTAAACTTCTGAAAATAAATGTTTACAATGGAAATGTTTACAATCTTCACTACAACAGCATAATCTTGCCACTGTAATAACCCCTTTCATATACCTTCTTTTTTCTGCAAAACATGTGACTTTCCTCTGCACACGACTGTCTGTGTTGTGTGAACATTGTAATAAGGGTTTTCAGAAACAAAAATACATTTTCTTTCAAACTGAAAGTTCCTTTTCAGGCATCTGAAGCAGAAACATTGTTTTGAATAATAATACTCTTAACTTCCTTGGCAGGGTTTTTGTTTTTGAGTTGCAAAAAGTTGTCAGAACTACAGCAGCGTGGAAGCTCCACATTTCTCTTTACAAAGAAACTTTTGCTGCCAAGGTTTTAGCCTCCAGATGAAAATCAGCATTTGAAATTACTTCAGGGAGAATTGAAAAACAACAAAGCCAGATAGTTATACACAATTTTTCAGCTTTATATATGTTGTCATTTTGGCAGGATGTAGGGTAGTCAGGCTGATTTTGAGATATATATATATATATATATATGTATATATATAGGAAATGATTGAATCCTATACACTGGTATTAATCTGTATAGAATCTGAAAGATTCTATTGTTTTTGATGCTGTTCTTACTTCTTAATCATCAAAATGTTAAAAAGGTGGTTGAAGCCATCTGCCCTCAGTAAAGGAGATAAACCCATTCTTAAGCACTACATTGAGTAGTGAGGCTTTCTGAAACATGTCCTTCACCTATTTTGCAATCATGTGACAAATGGCAAAAAAGTTGCTTTTTTCCCACACCCAAATGCAAACAGAAGTAATAGACCCTTTTCGTATGGAAGTGACACCTCCAGGTTATATTGTGAAGCCATACGGCAAATTCGCTAGAGCTCTCTTACTACCATTTTCCACGAAAGGCTGAGGAGAATGATTACAACATTTAAGCATCTTTTAAAAGTTGATACTTTCACTAGTGTAGAGGACAAAAAGAGACAATGTGTAGTAAGAACTAGTAACTATCAAAGTCAATACTTTTTAACAGTTGCCACATTATGGTACATGAGAATAGCAGTTTCTCTCTGCCTCTTTGTTTGTAATAGGAGATTTTAGTGATAGCTGTGTTAGAACAGTTATCTTTCACCTTCTTCATGATTCCTGTATTTTTCTGTCTTTATCTTAATCAGCTGTGTGGTGGTTTTGTCTATACAGAGAATGAGATGCCCCTGCTGCTTTCCATTCGGCGCAGAAGGCTGTAAATGCAGAGCTAGCGGAGTTTTCTAATAGAGACAAAGTTGGCTTAGGCTCTGCTGCAGCGTGTCACTTCTCGAATCTTTGTGTGTAGACCAAGGGAAACAGAGCATTATTGGAAAACTGCTGAAAGATCCGTTAGCAGATAGAGCCACTCACATTCCTCACATATGTGTGGCTACATTTTGCATGAAATACATGCCTGCCTTTCATAAACCTTTGGAAATCCTTTGAAAGTATAAACAAGCTCTAGAAATTATACTGAATAATTACTGAATGTTTATTTGCTAATATAAATTCCTACATCCCATGCAGGCTGTTCTTTCAATCGTTTGTTAATGTAGCTTGTGAAACAACAGTTTGAGAAACTGATGATTTTTCTGTAGCCTGTTGTCAAAGCCACAGAGGAGGAAAAGGCAGTCTTTCCATCCTTTTCCCCACAAAGACCGAGCATCAGGAAATCAGACATAAAGGTCTTCAGAGCATACACAGACCTCTGTCTCAAAGACAAGTTACTGATTTGATTTCTCTGTTGTGAAGTCAGTCTGGAAGAGATGCATCAGACTTTTGCATATCAGAATTAAGAAGTAAGAGAAATGAGAAACTACAGCAATTAAGGAGGCAAAGGTGAATCAGGCAAAAGGAAATGTTTCAAGGTTGTATTGTAGAATATAGAAGATTGTGTGAAAAGTAATAGATTTGTCCTCTTTTCAAAAATGTGGCTGTAAAATATGTCCTGCGTACAAGGAAGTTACGATCTCCCTGAAACTCCAGAGCTGAGCAAACTGTCCTTGTGAACCAAACGCACTTTCAGAAAAGAACATTATGGAGGTGGCCCTGTATTGCTTCGCTGCTCAGACTCCTAATTACCTAGATTAAGCACTAGATTCCAGTTTTTGTCCAAGGAAAGTATACTACATCAGCCTTACAAGTGTACCTCACGTCTGTATTTTGAGGGGGATGTGAATTACGAAAAGCTGGTGTTTGATGATAGGATTTCCATCCTTGATAAAGAATCAGCCATAAATTGGACTTGATGGGAAAGGTATCTGACACTCTTGACATAGTGCTGTTAACATGCCTGTAAACCAAAAAAGCCTAATGCTAAACCAGAAGGAGCAGAGAAATGCAGTTTCTGCCTAATGCTAAACCAGAAGGAGCAGAGAAATGCAGGAAAATCACGTAGTCAAAGCATCTTTTCTTCTGTGAAGTTTATTTTCCAACTGGTCTTCAGCAGCCTGGAGGAAGCTTGGCAGCAGGTGTAAGGAGGCTTTTCATCTCCTCATTTACTGAACAAAAAAGTTTAGCAGATGTACAAACAACGTGTATTTCAGAAACAAATATATCAAGAAACAATAAGGCACCTTTTTTTTTTTTTTTTTTTTTTTTGTCTTGTCACCATATCAAAATCTTTGAAACCTGTCATCTTTTCTCTGTTTTATATCCTTTGGTGGGAGCTGAAATCTCTGTATTGATATGGCCACCAATGCACATGACAGTCTGGGTGATTTTGAAGCATTGCCTTTGAAAAAAGAAAGATATAGGCTTATTGGATTAATTTCTTTCCCTATCCATTTGTATTCTTCCATGCAGTTGCATATTCAGATGTAGACTTTGTGGAGATTCCCTCTGCTGCTGCTAAATCTCATTCTGTTGCAAGTATGCTCATGTTACTGTGTCTGTACTAAGCACAAATACATGCTGCGTGTTAGAATGGCTTTCCTTGTTTACAGTGTACATCAAATGCTGCAGACTCCATAAAATATAATAAAAAAGAATTAAAAGGTTAGTGTTGCCCTTTCCTACTTGAAGTGGTGAAAATAACCAATGTGCTCACAAAATTAATAAATGATGCTGCTGAGAGAATTTCTTGTCATGCAGATTTGATTTTTATCATGATTATCTAGAAGTTAAAAAGAAAAACATCCAATACACATTTATTTGTTAATGACCTTCGCATGTATCTTGATCTGGCTAATACTTGTTTGATTCTGACTATTTCTATGACAGAGGAAAAAATAAATGTACCAAAGTTTTCCAGTCTTAAATAGAAAAAATATATTTTGAGTGATATATCTCACTCATGAGATACCTATCAGGATAATAAATTATGACAAATTTGGTTTTTCTAGCATTTTTACTTATGCTTTAATGTAGACTAAATTATCTTGTTTGTTCGTCTGGGTAAAATGTTCATGTTAATGCACTTAAACTCCCTGCACAAGTTTAAAAAATACAGCAGCTGAATATCTTACTCACATGCATGAGCAGCATTCCTTCACAATAAGGTCCTTGGGGAAAAATAAAAGAAACAAGTAGCCAAAATGAACTTATATTTTTGAACTGGAGAATAGTGATGATTTTACTACATCCTGATGCTTATGATTGACTCAACATGAAAACAGAAAGTAGAAATGGGAAAGACTAATTAGGTTCTTTCGTCCATTCCCTAAGGAACCGTCTACTGAAGGGGATAAAATGATCTAAAACTTCTCATTCATCATCAAAATTGATTCTGCATTACAACCTGATATGAAGAACCCAGTCCAACAAGTCAATTACCTAAGATTTTTGTGTTGGAAATGTTACAGACAGCATGTGTTTTTGCAAAAAAAATGCCATATTTGTTAGTCATCCCAAGTTCAGGTGGGCTATTTAGAATGAGTGATTAATAGGTTTTCATATTTCCATAATGCAAATCACCCATATTGAGAAGAATGCACAAATCAGAAACTAAACGGCTTTCTTACTGGAAAACATTGATTCAGCTAAACTGAAACTTTCTGTTGGACTGTTTTCACAAAGATAGTCCAGGTTCAAACCATGGGCTCAAGGCTCCTGGAATAAGCCTTCAGTCAGAGCTGTGAGCTCAGATGGAGAGCCAATACCTCATGTTGCTCTTTGATCTGAATCAATTTGGACCTATTTCTCAGTTTCCGAGATGAGTCACCTATCGTTCTTCTGACGTGCTTGGCTGTAATTAAACCATTAAAAGTTTGTGGGACATAGAGAGAAGGAGGGTCCCTGTGCAAGTGAGACCAACTCTGTTTCTCTGTAACCAATGCACTCCACTGGAAAATACTTCAAGGCCTCTAATTACAGTTATTCAAAGTATTCCTGTTTCAGAGCAGAAGAAACTGAAACACGCTCCCTGCAAGACACTGCCCAGCAGTGCTCTCTTAAAAGCTGTGTGAGGCAAACATCAAGACTCTAGTCTTACGCCGATGCCCCATATAACCCTCACAAGGATATCCCTAACCCCCGGGAGTGCCACATAAATGCAAAATTTGGAAGATACTGATTTATCCAGCCTGAGAAAATGTTAATGGGAGGAACAGTCTACTTAACATTCCCACTGTGTGGCATAAGTTCTTCGATTATACTGGATGAACCACAATGAAATACAACTGCACTGTTTTCTCGAGCTTTTTAATTTCCTGCCGTTAAGATCAGAAAAAGCAGCTTTTTTGAATGGCATAATCATGGAATCATAGATCATAACAGTACATGCGTGGCCAGTAGTGCTATGTACACAGCTTTTATTGCAGTCAGCTTTGCCTAATCTCAGGCTAACTGGAGAAATCTGCACCATTGCAGTTGCTGCCAGTTCCTCTGTTCCCAGTCTGCAGTACTTCTGCGACTAGTCAAAAGATGTTATGGAATGTGCTATTTATTCCTTGAGAAATTAGATGACATTTTCATTTTATTTTGTTGATGCAGAACAAACTGAGCTAGTATTGGAAATTTAGCTGTGAAGAAATGTCAATCAATAAGTGTGTAACATTTTATTAGATGGAAAGTTAGCTAGTAGCATTAGCTGCTGTAGAGTTATAAAAATGTCTTAAATAACACCTGCCAAGAGTGCACAAAGTTTGGTTTCAGGCTTAAAAATATTTAAGTTCAGCAATGACTTGTTTCTGAACATGGTGGAAATACTAACGTGGAGCAGGGACAGGTTAGGATTACTCAGAAATGGCGAGGGAGCTGGCATGCTGTATGTCATACCAAGCCTGTTCAGTTCATTCGTACCCTACCTTGCTCCCTGTTGTCTCTCAAGGTTTGTTTGGATGGTGACTGTGAGGGACATGAACACCTTTTGTGTATTCATGAGCATTTAATATGTAATGCAGTTCCCACTACAGTGGAGCTCCAGTCCCAGACTGGGATTTCTAGATGATATCATAATGCAGACAAATAATGTATAGAGATGTGCACTGTTCCAGCCTAGGTAGATCTGTATCAATAAGGAAAAGAAAAGGCCATATGATACTCCAGAGAATAAATACCACATCCCCATAAAACTTTCTGACTACCCACAGAATCACTGCAGAATGGGGTCAGAGGAAATGCCAGCAACAGAAATGATCCAGCTGTAGCCAATAATTGTGTATGTGTATATACACACACTTACAGAATAGTATTTTCAAACTGATTGTCTAGTTTTGTGAAATGAACAATTTTAATGAAAAAATTCTCTGGAATAATCAGTTTTGTCATTACTCAAAGGATATATTTTTTAAGTATCTCTATATTAAACTGGGATTTTAGGGTTTTGTAATTTTAGCTAGCTGTAAGATGCTTGCATATATTTCATAAAGCAATAGGACTGTAGCTCATCATTAGTGCACATTGTGAATGGCACATTACAGGCCAAATGTTTTTATGTTCTTTTTACATTTGGAAAGAGATGGAGAATTTACAGGTCAATCTCCTTCATGCTGTAAAAGGTCTAGTGCTGACTCTTCTAAATATAGGAGGAGGTGGTGTAGAAAGCCAGTCAAAGCACTGGTCAGTCTCATGGGAGCTATAGATAAAATTTCTACATGCACCTCAGTCACTTAGTAATCTAAGCCTTGTTGAAAGCTAATGGGACTTGAAAGCACTTTGAAAATTTCATTTTGTGACAGTCAGCAGGGCTTGCTGACTGGCTAGCCTGAAACAGGTAGGATTTAGTTTGTGCTTGAAAATCAGCCAATTACTATTCACTGTGCTATCCCTTGGCTGATAATGAGGGAAAGCTGTGTTTTTCCTGAGAAAAGGATACAGTATAAAGCCTCTATGTTACCAGTAGCTACACTGGGCAGGATTTGTCCTAATAAAGCATTTCAGCTTGCTTTATAAGCAACATTTTCCTGAAATGTCAAGCTAACAAGATTCAGTTTCTTATTCTGTTTCTTATTGACAATCCATCTAAGGTGAGGAAATAATGAAAAATGCATTTTAAATTCATAGCTCCGTCCTGATTAACCCACTTGAGTGTAGCTGAGGTGACTTACTGTGGGATAGTGTTGCTGTACGCTGTTTTCTTTTTTTGCATTGTAAGGTGGTATTGTTGCAAAAGGCAAAAAAGGGAAATGGTGGACTGGCTACAACTCAAATATAGATCCTGCATATCTTTGATAGGCACAGCATATCTGAAGCCTGGGTTAAAACTAGCATTAGAAGAAACTGAACATTTTTTATTTGTTTGTGAATTAAATTCTGGTAGAATTCTTTCTTACCTAACTATGAGTTAATTACTGCCTCTGCAAACAAATGGCTCCTCTCTGTGCCATCTCTGAATCTACTACTGTGGAGGAATCAGTTAAAATAAGGTTTAAAACTGAGGAGGAGCTCTATTCCATACCTCACATAAGAGTAGCCGTAGCTTCAGGCATGTTTGCTTGGGCTGCCTGCTGGCTTAACATACTTACAGGGAACCAATCTCATTGGAAGTTCATCCAGCGCTTTGTTTATTTGTATTTTTCCAAGGCAAGAGAGATTTGCAGGGAAGTTTTATCAGGAAAGCCAGCATAGCTATATAATTACAATATAGCCCTGCTGGAGATTACATAATAATTGATATTTGTAAGGCTAAATTTAGAAAGTGCATTTCAAATGCCATCACAGTCAACACTATAAGTCAAATGAAATTAAATGGTAGAAGTGAGAATGTGTTTTTTCAGCTCGTTGCAGGGGTTTTGTTTCATTGCATTGAAATTCTTTAGTGCACAAAATGTCTGTGGCTAGGGTATGCAGAAGTGACAAATAATAAATACTGAAGTATGGCAGCTAGAAACCAGCAATTAATTAATGACACTAAAGAGCATCTATGGCCAAGTTTTGCCAGTACAAACATTTGTTGCCTTTTAGTGTGCTCATTCTTACAGCGACAGGCCTATAGGAGACTTCAGTGAAGTGAATAGATGTCTGGCAGAGGGACACGTTTTACCCTCCATGCTGTTTTAGTTTCTGGAACAGATTTCGGAGGACTTTAATTAAAGCGTTAGAAGCAGCCAGGTTACATTACATGATTCTTTTTCATCCTTATTTTCTTGACACGTTAAAATACAAAATATCTATCTGTCTCCATTTTGATAGCTATAAGTGAAGGGTGGGCCCATATGGATTAGTGATATCTTGACCACAATTTTATCTCAGACCTAAAAATTATTCACTCTCATATAAGCCTTTAAAGTCAATTTAAGTGTATGTGTTACGGTAGAAAACGAATGTCTAAACCTTTTTTGAGAGAAGTTATTGCAGAAAAACTGCATGATCACTGCCTGAGGTTTTGCAGTTTTTGTAGCAGAGTATTGTTATGGACTTTGCTGGCCTCCACGGAGGGACTAAACTTTTAAGAACTCCTGGAAGGGTGAGTGAAAGTTAAATGCACGCTAATGTAGATACTCAACAACTATATGGTAAAGACTGCTCTTGACAAATCAGATTATCAGCAACTGACCAGATCTTCAAAGTATCTTCCTTTCAAAAACCAGCTCGTTTGGGGAAGGCAAAGATAAGCAGCCTACAGCAGTGCTGCTGCATGGCAGTGGCAACGCAATTACACAGAAATACTGAACTAGCAGTTTATCTTGCTAGTTGACTAAATCAGCACAGCTGGGATCTGGCACTTTTCTTTATAGGATGCTATTTTATATAGAAAGATTAAGACATTTTAGTTTAGTTTACTTTATGAAAAAGTGGAACCTAATCTTATACTCCTTAATCTACACCTGGTGACGCAGAGGTATGCGGGTCTGCAGAGCTGCTGACCGCTGATGCTTCCCATGAGGTAACTGGGAGGCTGGCAGAACTGGACACTCATGAAAACCTGATCACATAATGATGCATCTGCAAATTCCTGTTGATAAAATCTTGGGCACATTGCCTTACTGAGTAGGGGAAAAAATGTATTTCAGTTAAGGGAGATGTTCCCTTGCCTGCAATCAGTGATATTTATAGTTTAAAGCAGGGGTCCTCTAACTTTTTAACCAGGGGGCCAGCGCGCAGATTAAATGGCAGGCAGGCATCTGCGGCTGCTTGGGCAGGGGGGTTCTGTAAATACTGGGGGGGCGGATTGAGGACCCTGGGGGGCCGTATCCAGCCTACAGGCCATAGTGTGAGGATGCCTGGTTTAAAGTAACATTTAACTGCAGTTTTTTACATAACTTCTGAAAAGATGTTTTGTTCATACCTCTGAATTCTTGCATGGTTAAAAAAGCAAATAACATGCACTTATAAATTATCAGATCACTGGACTGGCAAAGCATTAGTAACCCTATAATTTTGTTTCCTTCTGTGAAATTCTCTGTAAGTTATCCTACTAATAGCTAATCTGACCCATTTAAGAGGTTGATTAGGAAAAGGAGAATTCTTGGACTTTTTAGTCTATTATCTTGTAGTCTGTTCTCCTAGTATTTTTTTTTTTAAAAAAAATCTCTGGTTTTATGCTTTCATGTGTATTTTGAACAATTTCTGCTATGTAATGGGTTTGGGGTTTTTTTGACAACATAGTTGCAAAGGGTTTCATTGCTTTTTGGCACTTTGTTTTTTTCCATGCAACCATCTATGGTAATAAGAAAACATTTGCTGTATCTCAAGTTCATTTCGAAGGGATCATACATCGTGAAGAATGAGGACTAAAATGCATCTCCCTTTATGCAGGTGTATTAGTTAGTTGTCCTTGAGTGGTCAAGTTGTAGGCAGTCACAATAACATGCAGCAAGTTTTGTTTCAGCAAAAAGTGAAGACAGTTATCATTGCTACTAGAAGCAGCAGTAACGATGAGATGAGGGGACCATTTTATAACTACCTCCTCACATGGGGTGGTTATGTCTACTTGCTGGAAGGAGGTTTATTTCTCTCTTTTCCAGATGGGATGTAACCGCTGCAGATACAATTCTTGCATCTTGTCAGCTGGCTCTATCAGCACATGCTAACAACTACCACTGCCCATGCACTGTCCTCAGGGAGCCTTTGGAACTGAAGGGTTTCTGTTCATTTTCTGCACATTTTTGGCTTTCATGTCTATCACTGAATTTGGTCTTAGGTGGACCAAACATTAGCTTGTGGATTTGACATTCTATACTAGAAAAACCGTAGAAGAATGTAGCTGTGTTCATTAGCATTGATAATATACAGCTGTGGGCTGGCTTCAGGGGCTGTGGGTTGGTTGATGTAGATAAGGTGCAGGTGTGGCTGGTTCTCTTAAGGGGATGAGAGTCAATGAAGGGAGAGCAGCCAAGGGAGAAGGGTAGAGAGGAAGAAGTAAGAGAGCGAGCATGGATGCCCTGAGTGAGGAGGAGAGATGAGGAGAAGGCAGTGGAGGGACTGGGATGGAGAGTGTGCCAGAATGAGGTGGTGAAAGACCTTGTTGCAGCTTGATAGCTTGGAGAGTGCTGCGACAAAAAAACTATACAGTTTTAGAAGCTGTTTGTTTCCTTGTTTAGCCTGCTTGCTTTTCTAGAAATTGAAAAAGGACCCACAGATTTAGAAGTCCCATCTGAGTAAGTGCTGGGGACGTTGCAAGTTTCTGGTTTTACTTGTTTCTTTGTGTGGTTTTTTTTTTTTCTTTCTTTCTTTCTTACTTCTGAATGCTTTTTCCTGTGTTCTGGGCCAGTTTGTCACGTTTGAATTGATCATGTACCCCAGCAGCAATACCAGTTGTTTGAACTGGGTCTCACAATAACAAGCAGAAATAGAGGCTCTAGAAAGCTCTGTGTACAGAAGCACCTTCTTAAGAGTTTAAACTGTTCTTTATACTGTGATTTTCCATTTCTTAGGATGTTTGCATTGCCAGGGCAGCAGCTAACAACTACTGGTAATACAACTAATGCTTGTGGTGTATACAACTGAACAGTTTTGTTGAGTTTTTTTCAATAATGCATTTAATTTGCTTGGGGGTTGGATGGTTGATTTCTTTTTCTTATTTTCCTTTGCTTTTCATCTTCTGTTTGCAGTATGTTGTTGATTTCTTTTTTTCACAGCAGAAATCTTTGATACCAACTACTATATTGTGTAGCTAATGGGGTACGCCGCAGGCTTACTGTTCGGCAGCACAGTACCTTCTCTTCAGACCTTCTCCTCCCGCAAGGGGACAACTGCTGAGAATAACCTTCCTGCCTATTGTGCACACATCTGTTAAGTTGATGCTTAGAACAATTATAGGCTCTTTCTCTCCCTACTATGAGTGTCTGGAATCAAATTGTTCAGCTCTTCATGACAATAAATCCTCCAACCCTACCTAGCCTCTAATGCTTTTCAATTCTGGCTGGAGACAAGTAATAATTTATTCATATGTCAGAAAATAATTTGAAAAATGTCAAGAAGAAAAGAAAAATGGGGTAGAAAAGCATTACTTTCTGAGATTTTAAGGTAGGTTTTCAGGTGGTTGTTTTTGTGGGGGTTTTTTTGCTTTCAGTGTTCTGAACATGAAAGATGTTTGGAGGCTACATGTAAGAATTAGAGAAGAAAATCATGAAAACGCTTGAAAGCAGGGAATACTGTCAAGCACTTTTAATTATTATTGTCTTATCATTTGGATAGTAAGATTGAGAGGAGCGTACTCAGCACTTCAGAATGGGACATTGATTCCAAATGTTCTTTTAGAAGAAATCTTGAAAGACTTCTCAGAGCTCACTGTTTTCTCTTGCCTGAAAAATGCTATTACCTTTTCTAAAGATTAATTTTTCTCATCATTTATTATCTTTTTTTTTCTTATAAAGAATGACAAATTCAAAATCTTTAGGAAGAAATCAGTGTTTAGTATCTCCCCCCAGTTGTAATTTGTGATCTCAGGATCTGAAATATAGGAATCTTTAAATCATGAGACAAATTATGCTGTCCGTAGGAAGAAAAAAAAAAAAAATCAGGAATAAATTGTTGCAGGTTATCCCAGAGCTGTCAAAAAGGAATGAGTGTTACAAAGTAGGGGCCAACCACCTTGTATCTCAAGTGGATCTGTAGGAAAGAAAGCTGAAATAATACAGAAACAAACTCACTACCTTGCTCCTCAGTTTCTCAATGATTCTGGCTTCTGGCAAGGAGAAAAGGCGGCTGTGTAGACAAGATCTTTTCTCACCTTTCCTGCAGCTTTACCAAGAACATATTCAGATTAACAATCTTGAAACATCACATAATCCTGTGGTGACAGAAGACAGTGGAGCCATTTACATTTTCTCCTTTAAACCAGGTGGTGAATCAGGATTCTTGAAGCAATAGTGTTGTTATTTTTTGTCTTTGATCAAGATTAAATAACCTTAATAATGTGTAATGAACTTGCAGACTCTTTCTAGGGCACTACTCTGTGGAAAATGCCTTTCCATAATCCTGTTTTTAGCTACACTCTTTCAAAGATGATAGCAATAGCAATTTTGCTAGTATTTGTTTGAGACTTGTGAGGAAGGAAGGAGCTATACAGACAGTATTTTCTTACAGTGAGTAGAATAGTGTCCTTCCTTTTACTAGTAGGAGAGGTTGGCCCAAAAGCTTTCTAATGCTGTTGTGACTTCAGTTGCCCCAAAAGCTAAATTGAATCCTACATTATTAAAACACAAGCAAGCTGAAGTTTTGCTGTAATCTATATTAACTATCTTACTTCGATGTTCAAAATTGCATTTGGACCATGTCTATATTACATGTCCAGAACACTTATGTAGAACTAAAATACTTATTGTAGTTTTCCATATGGTGGAGAGTGATTTAAATCTGGTCATATTTCAGAATGAAATCTCACAAAACTATCACCTTTTCTGTGCTGCAAATTAAAAGAAAAAAAAAAAAAGTGTCCAGCTTTACAGCCACAACATCAGCTTGAGTTTGGTAATTTCAGAATCAGTAGTTTTAGATTCTGCTGTTACTTCTACTCAGAGACCTTCTAACATTTCTTGTGTTCTAACAGTCATAGCTTCCTGTTGTTTTAAATGGCTTTTTCTCCTATCATATGAACTACCAGAGCAAATAAAAGACAAGTTGAGTGACTGTAGGGAAATCTATGAAACTAGTTAGTTTATATATAGTTATATATGCAGCATTTTTAAAAGCAGAGGAGGCAAGGGGGAGAATACATGACTTCTTTAAATGGTGTATGCAAATTATGGATGAGAAAATTATTCTTTGAAATTGCTGAAGATAAAAATAAATCTAAAAAAATCAGAAGTTTTAGACTATTACCATCTTTTTTCTTAAACTGGAGTTCTAAATAAGTTATGTCATATCTGTGATGCTATTTGCCTAGTTCACTGGTTTTGATTTATATCAGAATCACGAAGTCATAGAATTACAGAGTGGTTTGGGTTGGAAGGAACCTTCAAAGACCATCTAGTCCAACCCCCCTCCCCCCCATCCCCCATGATAATAACAATAAAGTATTACTACATTTTCCACTAAGTGCTCCCTTTCAGAGTGAAAATTTTGTTTTCAAAGTACCAAAATATGGGTGCCAAACTACCCAAATATGTCAACGTATGGTTTTGTAATTTAAGAGTGTTGGTTTCTTCACTAGAGGATCATTTAGGCCAATAAATTATCCATTTTAATGAATTTAAGGCATTCTTCAAAATAAGCAACTAATAGCTTACTGCAGTGTGGCAGTTCAGTAATGGATGTTAAATTCATAATACCTGAAAGGACTTTATATTTGTTTTTTCTTATTGGCTCAGTGATTTTCAAGCAATGGTTTAAAACTGGGGTGGCACACTGAATGTCATGGGTAAGACATGTAGGCTAGAAACAGGAGCAGGCACGTGCAAAGTGGTGTGGTGGTTCGCAACATTTTACGTTTCTGTGACGTTTCCTGTGGGCTGGTACCCGGCTTTGGTAGCTGCTAGAGGAAGCCCTTGTGCGTTCATCTACAAAAGCGCACAGGTTGTTGGGGAAAGCACTGCAAAGGACATGGTTGCCATGGCATGCCAGGGTTCTGTACTGCTTTCCCCACTTTCCCACTGTTTTACAAAGTGATATACAGCAGCAAAAAAACCCTATAATTTCTGTCTCACTTTAGGAAGTACAGTTTAGGAGCTGGAGCTAATTTGGTGAATGTATACTAAGAAAAATATTAGAAACCAGGAAAGGCCACATAGTCCACTGAGGCTCATTTCATTCCAAATATACCTTCTCTACATTATTATTCTATTTGTTAAGAGAAAGAGTAATGTTATCCATTTTTTATAATTCCACTTCTGGGTATTACGGAGATAAATACGTAAATGCTGGAGAACTAACTTTCTTTCAGAGCACTGTTTCAGGGGAAAAATACTTAAATGCAGATGGGTGGGATGACAGAGAAGAAATTGACCTTAAATGAAAAATATGACAGTAGTGATATGAATATATGTGTATAGTCATGATTTCTCAAAGTTCCCCAGAGACAAGCTTCCAATCATGAGACTTTCAGATAGTAACCTTTCACTTGATTTATTGTTTCAGGACCAATGCAGGAGACAATATATGACTTTTGGAGAATGGTATGGCATGAAAACACAGCCAGCATAATCATGGTTACTAATCTCGTAGAAGTGGGAAGGGTAAGTGATTTTTGTACTTAAAAAGATGAAAGACTTCCAAGGTGTTTGCTTTTGGAAATTAAATAGCAGACCAACAAGATGCTTATGTACTAAGTAGAGCACATAAAATATTTATGACTGCCTGTACTAAGAGGTTCATTATTAATTTTTTTTTAAAACATGCCTTGGATGCTTGGCTTTGATAACATTAGCACAATGAAAAAGTAAATGATAAAGCTGCATTCTGTACAGCATAGCCTGCAAAGACTGCCAGAGAGGGAAAGTACCGTATCTTTGTGTATATCTCAAACGTACCATTTCTATTAAAGGAAACCAGGGAATTGGTTACAGAGCAAGGTATGGTGTCATCTTTGGTTTTTCAAGGGAGGCTGAGGTAGAGTAATTCTGAAACAGATTTCTGAGAAAAGTAGTTAAACTGTGAAATCCCTTCTTCGTAGTGTATAAGTCTACATCAACCTGGTTTGTTTAGGTTCTTTCCTGTAAGCCTTCTGGAATAAAACAGATAAAATAGCTTTAGTCATTTGTACACTAAATTTCTTGACTAGGAGGTCTTCTTCAGGAGCTGAGTAGTAAAGGAAAGCTTGAGTTACTGTGTACTTTTCGTTCTTTGCTTGATAACTTCTAAAGTATGCCTCCTACTCAAGTCATTATGGCTAATTTTGTTTTCAGCACGTACAGAATGGAACCATTTTCTTTGTTTCTCACAACTGTCAGTAACTGAGTCTTTTAATTTACTGCTTTGTCTATGCACTGATGTCTTAGTTCTCATTTGGGATGTTGTTTTCAAAAAATTTGCCTGGGAACTGGGCATATGAAAACAAAAGCATTGCTTTTATTGCAACTACTGCAATTATTGTAAATCGAAGTGTTGAAATAAGAAGTCAAGTGCATGTATCTTGGTGTGAGCCTCATCGTCTTAAGAGAAGTTTTTAATTTCACACTGCTGAGTGGCTGATACCCCTCTTCCCTGTGGCATTTGCATGAGGAGAGCAAGCGCCGTTTGTGTGGTGTGAGTCAAAGTATCAGATCTTGTCTCCTTTTTAGCAAATCCAGTTTTACAGTCTCAATCTATTCTTCCTTATGTCCCTTGTCAATTGTTAATATATACCCTATTGTTTAGATATCTGTGTGTCCAAGCCTACCAACAGATCAGGTGCCAGTATTACTCTTAGATAAAAAAAAAAAAAAAGATGGGATTTGTGACTGCAGTTAACACCTGCTGCAGGAACACATGTACGACTAATGGCAGAGGCGAAAAAGGATCATGGTGGACACTTTAAAAATTCAGTTCCTTGAGTGAGGAAGAAAGTAGAAATATTTGGATGGTCATGTATCAATTCAAAATGGATGGATCTGTATGAATAGGAAGCTTTCCAGCAAATGTCTTTGTTAAAGCTTTATACACTTCATAGGTACCCAAGCACACAACTTAAAAAGGGATGTTTTCAGTGTATGGATAAATAAGCCTAACAACAAAAATAGCATACAGCATGAAACCACATACTGTTTTCCTAAAGTCTGTATTTGAAAGCATCAATTAGAGTGAACGGTCAGGTACTGGCCAGGGAGATGCCAACCTCGGTGCCAGTGTTGGCAGCCTCAACTCACATCGTTTAGGTATGCAGCACCTTCCCTTAGCAGCAAACAACAGTTTGTGCCACCACGAAGATATCTTCAGGGTGCAAGAGTCCTAGTGGGATACAGATCTGCAGCTTTGTTGTTTCTGGCAGCGGTAGAAATGACTTTGTTCTCACTTTCTCTGGAGGCCAACATAGGTGAGATCAGAGAGCAGAAATTGAAAATGAGCTTTTAATGGAAATGAGGTCATGCGAGCCACAGAACAATGCAGTCACTCCTCTGGTGCTTCTGTCCTAGTCCCAGAGCTGGACCCATCACCAGCAAGAAGGCATGCTACAAACACACCATCTGTCCTGCAACCCCTAACACAAGCTCTGTGCCACCTTGATTAATAACGATTTTAATCGACCTTTTGGTAGCATTCCTGCAGGGCAGACCTTGTAACCTTCCCAACCTTGAGGTTTTCTATTGCAATTGCTATTGCTGGTGTAAGATTTATGGAGGTTTATTATTTTCACTTTTTAACCCTCCTGACTCATTATGTAAGCCAAGGAGGAAAATTCCTTTATATTTTCAGGAAAGAGGAATATCTATTTAACATGTTTGCCACACGGTGCTTCATGAATTAGTCATTGAGGGGGCGTATGTGTATTTGTTTACCAGGACTGGCTGGGTAGTCATTAAATCAGTGCTAGGAACTTGCTTCTTGCCCTGGAGCATTATGCATCAGGACTGTTTTAATTGGGGATGGAGGAATCACCATGAGGCTGTCCCTAATGCAAGCACCTGCTGCAAATGACTCAGTCCCCACATTACCCTCCAGCAGGGTCTGGGTACATCTGCCAATATCTGTCATTATCTGAGGTGCACTTGTCAAAACCATGCATCCTTTTAAGCTCTTGTGTGTTCCAGCAAGGGACCCTTGTCAGTGTTTCTGGCACCTGCAGACTGCTGTGCACCTGGTATTTAAATGGCACGTAAATGTGTTTTGATTGTTTTCTCTCTTTAATGAACCCACCTGAGGGATATTTCACTCTTTATCTAGTAGCCTGTTACCTAGTCACTCACATTTACACTGCTTGTGTGGAAATTCAGAACTCACTTGTGCTGTTATACTAATCCATCTGCCAGAAGTCTTATCACAAAATCTGCAGGGCTCCCTAAGGAGACTTTTGTACTGGTAATTTAAGCTAATGATTTCTAAACATATTTAGGCGGTTTTATGAAGACCTCATTAGAATGTGACTGTTTATTAAAAATCTAAATGAGGTCTCACAGTCATTTAGAAAAATCATTGCTGAGTTGCATGAACAGTTCTTTGATAACGGATGTTGAAGTGTTTTTAGTTAAGATTGGCCTAGTTTGACATAAGAACTTTTACAAAAAAAACTAAACAAATAAGCAGCCCTTGAAGCAGCCTTTGAAAAAAAGTCTGTCTTCTTCAAGCTGGGGTCAACAACCTTCAACTCACAATGAAGTTCACAAAAAGGGAACAACAAGTAATTAATGGTATAATATACCTACATTTTAGTACAAGAATCAGAATTTTTGAAACCATACACTAACAGGAAAAAGCAAAACCAAGACTCATAAAAACTCATCAGTGTGACCACAAACTATTTCAAAATCATGTATTCTGGATTATATTAATGCAAGAGGCCTCCATGCTCATCTAAGTGGTAGAGCAACTGAAGATAATAGTGTAATTTCAGGCAACATCTTTTCCCAATAATCTGGTGGATTATTCTAGAAGAAACAAATTTTTTTATCCCACCAGTGTAGCGGTGATCAGAAAACAGTCACAAGCAAGAGAACATCTTGCTTACTCCAGGAGACTGCTCTGGACTACAGACTCCAAAAGGCAGAGCTGGATCCTTCTGTGGAAAGCAATGGGAATTGGATCAAGGTCTGTATGTACTGGCCAAAGTCTCAGGTTGCTTCTTGAAGTGCTTCAATATTTGCACACATTGAATTATTTCTTTCCTCTTTAAAGAGTTATGTTGGGAAGATTTAGAATATATTCAATTGTGCCATCTAGCTGTCACCTCCATCTTTGCTCTTGTTGGGCTGGTACTAATACTTGGGTTGGCAGAATCAAACTTGGCATGCCACATCATTTGTCATTTGTCAGTAGTCACTTTCTCTCCCACTCCTTGTTTTTGCTTGAGGCAGAAGAAGTTTAGTAATATCTGATTAATAAATGGGGAAGCACACCGATGAAATTCAGTGGAGGTGGTTGATATATAAATGTGCTGCAAGGACTCATGTTTGTCTATCAGGGTTTTAATATAACAAAGTATTTACACAAAAAAAAAATCACTAGAATTAATTATAAAAAATAAAACCTCACCCCAGGAGCATAGTAATTACAGTAATTAGAGTTTCTCAATTATTATCCAGAATTAGAAAACAGCCAGTGCTAATAGTGTTAATAAGCACACAAAAGACCCTTTTTTTGAAAGGAGGCAAGGTTGACTGCAACAGAATGGATGTGACAGAAACAGGGGCATGAAGGTCAGCCATAGACTGGTAAATAGCCCCTATGCCTGCAGGCACACCTTAGCAGTACTGGAACAGCCTCTCACTGCCATCTTATCTCTCAAGAGCGTTGTGCTTTCCTGATAGCCATCTCGAGCTCCTCCTGGGTGAGTTTTCCTTCCTAGGAGCCAGCAAGTCTGTGTCTGCACAGGGAAAAACAAAGAACACAGTGGTGGGTTACTTTTCCTTTACTTGTTTTACTGGACCTGTGGATGACATGTTACATACATGGCAGTCTTATCTGCCTTGCTACAAAAATGTTGATGGCTCCAACTTTTCACGCTTAAAAGAGTATTGAGGTCCACATGACATTGGGGAGACCCATGCAATGGTCTTCTGGCAGAGAGGAAATACCTCCTTCATGCTGGCTGGTTAAAAAGTATTCCCAGTTGTAAGAAAGACAAAATCTGTCAGAAAAGAAATGTTCTTCTGTATGTGTGTTTGGGCCTTGGATGCTCAGGAGATGCAGCCTTGGTCAGCATTCAAGAGACATGTCTGAAACAGGTACAAATATGTTTCCTTAACAAACAAAGCCCAGAAGTCTTTATGTTGAACTGAATCTTCAGATGCAGCTGATAACCCATTTATGTTATAGACAGACATTGGATGTCTGAGAAAAACTGCCAAGTATAGCCCTGTCCAAAGACTTCTTACTGAAAACATACTGCAAAAACCAAACAAAAACTTCATAGGACATTCCAGCAACATAAAAAATGTGTGAAATTTCCAATGGAATTGCCACCTACTAGAATAAAAAAGGAAATATTTGACACAAAGCTATTACGAAGTTTGCACTTACACATTTTACAAGTTTTGAGAGTCTTTCATGTGGAATAACCCTCTAATAAACAAAGGCAAATTCAACTTGTATTTAAGATCCAGATCATCCATTACAGATATATTGCAGTGGTGAAACATAGTAACACATCTTCAACGCATCTCACAAATAGCAGGTTTGTATTTAGTATAAATAGAAGAACACTCTATCTAACTGAAACAGCCTCTACATGTAATAAGCCAAATTACCTACATTGGAATTAGTTCAGGATATGGCATTAGTCCTTCTTAGGATGTGTGCCAAAGTTTTTAAGCATACTGGTGACTAAGATTCCATTTTAACTTTTCTAATGAAAGAAGGAAACCACATTTTATAAATGAGAGGGAGAAAGGTTGCTGTGTGAAACCATTCCCTACCTCTAGGTAATTCTAGTCTCAACTTCTAAAACCTGTAACTAGTGTCATTCCCCATCTATGGAAATTTTTTTTCTTAATTATGTTAACCTAGAAAATCTGGTACCTGTGCTTATGGTACATAAATGTTATTATGTATTTTGTTGTTATACTTTTGATTTTACTGTAATTCTAGTATGTCTTGTTGGATAGAGTAGGATTTTACAGGGTATCAATGGGAAAAAAGAAAACAATCATAATTTAAAACTATGGTAAATCTTTTGAGTCAGTGAACCCTTCTAGTCATCAAATCAGATTTCAGCTTTCAAGGCTCCTAACCAGAAATAACACGTTGGCATTATTCTATTATTCGTAGCAGGGGAGGCGCCCTTAGAGAAAAAAAATTGGCTATTGTTCTTCAGGAAAGAGAAGGGAAGACGCTTTGCAATCATTTAATAAAGATGTCCCCAGACTGGCATCATCAAACAGGACATCAACCTACAAGCATTCAGCGCTGTCCCCTGTCACTCAAAGTAGAAATGGTTTAAGCGCTGGGTGTTTTGATGTTTTCTCATTTCCAGTAAAAGCCATGTTTCAAAGAATGTTAATCAACAGAGATTAATATCTTAATGCTCACTAATCCAATTGAGATAATTCACTTTGAGAAATAAATAAGAGGTTTAAGGATACACAAATGCATTGACCCCCTTCCTGGGCGAGCTGCCGAAGCGCAGCCAAGGTGTAGGATGCAAGTATAAGTGCAATTTGCAAAGAGGGCTTCAAGTTCTTTGAAATGTCAGCACTAGTGAAATGGCTTTGTCACTGGAAGACTCCTCATCTCAGCAGTCTCGTGAAATTAATCTCTCAGTCTCTCTGTGAAGGAGGAAGTACCCTGGAGGCACCAACACAGTTTTACCCTACCCAGTAAAGCAACATGTAGAGCTTTCTAACCTAGCATCAGATGAACAGGTTTTAGAAACAGAAGGCAATCCACTAACCTGGTGTTGCTCTGTAGTTCAACTAACGACATTATTTTGCTCTAGGAACAGAAGTATGATGCAGAGCACAGGCTGTTGCTCGATGCAGACACATCAGGTCCTCAGAGCACAGGATCTGAGCAATGTGCCCATGATTTCACAGTTGTGTAAGGGATTAAGACAGGCTTTGAGGAGCTCCAGCTAATCCTGTAACCATCCTTCATCTTGGCATGGGACCATCCTTCTCATGTGTTCTGTGCTCAGCCTTTTTTTCCTCCAGGGCTGTGCTAAGGTGCACTAATTTACAGTTTTTTAATGACCAGTGGGAGACAAAATTGCCAAAACATAAGCAATGAAATAGAGGCAATCCATATTCTTCTGTTGGTATTAACAATGGAGGCAGGAATACTGCAACAGCTTTACCTTGGGTTAGTCTCACCCTAAAGCAATTCTTCCAGACTAATTCTCTCTTATGGCCAAAGGAAGGCCACACCATGGGTTCGGCCTGTCAGCTTCATTTCATCTAGCCCAAGCTACCAGGTTGATGGCGTGCTAACAATATACCTGATTCTTAAGAATAAAGGGAATGCACTCATTCCCTTGGGTGGAAAGCATCAGTGTATGACTACTGCTGGACATGTCCAGAAAGCCAGCTGTTCTGGGCAGAAGCTGAATGAGGGTGCACCCACCAGCCAACCTAGAATTACTGCTGGGGCAGCACAGTGCAGCAGAAGGTGGAGAGTTGTATCAGCTCTGAACCATCACTGGAAGAAGTTAGTCTGAGCTCGTAAAATTCATGGAGACATCTCTCTCCCTCTGGGAGCTGTGAACAACATAAAGACTGTGTTTATACAGACCCATTCATCTGATAGTGCCAAACAGTATCTTAAATGTTCTATTTCTCAGTACTCTTCCATACTTCTTTTAAAAAACTGTAAAATAAGGTACAAATCAATTAGCTGACTTGCTCAAAAACAAACAGAGAAAATGAAACAGAAATACTGAATTTTGTCTTCTGTCAAAGGCTGTTTTATAACATATAAAATGATCTTAAATCACAGTACATTTTTTGTTTAAAAAGTATTTAGATAAAAATACTTTCAATTATTGGGTGTCCTTTTACTTCAAGTCAGCAAAATAAAAGTATTTGATGTCATCCTAGTTACATCTGTGGAACCTGTTTAAAATTTTCACCAGTGAGCTTGGTCACCTATTTCGTTGTATATCCTAGAGGTTTCACTTTAGAATTTATGTCTGACTTGCCATCATTACAATCTATGCAGTACATAGCCAGTTGTATCACCGTTTTGCTAAGAATATTTCAGAATTGAAGAAAATTGGAAACTTTGAATAATCAATGTTATTTAAACTGTTCTGTACGCACTACAAAGTATATTTCACAGCTAGCTCACATGTTAATTCCGTAATAGTTCTTCTACTCCAAACCTCTTAAGTAAATGAATTACTGTCCTGGCTTTCATACTGCCTTTGGCTAGATGTGTCACATTGCCAAATGACTAAATACACAGCTTCAGAAGTCACAATTTCTGTTCATTAGCTATCCACTGCCTACATTGTTATATTTAGAAGCAGCAACAACAACTTTCCATCTTAATTTTAAATTCTTAGTTTCTCACATTAGACTCTTATGCTGGGGGATGGAGCTAGGGGGTGGAAGTAGGTAATAATCTTCTCCAGATTTCTAAAATTATTAGTAAAATGAACATGTTTGGAACAATTGGACAGTGTACCTTGGGATGAATAGATTAAACCAGAGCATTTTTGTTCTGTCTCTGGCAATCACCCTTTTATCTCATCTTGTGATGAACATCTGTATTTTTTGGCACATTGTTGGGATATAAATATGGGGCATATCTGAACAAACTCTTAATTATAGTTCTGCTCAGATGAGATTTCAAAATTATTTTTTCTATTTTGTGGAAGATATTTACTGTTATGGTAGCAACTGCATGAGAAAAAATCTAATGCATTTAATATTCAGTTCTGGATTCATGTATCAATTATTTAGCTAAACCTTCTGTTAGTAGTTTTTTTCTAAAACATGTACCAAATGTTTATAAAAAGGGAAAGAGATTCATCAAGTTACAGTAGCTAAAGCTGTGCTAAAAAGAAAAAATGAACAAACATATGTTACCAGCAGTGTTTCTCGTATTTGATGAGTAAAACCATATTCTATTTTTTTGCAATTCTCTTTCCTTGTACAAATAAAGGCCCTGATCCAATAAACATTTCTAAGTGTGGTTTTGATTTACACTATTTAATCTACTCCTGTCTTGAAGACACCTCTGCATTTATTTGAGAGGTCCTGGAGGAGATAGGAGACTGGTCTTTGAGCATTTACTTAACTTTTGGCTCATCGGGAGCCACAGAGTTCCCATGTCTAGAGCTCAGCACGTGCAGCAGTACTGCAGAACAAGAGCCAAAAGTAGGAAAGAATCCTGGATTAATAAAAAATAATAACAATAATAATAAAAGCATTTGATTTGGCTTTTTTTCCCCTCCCAGTGAGTGAATCATTTAATGTTTGTCTGTGGCTCTGACTGTGGCTCTGACACTGTTCCCACAGCTGTTACAGCCCCTATTCCACTTGGGAGAGTTTTCAGGAAATTGTGTTGTCATGGATCCTTCTGCTCAGCTCCAATCTGCTCCGTGACCAAAATCCGCTGTGCAGCAGAGTAAGAAATCCCCAGCGGGCCCAAGCTGCAGGAGGCACGAAAGGCTGTAACGTCTGTGCAACATCCCCCAATGCTTCCCTAATTATTCCACTGGATCATCTTAACTAAAGTTTAAAAAAGGAGTGGAAGTAGATCCAACAGTTATAGCATAAGAAGATGGGGAGTGTGCTCTTCTAAATTGGTCTTTCTAAATGTCCCTAGTTCTTAGTCATAATCCAGGCTGTCTAGACTTACCAAGTTAGAAACAGGCATGTTTTCCTTCAAGGCTGAGCAATTTAATTCAGCTAGGGTTGGTGGTTTTTTCCCTGGTTGTTTATTTTACTAAACTAGAGCTGTTTTGAGGATGGCAGGCACCCTTCAGAAAGAAACAAGGCTAAAGTTAGCAACAAAGAGGCGTGCTGATCAGTAGTGCTGTGACTAGGATCACCGCTGCAGCTGCTCCTTTCCTACGTGCATTGGCCCGTCTTCGTGTGGTTCAGCTTCCAGCTATGGAAAGGATAAGTCAGCAGGCAGGAAAAGGGAATTGACCGCAGAGATGGGCTTGTCAGTGGGCTGCTGCAGTCCAGAGGCAGTGTGAATTGCCTTATTCTGCACGAGGAGATGAAAAATCATTTTAGCCATAGGTAGGAAAACCCCATTTCAAAGAGTTCCCAGCAATGACTATAAGAGGGTCGGTTTGCTGGTCTAAAGGGATTTTAACATGGACAAAACAATGAGCATTCAATTTTTTTCACTTAGCTTCTATTAGAGGATTTTTGGAAATTCATCCAAACAAGGTAAGATCTGACTAGATATCAAGTAGATGCAACAATACATAACAGCAGCAACTACTAAAATGCTTGCAGCAACGTTTAATGCTTTTGAAATGGTTGTTCATTGCTTACAACTGATAGATATGCTTTGGAGATGAATACAGATTTGCCAGAGATCCTACCAGTTAGGCACTCTGGGACTGGTTCTTGGCTGCTGGAAACCTTCTCATCCACACTGACACCCTGTCACCTTGCTGGCTGGTGAACATGGCGGGAGGAACAGTCTTGCTACTCTTGCTCCTGGAACAGAAATGCTGAGCCCTGCAAGGACTGTTCGGTGTCCCAGCCCCAAGCGTCTCACTGTGGAAGGGAACTGTATAACCCGGTGTTTGCCTCTTGTCCCAAAACCATGGTTAATACAGGATGAATTGTGAAGAATATAAAGAATTTTTCTTAGCCAATACTAATGAGGTTACTAGGTCTGAAGACAAGTATAGAGAAATAAATTCAAAACCTGCTTACAGCTACCTGAACTTCAGCTCTGCCCTAGGAGCTTTCCATCAGCTGTGTAAGCAGGAATAAGCTATTAGGATGCTTCTATAATTTTGTGGCTGGGAACCAAGGTTTATGACCAGGCTACTCTTTTTCTCTGAAGAGGATCCTGATGTGGGGCTGGTTTTTTCCAGCTCTTCAACTCAGTTCTGTTCAGATTTAAATTTTATCATGATGAAGAGTCAGAAGAGTGTCAGAACTACTGATGCTGCCCCAACAAACTTTATTGTATCAGCCAATGTTACTACTTTGATGTGGCAAGACCTATCATCTGTCCAGACAGTAAAGAGGGGTTGTACATGATTATCAGCTACATCACTGAGGAGATACAAATTGTGAGGAAGGTACTCCTGTCTGACAGGACAAGGTTTGACTGCAAAATCTTCTGTATACTGAACATGGAGTATGTATAAATAAATCATTTGAATCATGCATTACAGTTTTCACTGTATGCTTATACACACGTTCATCAGTTTTACCTTTTGCTCAAGGCTAGACACGATAGTAATCCAAATATTTTGGCTTGAAAACAGGTTTGAGAAATACTCCACCACTTGTGACGTTTAATATTTTTTTTCTATCAGTTTTCCATTGAATATTTGAAGGGTTTGGTTTTTTTACACAACCCATTTAACTGTATATTTAAGCAAACCGGTAGATTTGCATGTATTAAAAGATGCATTTTAAATTTTCTCTTCAGTGAAAGAGAGAAACCATTCCATGCAGCAGATGTATAACAGATGCTACTCCTAGCACGTACTGCACTACTGGACGATGGCCAGATGCAGTGGTGATAGCGTAGCTATTACCATGATAGAGCAGAATAAAAGAGAGATATGTAAGTAATATGTTAGCTCTCCCGCCCACTCCTTGTTCACACAAATGGGAAGGAGGAGAAAATTCTTCAGTCTGTCAGTTATCTACATCATCATGTACAGTCCCCACAACCATCCACTTCAAAAAATAGGAGAATAATAGTGCAAATTTGAGTATGTTAAACACTGAAGTCCATCCCATCTAGGCCACACCAGGGCTTGGAAAATCTGAAATACAGTTCAAAAAACCCACCTTAATTGTATCTCCATCTCCCAGAACAAATTTGCCAAGAACGCACAGCTCTGGAAGCCTACTAATATCAGTATGGGGGAAAGGGAAATTCATTCCACCTAACCTTAGCCTTCAAGAAGCCAAACCCCTGGGCAAAGGCAGTCATCTGGACTCTTCATAAATAAAAAAAAAAACAAAGGCACCTCTAGAAGGCATTCATCCGAGTCATCTTAGTTTGAGTAAAGTGAGATGAATCTCATCCATAATGTTTGGGGTCATCTAGTGAATTAGTGTTAAAGCTCAGACATAAAACTCATCTCTTGACTTCAAGCGTTGAGTTTTGCCACTTGACCTCTCATCAGTTCCTTTGGAAAGTGAATCTGAGAAAACAGATACTTTGCTAACAGTAGAGAAGATTCTTCCTGTCTGAAAAATATTTTTTCATTTTAGAAGGTAGGAAGGCATTTTTGAGACAAATGACTAAATAGAGGTTGGGGAAAAAAACTGGTGGTAGTTGTACCTCTGGGTACACCCTGTCTTGGAAAGCACAGGAAAGGAACAGTTACTCTGAGTTGTGCAGAGTATAAATATCCCTTGTGCTCCATATGTATTTGCCTTACTTCACTAACCACAACACAGATCTCACCTGCAACTCTGAAAGCTGTCTTAAAGAAAGAAGCAGCAATGTTCCTTAAACATAAATCATTTCTACATGCAGAAAATGTGACTATTTTGCACATGATTGCATTTAAAACAGAAATCATTGCACGGAATACAGAATGGATTCAGTATGAACCTTCTAAAATAAATAAACTGTAATTTCTTTTGTATTTTTTAAAGGTCAAATGCTGCAAATACTGGCCAGATGACACAGAGATATATAAAGACATTAAAGTTACCCTGATAGAAACAGAGCTCCTGGCTGAATATGTGATTCGAACATTTGCAGTAGAAAAGGTAAGTTTCCAAATTCGGTTTTCTTAAAGAGAATGGTATCTGCCTAAGTAACTTACCTATAGATTCAACATGGGAAAGTTAAATCTTTTGCCCAACATCACAGTTATGTAGCGATTTTTTGGGTAAACGGCTACTGCCCTCTTATGGTAAACTGCTTTTCTTTAAATATATCAACCTTTCTGCACTTTCCATCACTGTTGGCCCCTGCCTGAGTTAGAAAAATTGTTGTTCCTTTGCTAGGAGAAATCGAAACCTCCCTCCCAGCAATCAATTGAAAAACATATTCGTGCTGTTTTCCCATCTTAGGTTCTCCACAATCATTTTTTGTCTGTACCAGAGACTGCATGCACCATTATTCAGAAGTCTGTGGTGGACAATACTGTTATCCGTTGGGCTGGTGTGTTCCTCATCTGCAGAGACATAGTTGTAACAAACTAATTTTCTTCTCAAGGCACCTTCACTTTTCATGTGGATTCCATCTTTATATGGAGAGTTCCAATCAGCGTGTTATACTACTGTTCATTAGAATAATGCCATGTATTTGTTTGATGCTTACTAGATCTTGTAGCTCTCCCAAACAGCTTACAATCTATGGACAACATACAATTAACAAATAAGATACTAACTGAAAATGAGAACAAGCAAGGTCAGTCAATGCTGAAGGGTGTCATGCATTTTGTGTCAATTCAGGGGTTTTATTCAGAATTCATTAAAGAACAGAAATTTTTTAATTGTATGTATCGAGACTCATTTGAGTTGCAGAACAACAAGGAAAGGGCCACTTTGGAAGACTTAATATTCCTAATGGTGCACTGAAGTATTGTTCAGTATTACCATGAGTAGATTTTCAACTAATTAGCTTAGAAGGCTCCTTTTGATTTAGTTGCAGTACCTGTGATATAGTGGTTCTCTCTAATGATGAAACAGTATTCAATTATGGTTTTGAGGAACATAAACTTTATCATTAAAGAATCTTGCACCCAGGTAGATGCAACTGCTTGCCAAAAAGACAACCCAACAGGATCTCTGTACATACATCCACAGTAACCAAGGAATTAAGTTTTTTTCTGGTTTATTCTTCAAACTAATACCTAAATATGCAACAATACAGCAACCTGAGGGTAATGATAATAGAATTATGCGGTCTGAATGAACTGAAATATTATATCATGTTTACCACTATACATATTGTACATCGAATTCACTCATGCCTGTTGTTTCCTTGCATTTAGATATTTTTAATAAACAGATGAGAAAAGGTGGCTACACTTTGAAGTAGATGAAGCACTGGTTGATTTCTATTCTGCAGATTTTAAGTCCATGCTTTGATGTTAGCTTTTCACTTCTTAACTGAGACTGGGAAAAAAAAAAAAAAACTAGAGGATTTTACAGTTGAACATAACCAAGCTGTCTTGAATAAGTGCATTAGAACAGATAGAGATAAAAGGCACTAAACATTTTATTTCTTAAAAAAAATCTCCATCTGAAAAGATTTCATTTAGACACTGCTTTTTAATAGTTGGTAGTTTTTCAGTAAGCCTCTAAAAGCAGTGTCAGTATAGTTTGAGTAAAGTACATTTGTTTTTACCCTATTTTCCATATTTTTTAACTCTTCCAATAGTACTGGAAGGTCAAGTCTGTACATCTCTTCCACCATAATTCTCTCAAATTTATATTTCTGATCTACTGGGACTGATACTTTTCAGCCTCTCTAAGACAAGCTGAATGATGAGACAGAGGGCACCCTGACTGAATCTGCAGATAACACTAAGTGAAGGATGTTGTTGAAACACTGAACATTGGAGCCTCAGTTCCAAAGGACTTGAAGATTTGGCCGACAGAAACTGTAGCAATTCAACAAGGGAAGACACAAAGTTCTGTGCCTTAAGTGGACTAAACCCATGTGTCAGTACAAACTGTGACATCCTGGGACACATCTGACATCCAAGATGATTAAGGCTGTAGGTCATATGAGCTGCAAGGGGAGGTTAAGAGAACTGGACTTGTTCAGTGTGGTAGAGATGAGGAGGAAGGGTAAGGAAGATGTAATTGTACCCTGCAGCTACTTCAGAGATGTTTAGAACATCAGGGGCACCAAGTTCTCATTCTTCTCAATGGTAGTGAAGGGCAAAAGAAGGGCCAATGGCCAAGAAGTTGCAGTGTGGAAGGCTTGCAGTGGAAGAACTCCTTCAGGAGGAGGGTAGTTCAGTGCTGGAGCAGGTTACCCAGAAAAGTTGTGTAATCTCCATTCTTGGAGTTCATTAGGGCTCAGCTAGACAGATCTAGTGTTAGCCATAGACCCACTCTTGAATGAGAGGTTGGGCTGGAGACCTCCAGAGGTCTCTTCTGACCATCTTTTCACTCACTTTGTGGGTGAACATCTCATACTTGCTCCTAAAATGCAATTTATAAGTTGGTTTTTTTGCAGGTAAATCAATCACTTTTTTTTTTTTTGTTTTTTACTTTTTTATTTTTTTTTTTTTTTTAATGGCTATTTGGTAATTATTGAGGAGTAGAAGGATAATGCTAAGAAAAATGAACCCAAAATTACATTCTGATTCTGAGGACCACTTCCTAGATACACTTTGTGTGTACATAAGCAGTTGCATTGGAGCAGTTCCTTTACAACACAAAATTCACTCAGATGAATTACTCAGGTAGTAACAGAGCAGCACCATAAGTATTTGTAGCAATTTTAACATCCTAGGGTTTGTTAGCAATGTACACCATTTCTGTTTGTTTCAGATGGAAAAAAAAAAAGGCAAAAAATACAGCCTTTCCAAGCTGAGCATATGCTTTTATGTTTCATGCAGTTGTGTTGCTATTTTTGGTTTAAAAACCAGCAGGAAAGCTACAGACATGAAAATCATTCCTTTCTAGGTATAATAAACAAACTCATTATAAAAGTACCCTATATGCAAAACCTTTTCTAAGTCACTGAGTGTTACCAACAATACACAACAATGCACTCAGCATAGGAGACTGCATTTTCAAAATTAATGCACAAGATATGCAGGACATATCCTGATCTGCACAACAGCTGGGCACATTATTTTGGAGGGGCACTTAACTTTTTGTAGATTACATGAAAATCAAGGCTACGTACACCATGAAGAATTTGTGTGGGGTACCTGTTTCAGTCCTCAGTTTGTATAGTCATGGCATTGCTTTTTTTGTATGGGATCTTTGTTTCTTGGGGGATTGTGGGCAGTTGTTATGAGCAATATAAAAGTGTTTGGGACATGGATACCCCACCTACACACAGCTATTTACCGAGCTGGAGGCCTTACTTACAGTAGCAAAAAGATGTGTTAACTAACACACTAAAATCCCCAGAGTACAAAGACCAAATTGTAATTGAATGTGTTTGCTAGACTGTCTTAAAATGCAAATTACTTTTTCTCTTTCTGGTTTTCAATATGTTTTAAAATTGGTTTTTAGGATATAAGGTCGTTTCTGTCGCAACGGTATGACCTCCACAGTCTACACCAGTGTCACATATGCTTTTCATCTTCTCCCTTGCCTGTCTTTTTCTGTCGCAGTTTCCGAGGGAGATGAGTACAGATATTCCTCTGAGCAGATGCTTAGTCTCCACAGACCCCCCCCAGCCTGAGCTTTCAGAGCATCAGGACCCCAAGATACACAAAGCCCCCCCAATTGTGTAGCACTGGCACAGCCAAATTTTCTCAACTATTGAAAATCCCAAACTCTTTTAGCTTGCATACCAGCTTATCAATTAGGAAGTTTATATTACTTCATTGTGCAAAGAGAATTAGACCTTTTATATGCAAACCAGCTCAAGACAGAAAATACATCTTTAAGGAGAAAAACCATAAACCACCAGTTATTAATATCACTGACATTTAGTCCAGCCTAGACATGATATGTCATAATTTTTCTGTTTGCTTATGAAATATCTATGATGGCCTCTGCTCTGTGGATTTCTAATGGGAATAAAATACTGGCAGCTGTATTTTCAGAGGCGGAAGAGGAAAGAGAAGCACTAAGAAAATCAAACTTAGCATCCACACCTCTAATATCCAGACTGCTCCAGAAAGTCACATGGGAAATTACTTACACGATCAGCTTCTCATTCATACCTGTCTCACCATATCCATGTTTTTGTAGACTGTGGCAAATCACTTGAAAGGTGAGCATGTGGGGAGCTACAGACACAGTCCCTGTGATTGGAGGTGCAAAAAAGGTTTCTTGTATTCAGCTGTTTCTTTCAGACCAATGAAGGAGACAAATGATAAGGAAAATTATGCTGAAGCTGTAGCTCCCTGAAGTCAGCAGCAAAATTCCTGTGGAGAACAGTGGGGGAAAAAAATCATCTGTGCTGTATGTTCATGGCCTTGCTGCTAACCTGTTCTGTGCCCATGGCATGCATCTTAAGGCCACAGTTTTCAAACCAGGCTAGTGCTTAAATATAGAGATGAGCATCTATGTTGTTGCTAAAAGTTTTTAACCAATCTGGTGCTAAATTACTCAATTTTTGTTGTAAGGCTTTGAAACCAGTTGATATCTAACCTTTGAACTCATTCTCCTGCTATGAGAAAGCTCTCCAGCAATCTGGACAGATTGTGTTGGTAGGGGGTTGATGCTTTTCAGCAAGGCTCAGGCTTCTGAAGTTACATTCTTACGATGTCTCATCCAAATTCTTTTACATTTCAGCTTGTTTTTCTTTTTCAACTTGTCTTTTTGAATAGAGGGGTGCTCATGAGATTCGAGAAATTCGGCAGTTTCACTTCACTGGCTGGCCAGATCACGGTGTCCCTTACCATGCAACAGGCCTGCTGGGATTTGTACGGCAGGTCAAATCCAAGAGCCCACCAAACGCTGGCCCTCTGGTTGTTCACTGCAGGTAGGTAGAAAAGAAATCTCTCCATTACATTGTCCACTAAACTCAGGACCTACTTTTGCTCTTCTGTACTGTGTAATCCCCACACAGGTTTCTGAATCCACTGGAGTTCTAGCCATGATAACTTAATACCTAAAATATAAACAAGAATGGAAAAATGGGGTCTAAAATCCTGCAAACCACTGAATGCAAGACTCAGTTTCAGTCATCATCCCAATGATCAAGTACCTGTGAGATGAACCCTTACACTTTACATCTCCCAATACACTGCTGAACATTAACTATATTCTTCTTTTAATTTAGCGCTGGTGCTGGCAGAACTGGATGCTTCATTGTTATTGACATCATGCTAGATATGGCAGAAAGAGAAGGTGTTGTAGACATATACAACTGTGTGAGAGAGCTTCGATCTCGGAGAGTTAACATGGTACAGACCGAGGTATTGTTATCTACTGGATTCAATTGTGTGCATAAAATAATCCACACACAAACCTGAAGAACTGCTGCCCAGACAAATGCACAGTTGTGCTGCACTTAAGGTTCACCATGCTTTTTACAAAAAAAGGAGTATCGTGAGAGTTGCCTCTCTGGGCAGGATTTGTTCTAGAGTACATCTTGTTGAGGCTCAGTTACATGGTAGCACCTAACAAACTGTGCACAGGAATGAGGAAATGAGAAACATTCTGAGTTTTATTATGGAGTGTTACTGCATTTCTGTTTGTACTTGTAACTAGTTTGAGTCAATCCGTGTATATTAATTTCTAAATGAGAGGGATAAAGTTTTATGAAATGCTGTTGTTTCTTCTGCTCTTGCTTCAGTGCTGGTAGTCAAAGAGAATTAGTGGCAACCATATTAGCTGGGGTTTTTTTATTTAGCAAAATACTAATAGCATATGCTTTCTATGTCAGTAATTGTTTTAATTGCTTTACCAGGAACAGTATGTTTTCATCCATGATGCTATCCTGGAAGCCTGTCTTTGTGGGGACACATCTATTCCAGCTTCTCAAGTTAGGTCTGTTTACTATGAAATGAATAAACTGGATCCTCAAACTAACTCCAGCCAGATCAAAGAGGAATTTAGGGTAAGCTGTTACTAGCATTCCTAGAAGCTCTACAGTTCAGCTATACTAAAGACTTCTGCTTAACTGGATTTTAGACCAGACCTGGGAGGGAAAGATGGCAAAAGAGGGAAAATAACATGGCACTAGTTGCTATTGAATTATGATGTATCATAAAAGAATGCAATGGAGTGGTAGTAAAACCTTCTTTTTACTCAAAGGAAGTATGTTGATTCACAGAATCACAGAATGGTCAGGGCTGGAAGGGACCCCTGGAGATGACCCAGTCCAACCCCCTGCTAAAGCAGGGTCACCTACAGCAGGTTGCACAGGATCGTGCCCAAGCGGGTTTTGAATGTCTCCAGAGAAGGAGACTCCACGGCCTCTCTGGGCAGCCTGTGCCACTGCTCTGTCACCCCCAGGGTAAAGAAGTTCTTCCTCATATTCAGATGGAGCTGCCTGTGCTGCAGTTTGTGCCCATTGTCCCTTGTCCTGTCACTGGGCACCCCTGAAAAGAGCCTGGCCCCGTCCTCTTGACACTCGCCCTGAAGATATTTGTGTGCATTGATAAGGTCCCCTCTCGGT
>JAVJGJ010000037.1:59408775-59424933 GCA_035590215.1 Microhierax caerulescens
CCGGTGCGGCCTCCCCAGGGCAGAGCAGAGGGGCAGGGTCACCGCCCTCCACCTGCTGGCCACAGTCCCCCCGATGCCCCCCAGGGTCCCACGGGCCTTCTTGGCCCCCAGAGCACACCGCCGGCCCATGGGCAGCTGTCCCCCAGGCCCTTCTCCCAGAGCTGCCCCCCAGCAGGCCAGCCCCAGCCCATGCTGGGGTTGTTCCTCCCCAGGCGCAGGACCTTACACTTGCCTTTATTGAACTTCATTAGACTCCTTCTTCTGTCCTTTCTCCAGAAGGCAGGTTACTGTGCAGCTGTGTTTGAGGTTATTTTTCTGATCTGTATGCTTCCAGGCATTTTTTGCTTCAAACCCTGCTGACTGTGATGTGTTTTCATTTCTCTGCATGTTGATTCCCACTGAAACTGAATTCTGAGATGATCTATTCTTAAATATTTTGGGATGCTTTCACTGCTGTGTTAATTTTTCTGTTGTATTGTTTACTCTTTTTGAAAGACTTTAAATATGGTGACTCCGACACTGCGTGTAGAAGACTGCAGCATAGCACTTTTACCACGAAATCATGAAAAGAATCGCTGTATGGATGTTCTGCCTCCAGACAGATGCCTGCCTTTCCTCATAACAATAGATGGGGAGAGCAGTAACTACATTAACGCTGCACTGATGGATGTAAGTCTCCACTACATCATTAATAATAAAAGGGAATAAACAGCCTTCCAAACAGCAGTGCCAGAAAGTAGTCAGCATAAGATGGCTGTAACCCTTCTAGCTTGTTTTCCAAAAACATGGCACAAAATCTTTAAACTTCCAAGTACATTCAGGATCCCACATATGTTATGTCACAGCCAAGGTTCCAAAGCCATGCTCAGAGAGCAAGTCAGGGAGTTTTGATAAATTAAATGTGTCTGGGTTTCTCCCTAGTGCTTGAATTTTTAACCATCTGGCCTAGGGAAAAAAAGAGTTACCTATTAAGACGCTAAGGCAGTTACATACGATAATAAGGTTTGCAGCAATATTTCATTTCTGTTTGTTTATAATTTAAACAGTAATTAACAAAAAAAAATAATAATTGTCTGTCAGCATAAGATAGTACACAAGCCATTAGTTCAGTCTTTCAGTTTATTTCTTGTTGAATTAATGGTTCCTCTTCATGTGTGTGTGTGGGGGGGGTTCTAATGCATCTATTGTAACTCTGGTCCTGCTAATAGAATATTAGTAACAAGACACTTAAACCGCCTTTACAGTCCGTAGATATTTATAGACTATCTTTGACAATTTAAAGCTATAGTAATTATGGTTGTCAAATACATAAACAACAAGAAAACAGAGGTTAGCAAAGAATGAACACAATGTAGATGACCTTTTTTAAAAGTGAAGCTGGAGTAATAACAGTTTCTAGCAGGTTTTGCATTTCTTTCCTTCCAAGTTCTCAAAGCATTATCCTAAAATAAGCCGAAGTTCAAAACACTCCCGTGAAAAGGTGTCTGTATTATCTTTATGTTTATCTGTGTTGAGAAACTGAGAACAAAAGTTTAAGTGACTTCTCTAGGTACTCACAGTAGGTCAACAATATTTCATATTAGAATAGAGCTGCCTTGATCTGCAATTTACAACCTTGCCATTACATTGTCTTCTTTCCTGGAGAGTTCAGTGCTGTTTTGTTGTGTAAATTATGTACTGCTCAGTAAGAGCAGTGCCTTAATACTTGCTTTGAAAATATTTTTGAAAAATACTTGCTTCCCTTCTTCATTGTTGAAACAATAAGCTGGATCCAAAAGCAAGACTGGGCAAAAGGCTCTGAGGGAGGAGGTGATTTGGGTTGCTTTCCAGCTGAAGCACCCTAGCCAGGCACCTGCAATATCCCTGCACTGACAAACAAGAGCACACACTTGTCCCTCTCTCTAAACACTCAAGTCTCCAGCAGGCAAGATGATGCATTTCACCCTCTCCACTTGCATCAATTGAGATGCAGTTGGATCACCTCATGTAAGCCTTCATAGCTCACTTCAAGCAAAAGGGGTAGCAAGCATAGTTTTCATTATTCAACATCAGAATGAGTTTGAGAATGTTTTTTACTGAAAAACTGCTGGAGCTTCTAAGTAAGGGAATAATGGAGAGCACCTCTCATCTGCATGCAACTGCCAGCAAGACAGGACCAGTAAGGTAGAAGGCAGCTGACTGATACACCAGCAACATCAATATTGGCTGATTGCAGTTTGCCGAAACCAAAACAAAGAACTGAAGTCTTGCATGCCTTCATCTGTAACCCAAAACACATTGGATTCATTTTCTGTGATCTCTTCAGTAACTGCCTCTGAAAGAAAGATGCAAATAGTTGATCAGTTTGCATCTCTCTCATGGTACAAATACTTCAGTTCCAGACATGCGGAGGCTTCCTTGCCCTCCTTTAATGAAGACAACGGCAACCCCTCCCAGCAGTTGCCCCAGTATGGCTATGCTGGCCTTCAACACTCAGGAGGACATAAGTGAAAATACTAGTGTGAGATCTACGATGGAACAGTTCTGCCCAACAGCTTAGTCAATGAGATACCCTGTTACTAAAAAAAAAAAACAAACAAAAAAACCCCACTGAAATTTATCCCCTGGGTATCTTCGCTGCTGTCAGATAGACCAGAATTTTAACGGTATTTCTGAAATATAACTAGATATTTCCTTTCTGGGGCATCATTCAAATTAACAGCTAAGTGCAGACAGCCAAGATTAATCTGTCCATTAAGAGCTCAAAACAAAACTGTTGCTCAAAATTTTGTAGAGTTGCATTGGAGGCAAAAACCTCTGATGATTTTACTCTGTGCCTGTGGCATAAAATACATTTCAGAAATATAACATCTGCAGAAGTTATATTCTACTCAAATACAGTTTATTAACTTTGAAGCATGTAAGGGCTCAGGAAAAAGCTGAAAACAGTGTATTAATTACATAGAAAATAGAAATAATGCTTTCAGTTCCAAAGTTTTGCAGCTATGACTGGAATTCTGCTAAATGGATTTTTATCTCATACCATTCTTCTCACCATTTTGTTATTTCTTTGCAGAGCTACAAGCAACCATCAGCTTTTATAGTTACGCAGCATCCCTTACCAAATACTGTCAAAGATTTCTGGAGACTGGTCCTAGATTATCACTGCACTTCAATAGTTATGCTGAACGATGTGGATCCTGCACAAGTAAGTCCAGAAAACTGCTCCATTCAAAAGAGGAATGCTAGTGCCTCAGCATTTCAGAAAAGCTTTAGGACATAATTAGTTTTATAAAACAACACCAAATACTAACACACTAAAAAATTTATTTATAGCTTGGAGATAGAGAAAGAGGAATAAATCAGACCAGTAGCAGCTTCGCCACCAAAATGTTAATGCACACACACATAAGTGCAGGTGCCCATCATTTATTCCGATAGGAGAACATGCTTTGAGAAGATCCGCTAAAAGCCAAAACTGATGGTTGTGGAACCATCTCAAGTCTGAAACACACTAATAATAGCCAAAAGTCATAAAGAGAAGCCAACAATTATTCATTAGCCTGGCTGAAACAGGTCAGTGGCCTTGGTCTACTTACCAGGGTATAGGTGTTCCCAGTGTGAAAATATGTGTTATGTTTGGCACGAAATTACATTGTTAGCAAGAAGATAGGAACTAAACAAGATTGGAAACTTAAGCACCTTTCGGAAGAGAAAACAGGGCAGTGAAATGTGTGGGGGAGGGTAATTACCTTACAAAAGAGTTGTGCATGCTGAACATGTTCTTTAGAAAATTGGAAACCCATACCTACTACTTTGGCAATTTAATCACTAGCATTAATCACTAAATGTCCTAGAGCCTGGCTTGCAACTGCACAGTTCCAAGTCCTTAAACAGATACAATTTCCTTGGTTCCAATAAACTGCACCAGCCATCTGCTGGAATAACGTGGTGGTAATCTGGATTCTTGATATGTAAATATTTGTTAATTATTGGTTAAGAGCAATTGTTATTTTTTGTAGCAGAATGCATGTCATCTTTAGTCGATATGATGAAGAATCTTTTTAGCTTTGTTGAGTATAGCACATACTTAGAAAAACATTTCCTCATTTCTTTTTAACACAAAGAATTTGGTTTTAAAACATATTAATCTTCTGGTTTGTCTTTCAAAGGAATGTGTAGGAACTCCACAGACTATTTTAAAGATGGAATTTCTGATTCCAAGCCCTTAACTGTCTACAGGGACAGAAATAGAAATGAAAGACAAAACGTTTATTCATGAGTCTAAGATTATTTTCTGAGTGAATAAGAAAAGACACAAGGGAGTCAGACTGTTAGGGACTGCTGAACAGAGTTTTTTTAATTTGTGGGCTATGTTTTGAATTTACAATAGTGCATGGCTATTTCAAGCATTTATTAGCCTCGCAGGATTTAAAAGCTATCGGGATATGCAGTTAATGCACCTGCCTCTGCAGTGTGTTAAACTTTTTCCCTCTAATGTGAATAACAATCTTTTCATTAGAAATAAATCTCAAAACCCTTAGAGCAAACAGAAGTGGAGAGAGGGCAGAGCTTATTAAAAACACACATTACATTCAGATCTATTAATAATTACTGTTATAATTATTATGTATGTATGGAAGTGTTTAAAGGTCTGGTTAGATATTATAATTTGCGTGGATTGTTACACTCTTTTGGGAAATGAAATTCAACCCTTCACAGTGACTGTGACTTAAAGAGAGTCACTAGCAACACGTGCATGCAAAATGCGCAGACCTAAATGCTTTCAGTTTCTTTGGAGCTTGAAAATCCTGGCTTCCTAAAGCAGCTCCAGCAACAGCTCTGCTTATTACCATTTAAGCATTTTCAAAAATCTGTAGTATTCCTACATGTTTGAAGGATGTGTACTAAATTGTGCACATGTTAAATGATCTGAACACTTTGCCATAGCTGTATGGATTGTATTTTGTTATCCTGTACACTAGCATATTTCATAATAAAATATTTGTAAGATTTAGACAATATTTGGAAAGTAATTTGTTCAGCAGACTGAATCATGTTGGGGGTTTAAAATAAATGAAAATATATTTTCCATCTCAAAATTTCTGGTTTTAACTTGTTTAAGTGAACTCCTGCAAATCAGACCCAGTTTTCTTTTTAATTGATGTAGTAAATGATTATGTTTTCCTAAAATGTAGTCATCTCTAAACGGCTTTGTTGAGGACTAAGTGTTATAAGAAATGCAAAACAACATCTGGAGTAAATGTGATTTGTCAGCTCAGCTCTGGATCACCAAGAGCAATGCAGCAGGATGAAGACCACAGCTGTTTTACTGAATAAAATAAGGTTCCAAATATGACATCAATGCTTCTGCAAGCAAACAAAATTTCATGATTTTGTACTTAATTTTGGTGAATGCTTGCAAAAGCTACGTGCTTGAACTGCTCTAAATATCCCTGGGAAAATGTCATTAGGAGTTTTAAGGAAAAAAATGGACAAGCAGAATCTAGCTTCAAAAACCTGCTTGCAAAGTGTTGATTTAATCTTTTAAAGCATTAACACAGATGATAATTGGTTCCTGGATTAAGCCATTGTGATATTATTAGACACTAGAACTGTGCAGGATAATGGTAATACTACTTTGTGATCTTCAGATACCTAGAAGTAATGTTTTCTGAGCACTAAAGAAAGCATAATTACTATTTTCAGATGGCATTCGTAAGATGAAATTGAGCAGTTGTTGAAAATTTAAAGCAGTGCTGGTATTAGCTGGTATCATCAGTCATGGGTGAAACAGATGTGAAAGTTAACTCCTAAGTTTTGAGAGCTGATGCACCCTTCATAGTATAAAGCACACTGATACATACATTCTGATGTAGCTTCAATTATTACCAACTTTTCTGGACAGCTAGAGATACCAAGCTTTTGGTCTTCAGGCTTCATGCTGTCTCCAAGATATGGTAATATTTGACAGCATCCCCCTGTCCTGTCATAACATATTGCAGAATAGATGTTGAGTGTCAGAAATGTGTTACTCCAAATACCAGAGAATGGTGAGTACAGCAGCAAGCAATTGCATGTGCAGTTAAGTGAAAAGTGAAACTTTAAAATTGTTCCACATAAGTAAAAGCAGAGTGCTCCTAACTGATGGAAGGTGGTGTGCTGTGTATTTTATAAAGATATTGTGGGAGAATTTCAGTAAGAAATGTAGCACCAAGAAAAATATAGAAATTTATACTGAGACACTGTGAAATTTGAAGCGAATAACTGTGTTCTTTTGTGTTTGTGGTCCTCTATAGCTGTGTCCTCAGTACTGGCCAGAAAATGGAGTACACCGACACGGTCCTATTCAGGTGGAGTTTGTATCAGCTGATTTAGAGGAAGACATAATCAGCCGGATATTCCGTATTTATAACGCAGCCAGAGTAAGGATGTTATTTGCAAAACAATTTTGTCTCAGTAGATGACTCTACTCAAATCACAAAAAATGAAAGTAGAACTCACTTATGACCATTCTCATTTTTCAGCTTATTTATTTGAAAGCAATGGTGCGATACTGAGTCACACCATAATCAATGAGAAAAAAGCCTTCTATGTGTAATTAAAGTAAAAAAAAAAATATTTTAATGTATATCTCAAGTGTGTTAAATGCAAATGAAATAAAGGCAGTATTCAGATTGTATGGTAGCCAGGAAATGCTGAAATCAGTGCTGTTTTCAACAGTTTGAAATTAGCCATCTTGCATACTTGTATCCCGTGTCATGCAAAGCAAGCTGTGCACCAATGCTAGGCATGTTTTTTAATACCAGTCTCAGGCTTTTAGTGAAGATCCTGTCCCACTAATCACACTTCATAGTACATGTAAGCACTTCAGAGGGACAAGTACGTTCTCATATCCAGCTTTTATGCTTCCATAAATTTGACAAACTAAACAAAGCATGTCTTTCAAGCTGAGTAGAAAAAAGATTCCACCACAGACCAGGCGTCTCTTCCCATCCAGGTGGAGGGAGCCTTTGCAATGGACTGGTATCTATCACCAGAGAACCATAGCTAGGAATAAACAGTATTCCTCTGTAGGAGTAGTAGCTCTCAGGACAGTGAAAGGCCCCGAAAACATGCTAATACCTGAACAGGGAAGCAGATTGTGAGTTCAAGATACTTCTTTAACACTAAGAAGGCCCTGCATTCACGGCAACTGTGGCATCATAAAACCACAATCCCTAGCAGTGTTAATGTGAGCTTTAGCAGGCGCTGGGGCTGGCTGATGTGCTTGGTGAGGAGAAGTCATCAGCTGAAAGAAACTGGCTGGGAAATCAGTAGGTTCCAAATTTTGGCATAAAGCAGACAAAACCCATTGAAGAACATATCTAATGCTGCATCCACTTTGGCTCAATCCCTTATCTTGTTAATCTTACTTCATCTGTATTACCTCTTACTCTAGAGAAAAAATCATAATGTCAATATTTTTGTGCATTGCTTGTTTTAAAAGTGGCTCTAAAATGCCCTCACTTTGCACAAAAGTGAAAGTGGCAAATCCTAGACTACAAAAACAGTTTTTATGTGTGTGTTTATTATGCCTTTTTCAAAGGACTGTAATTTTCTGCCACTAATACTTGTTCTATGCTCCTTTTTTATTTTAAATCACCATAAAGCAACTGTTCAGTAACATTTCACCAGAGGGGTTCTGACTGCTGCAGAAGCATGCAACAAAATAAAATGTAGTTAGATTTTTTATAAGCTGGAAACATCTGAGGGTTTCATTTCTCTTTTCCTTAATGTTTCCTGCTTCAAAATATCTTGAGAAGTTTTAACCTTTCTTGTAAAAAACGACAGAGGCACACAAACATTCTTCAAAATGCTGAAGCATATAAAAAAAGGTAGATAATTGAAGTTGTGTTGCAGCTCCCTCTTTGCTACCAAGTTACTGCTATGATATTAATTAATTATTTGCTTGATCCTGCAGCTGAGATTCTGCTCTATTCTAGTCTATTTGTTTAAAACCTCTTGTTCTAATAACTGTTGGAAATTAAAAGTCATAACTCCTCAAGGGCAGTTGAAATTATATTAGTAGTTTGTCAGCGGTGATCTGCTTGAACAACTTTCCTCACTGATGCAAATATCTAAATTATGTACCAAAAAAATACTGGGGTTTTTTCCTGCTTCTTGTCTGAATCTCTACAGCCCCAAGATGGCTATCGGATGGTGCAGCAGTTCCAGTTCCTGGGATGGCCCATGTACAGAGACACTCCAGTGTCTAAACGTTCCTTCTTGAAGCTCATCCGCCAAGTAGAGAAGTGGCAGGAAGAATATAACGGGGGAGAGGGACGCACGGTTGTACATTGCTTGTAAGTACCGAAAACATAAGAGAGAAAGTAAGGGAGTACTGTTACAGAAATTTGTGCCAGATTTTACAAGATTTGTGAAGAAGTGAAGAGGTGAAGAAGCATCTATCTAATCTGGAACTGGATAAATAAACTGTTCATTTACAAGCTTTGAATACAAGAAGAATTGTATGATTTTTTTATGTAGATTCATAATTTTCCCTCTCTGTCCTTTGGTAGATCCCTGTGAAAAGATGATGGTGCAAGTTAACTCTATTTTATATAGGATGTCCAGTGACTTTTGCAAATAGGAAATGTGCATATTTATTCAAAGTAAATCAAAACTGTACCTTCAGAACAATATACCTTTTAGTTCTACAGATAAGGACTGCAGAAATGAGTAGTATTGGAGGGGTGACTCCTCTTCCAGACTTAAAGCATAGAAGTAAACATGACGTGATGGACCAGTTACAATGACCTTGTAATTGCCCTACCTTTCTGTAATAGTGGTATATATTTTTGTCCTGTGACCTTTGTGCTCCACTGATGCAGGCTCTCATCCATTCTGCCACCATCCTTCTTTTGATATGGCTTAATACTTGTACATGCCATTTAACCTCAGCAGTACCTGATCTTTTAAGACTGAGTCTTCAGTGCTTGAAGTTGTATCCCTCTTCCTCTAAACATCTGTTTAAAGATGCTGCCATGACAGAGAAGGGGCACGCTAATGGGAAAAGCATATGCTACCACACTTTCAAAAGTTGGGACCCAATGTTAAATGATGGAGGAAAATCCAACGGTGAATTAATAATTCCCACTATCACTGACCTTGAACAAGTCATTGCTCTTCCATTTCCCCATCTGTAGAATGGGGGTAATAATACGAGCATTGTGCAGTGTGATTAATTAATGTTTTGAGATCTTTAGCTGAAAAGACCCTTTTGAAGTGCAAATTACTGTTATCTCTGAGGTGGCTGATGATATTAAATAGTTGTACAACATCACACATGCGTCACTTCCAGGCAGCAAAGAAAGAAAAAGCTCTAGTATAATCCTTTTAAATTACTTTATTTTAATTAAAATTCTCAAAGAGTCCCACAATATCAGGCAATGTTTTGGCAGCAGAGAGCATCCTATTCATACTGTCTGGATGTGACAGATGTGCGACGTATCTTCCTTTGAAAATCAACCATTTGCGAAGCTGGTTTGAAAGGCCTGCTACCTAACTAGTCTGCACTCTGGTAATTATTAAAGTTTATTATTTTCAGTGAAGCACAGCCTAAAGATTCTGATTAGAATAGCTGTAGAAATAATAGGGTTTCCAGAAAGAAAGATATTCTCTTAAAGATTAAAAATAACTGGGGCTAAAGTATTATTAAATACTGTATTTGATCATGCATATGAACATTTGTGCCTGTTTTCTTTGTTAGCAAGTCACTTTGGGTTCTCATCCCCCGATACTGTGGGTGGAGGGGGAATACATACACTTCTAAAAGTAGTCATTGCCAGGCAGGTGGCCCCTCTGCCTGCTGCCAGGGGTGAACACATCAGCCAGGGAATATTGCAGCACCACCTACTGCCATGCCAAATGCGCAGCCACCAGAAGGGCTCCTACAAATGAGACTTTGGGCACTTTTACTGTCCGTCCAAAATGCCTTTGGGTCCAGGAGAAAAACACCAGGATCTGGAATAAAAGAACTCAAAGATCCACTTTCTCTATAACATTTCCAGGCCTGATGCTCACTGCAACCTTGTGTGTTTACAGCACAAAGGGGTGTTGAACTGAATCTAAAAGTACCTTGTTCTTATTTTAGCATCCTCTTTGTGCTTCTCAAGTGTTCACTGAAGGGTGGTGCAAAACTCAGCCATTCAGTTCCCTCCAGGCTTTCAGTCTGCTGAATTCTGAATTGCTGCTTTGAGATCTTTCAGCCCATTAATTCCAATTTAAAATTATGTTCTGCTTAGAGTTCGGCAGCCTTTGGGGGCAGGAATGTTCTGTGTTTTCTCCCTACTGAAACTCATGCCTTTTGTAGCCATCCCTGGTGCTGTATGAACTTGTAACATAAAGTCGATTGTAACTGAGCCATTTTATCACTTTTATTGTAGGAATGGAGGTGGCCGCAGTGGGACATTTTGTGCAATCAGTATTGTTTGTGAAATGCTTCGACATCAGAGGGCTGTTGATGTATTCCATGCTGTGAAGACACTGAGGAATAATAAGCCTAACATGGTGGACCTTCTGGTATGAGCTTTTTAACTGCACCACTAAATAGAGAATGTTCCTTTTTCTCAGAAGACTCAGTAAGATTTCCAGGATTTGCAGTGGGAGTTGTTCACAAAGCAAGCAAGTCATTTTCAAAAGGGATAATGAAGTCACTTCACTTGTAAGAGTATTTTTACACTTCTTTCTTCCCAAGGAGACTTTGTCTCTGTTCATTTGAATTTTTCAAGAGTTTTAAACTTTCAGCTGAACATCCTTATTAATTTCTTTTTCTAGCAGGCTGAGCCAAGTGGAGTGCAGCCCTTGCATGGTAGAAATAATAGTTATGTAAAATGAAATGCCAGATTTTCAAATTATATATTTTATAAATAGCTTAATCGCCTAATATTTATCAAAGCCACGAATTTCAGTTTGACATCCAGAATATTGCATTTAATTACGGTTGCTGTATCTCATAGAAAGATTAAAGAAGTTCAGAAACAAGGGGCCATGTGCAATTATTTTCCTAGAGAGTTTTATGAGCCTTTTTTTAAATGGAGAATTGCTGAAGTGCCAGCTGCTATGCCAGAAGAGCTGCAGAACAGCTTAAACCAGCAGGTTCTTACACTCCAGTGTATAGTTCTATACTTGGAGATGGGTGTAGCATGGTACCTTACTCTGAAGCCTGGGCTATAAAAGACACTGCTTTACAACATCCTGCTGTAGAGGCAGATGCATTCGATTTAGCATCATAGGCAAAAGGAAGCAGTGTCTGGGCAGCTTCAGGAACCAACCAATAAACCAATCTGAGCTACTTTTGCAAGCTCTGGTTAAAGAAGTTTGAGTCATATTTCAACATCATTTCTACAGAGTGCCCAGGGTGAGGCAGGAGGCATCTCGCACAGCTGGTCCAGCCTCTTGTAATTTTAAGAGAGATCCTCCTCTCTTCAATGAGTTACTGAGATCTGGGTGTGAAACAACTGGAGAACGTGCAGGAAGGAAGCGTGAGGCTTTCAGGCACATGTGTGGATGGGTAGGGCTATCCACTTCCCCACCACATATATCACTGCACCTCGTCTGTCCCATGGAAGAACGGCTCCCACCACATCCTCCATCGCAGTGCTCTCACCTAGTCTACCTGTGAAGTCCCAGACCCTCCCCTAGGCCCTGCTCTGGCCAGGCTCATGGAAAAAAGCCAGATGTTGCCAGCTGTGCAAAGCAGGGAGGGAGTTTACAAGCAGCACCACGGGACCATGAGTCAGCAATTGTGGATGTTGTAGCAGTGAGAAACTATCAAGTTTTTGCAGTGGTGGGAGGGAACAGCTTAGTTGGCTCCTCTTCCTGTAGTTTATATTCTCAGGAGGAGAATCATCATGCTGAGAACCATACATTTTTATTTCCGAGATATTAAGAAAAATGTCCTACTTCTTCATTCAGATAGTGTAATTTGGATAGAGACTTGGCAGGCCTGCTGTTCTCTGTTCTCCCAGAGCTTAAGTCCACAGAACTCACTGATCTCTTATTCATTTATTGTATAAAAATAAAAAGAAAATTACCAGTGTGACGATGTACAGTTGAAGAAAATGTTCTCTATAAATTCCCATTGGTGACAGTTCTCCAGGTATAGATTTGTCAGGCAGCTGTCTCCATTTTTCGGCAGAGAATTTTTTTTAATCAAAAGCTAAATGTATTATTTTAGGATATAAAAATAGCTTTTAGCAAATTGAGGATGGTATTGAGAATGTCTGGATGGTGTTGAGAGGCTTTGTAAGGCTTTTTCATTAGGAGTCTTCAAAGCACTTGTGAAGGAGATCAGTATTGTTTTCCTTGTTTTACAGAGGAAGGAGGGCAGGGGACGATCAGGCTTTTTCCCATTATCATGTAATTCACTGACAGAGCAGAGTTAGAACCACATCTCTTCAGTCTTGGTCTGCTACGTTGTAGGAACAAATATTTGAATTAGCCAGGTTTCAATTTCCATGTAGATTGTTTCATGGTAAAAGGGGAATGGAACATCGAGTTGTTTTCCTGATCCTGTTACTGACTTTATCCTTTATGACCCTTCTTGTATTAATGTGTCTTTGCTTCAGTTTCCATATTGGAAAAATGAGAACAATAATATTCACCTACATTTGTAAAATTCTGTGGTAAAAGATGAAATCCTCAGAATTATAACTGTGTTTCACAAAAATAGTTTCAAGACTGCTTTATCAATACCTGTTATGCACTTTCTGACTAGATGAAGGGCAATGTTTATGGCCCATACTTAGAGATTCATCTCCCAATTTCATTGAAACATTTGGTTTTCCTGCAAGTGTAAAAATCTGAATGTCACATCCATATGGTATGGAAATCTATGAAATTCAGCCATCATACAAAGGTAACACATGGTATTACAAAATGCCTATTACAGACCACCCAAAGCATTTTGTGATAAATGTTATTGGACCTACCAATAGGTGTCCTAGAAAAAAAAAATATAGGTCTATATATCTCTCTCTGAAGCTAGCTAACATAAGGTGACTTTTAGTATCCACCATCAAGTGAATAGTAAAAATGTATGAGGGACACACATGAGTGAACACAGTGGGAAATAATAGAAGTCTGCTCCTTGAGACAGGTATTCGGTTTACTAAAAATGGCTTATTCTGCTGGATCAGTAAATCAGCATAAAATGATCATAGGAAAATGGAAACAGATGAGTGCTTGATCTCATGTTTTGAGCTGTTATGTAGTTATAGAATAATTTTCATTTATTTAGAAACATATATGCAAAATAAAAGCAGAAAAAGAATAATTTACATAGTACTCCTTTATTTCCTTTCTTCTTTTCTATTCTTTTCTCATTCTCAAGAAGACACAACCAGTTTATGGAACCCTGCAGGATCTTAAAACCTTGTATACAATTCATTCATAACTTGGGTGGTATGTCCACCTTGGATTTGCTTTCTTTTGAAGTGATAGCTCTCAACAAAGGAACTTAGAATTTGTCCATGCTTGTTAATGGCTTTTTGATTGTTGCAAAATTATTTCGTCTTACATGTTAAGGTTGACTCTGCTCTCAGCTAAAATGTGACCCAAAAATCACAAGTACAGGCCGGAAGAGTCAATCCTTTAAAATGTTTGCTTGAATGAAAAGGAAAATACATCTGAAGTGTAATTCTAACCTTCCTGCTTGTGATGTTGGGAAGGTGAAGGCTGAGTGCTCTCAAGTAGTTAAGTCTGTTGCTCCTGTGTGATAGTATATGCTTAGTTATCTTTTATTAACTGATTCAAGTGCATAAGAGAAAGAGGCATTTCAGCAGCAGCAATAGTCATAAAACTGGCAAGTATTTCTAGACTGAATTTTTAGAAAGCAGAGCCCTTGGATTCAAGGAACCTGCACCTACTATTTCTTTCAGCTTTTTTGTTTAATTTAAATGTTTGTAGTGTTGCTCAATATTGTGAGTAGCAAGAATGAAAACAGAAGAGGTATACACGTGTGCACACAAAGCCGTGAAGCCATCAGTGCCTGCATCATTTAAAGTTGCAGAGTGGGCACGGGTCAGTCAAAAGCACTGGCCTCTCTATACCGCTGAAGATGTGAAAGGGGCAAAGCCACAGCCCCTTGGCTCTGAAGGCTGCAGACTGGGTTTACGTGCCACAGGAAGGGGATTTCACTGGAACTGGCCCTCTTTCCAAGCAGCTGTAAATAAAACCAGTTGGCACCTGAAAACTTAGCCCAGATAACAGCCCAACTTACGCATCACCATTAATTGCTAGAAATTAATTGGAATGAATCCAATTAATTTAGCTCAGACCTGATCTCACAGGCCTGTTGCACTGGGAGAGAACAGTATTTCAGCATGGGTTTGGGCTGTATGTAGAGAAGGAACAGTAAGCAGCTCTTGCCCTGAAGTGTTGCAAGTGTATGAATGATATTAAAATAAAAGTTATGACCTGGGAAGTACTAGACATTGGGTCTATTTTAAGATAACATTTCCAGGGAGAAACATCAATAATTCCTATTCAGGCAAAGTGCTACATGAGCGTTTTGACAGATGACAGAAGGGCTGCAAGTCAATTTGCTTACGTGTAGTCAATTTTTCTCTTACAAGTCTATTAAAGCAGCTAAATATGCATCTAATATGAGCAGTACCATAAGTGACTGTGTGTAGCGTCTATTGTCTGGTTAATATAAAGATCTTCTTATCTGAATATAAATTGGATTTGCAAACTGGTTCCCATTGACAACAACTGAAAGTAAATAATTTTAACTGAAGAGAAATATTGATCCCCTTAATTAAGTTCCTTCAATAACTGACTTTGTGGCTTTCTTTTGATTTTTCAGGATCAATACAAATTCTGCTATGAAGTGGCTCTGGAATACTTGAATTCTGGCTGATTGCGTAAACAGCACAGACAAAGTTCCTTCTTTCACCACCATAAACAAAGCAAGTTGCTTCATGATATCTGTGTAAATGAGATGAAGACTTCTCAGTGTTATGCTTATACTGCTTTGTATAATTGGCTCTTTTTAAGAGCCCAAAAAGATGTTTATAAAACTGCTTGCACTGCCCGTTTTCCACAATAATGCCGCTGCTTGACACCCATATGAACGTACACCAAACCACATGGCAGTTGTTGAACACTGTATTTGTACATAGCCATTGATGTGGTGAAGCAGCATAGTCCTTTGGTAAATAAGAGAGCACAATTATATTCTTATGAAGGAATTTGTACTTTTTGGTTATATTTTGTTGCCTGTGATTCTCAGTTATTGTCACAGCCTAGTGTACATTTTTGTTCTGTGGAGAATGCTGTCCGGCATTTTGATAATATATTATTTTAGTTATATTTGTATTCTAACACGTGCATAATAAATGAATCATATGTAGCTTATCTGAACTAATGGAAAGACATATACCAAATCATGTTAACTTTGTTGAGTTGTGATTTCTTCCACTTTGTACCATTTCAGAGAGAGAATCTTGATAGAGATACAGTTAGAAAATTCAAAATACAGGATGCTCAGATTAATATATCCAAAGCTTTTTCATTTGTTTATATTGTAAATACTTTTTGATTTCATCAAATTATTTATTCATTGAAATTAATTTTTTTGTGAAGCACAGTGAGTGACAATCATTTTTATTAAGCCCTGGAAATGCTTACTGTATGATAGTGTAAACATTTGTTTACCTTGTATGGATTCTCGGCTCAATAAATAATTACATACATGATAAAAATCTCGTTTGATTTAATATCTCTTGGCATCTCAGTGACTTCAACTAAGCCTCTTTTGAGATTAATTCTTGTAAATACTGAGCTACCTCCAGAGCGTGGTCATTGTGTGATCCAGCGTTGATCCAGCCAATAGCAAGATGTGCCATGCCAATAGATAAAAAGAGGTGGACTGGATGTTTAAAGATCACATGCACAAATGCAGAACCTTAAAATCACCCTGCTGCATGAAGAGACTATGTTGGGCTTGCAGTACTCAGTCTTGTCGCAGCATTCCTCCACAGCCCTGGACATGCCCTGCCATTTGCTCTGGGATCGCTGCTGCAAAAGGGGTGATGGTGCAACTGTTCTTGGGAAGAATGACTGCTGTGAGGGGGGAAGTAATTCGTCGTGTTAAAGATAGTAATGCTAGAATGACTGGTGGGGGATTAGAAA
>JAVJGJ010000037.1:59425033-59447840 GCA_035590215.1 Microhierax caerulescens
CTAGAATGAGTGGTGGGGGATTAGAAAGCGAGTTAAAGTGTCCTGTTACTAGGGCTGTTACCAGTACTGCCAGTGAACAGGTTTACACCTTTAAAGCTCTTGCTTGTCCCGAGAAGGGCGGTACTGCACTTCCATGGTGTTTGGATGGTTTCCTTTTCTCCAGAGCACTCACAGGTATCTGAACAGGCCGGGACTCACCTCATATTCAACAATATGGAAGCACAGCAATGAAGTAGCAAGAAAGGAGAATGAGCCAGCAACAGCTTGCTGCACCGTCCACTGAAACTGCAGATCTTTCTCTCACCCAGAATTGTCAAGACACTTGACACTGCAGGCAGAGCAACTGCTGAATACTGAAGCCTTCCAAAGCTATCTGGGAAACCCAGTGCAAGGAAGCTGCAGACTGTGCAGTATTTCAGCTCTTAAAAAAGATCCTTTTAATGGGCTAGCCATCTGGAATGGAGGAAGTATCTATATAAATGTATCAATCAAAATCTTTTGAGAACCTCTAAATCCAAGAGATCCAGCTTGGACAGAATGACTCACAGCTTGTCAACTCCCAGTTCAAAATTACATCAAAACTCAGATCTGAAGACATGAGGACAGGCTTCCTCTGCTGCTGGAAAGCATCTCTTAAAATTGCTTTAAAATTTAGCTGGAAAGTATGGGCCATTGCTATAAATTGCACGGAGGTACAGAAGACCTTGGGAAAAACAACCCCAGCCCTGAGGAGAACGATGGTCCTTGGATAAACCCTGTAGCACTTCAGCCTGTTGCAGAACATACTCCGATTCATTTGGAAACCCTAGTGTTACGAAAACAAAATCCAAACCTCTAACATCACATTCCTCACAACCAGCTTGATGGACCAAGGTATCCCAGCCAAGCATGCTTCTTTGTATTAATTGTGGGACACTACAAAGTTGGGTTCTGTGACCTATTTATTGCAACATGCTTTTATGTGTCCAGTATTCCCTGATGCTTTCAGGAAGTATTAGTAAGATGGATAAGTGTGCTGAAGGACAGATGGTGATGCAGGCAATGTGATCCCAAATGTGAATGAGATTTATTGAAATGCAGCAAGAATCAGGGCAATCTCTCCCAAGGACAGAGACTGCCAGACATTATTTCAGCTGCTGTACTCTTGCAGACATACTTTGCACAGGTATGTCTTGGGGGATGAGGCAAGGGAGGGAGATGAGGAGGAGAGAGTTCTGCAGTGTTTCTTGTTAGTTTACTGACATTACTTTTTTGTTCTTCTTCTGACATAGTCAAACCCACGTTACAGAGTCTGTGTAATGTTGTCCCAAAAGACATTCTGTGAACTACAATGCCTTAAAACAGGAGCGAGCTAAAGAAAGCACAGCAAGGTTTGTTTCCTCACTCTTATACTACAGCTATCAATCAATATAAGTGATAGAGAAATCCAGACTTAGGTAACACAATATTTTGGCAAGAATTAAAAACTGATGTGAACTTCAGGAGTTGGGAATACAGAAAACTTCAGGGATCAGAAAGGAGCAGGAAGAAGAGTTAAACATGGACGGCAGGTATTCAAGAAGCAGCACAGGCTTTAGGAAAGTGACCTGGAGGGTGGCATTTTAGAAGAGACAACGGAAAGAAGAGAAGTGACAGCTATTTTAAGTGCTCAGAAACCAACTTCCCTTTTCAGAGGAAAGTTACACAATTACAAGCCCAGTACAGCAGCAGAACTAACGGAGATGTCAGTCCTAGTTTGGGAGGAATATAAGAAGAGATGCTTTCTTCAGTCACCAGTACATAAGAGGTACATAAATGAATAAAGAGATAGTTTAAATGGTTAGCCATAGGTATCATCCTGTCACAGCACTATCAAAACTAGCTGGCTGCAACAAGGCTTTTACCATCGCACACCAGGTTAACTTCAACAAGTAGCTCCCACACCTTGCTCCAGCATGGCCACCAATCCCGCACAAGGTTTCAGAAGTTCACCTACTGTCCATGTTCTTTCTTCATCATCTTCAGGCCAGTCAACCCCACTTACTTGCCTCTGCTGCATCCAGAGTCTCTCTTCATCTGGGGCTCCTCTTCCAACCAGCCTTTATCTTATCCATGCCCCCTTCTTCTCTCTGTTTATCCTAGGGCCTCTCCCACACCCAGAGCACATGCGTGCATGCTCTCCCTCTCACCTCCCTTTGCTTCTTTCAGATCTGTCTTCATCCAGGGCTCCTCTTCCATACCCCTTAGAGCTATTTAACTACTTAGCAGGAACCAGCCACAGCTGTGCGTTATCCACATCAGCCAACCCACTGCCCCTGAAACCAGACCACAACTGTATATTATCAATGTTAATTAACCTGCCTTCATTGTTCTATAATTCTTCTACATCACCCAACTCATTGTCTCTCTGGGACTTGAGGTAGAAGATATTTGCTAAGTTATTCTGAAAGAGCAGTAATGGGAATGGTGAGAGAGCTGATGGCATGCAGGTAATCTGTATCTTTTTAACAGCAGTGCTCCCAACAGCTTCCTGACCTTCTTTATCAGCAACATGAGTCTATCACTGGGAGGGTAGCTTCTCAGAGTACTAACCCAAAGCTTAAGGACTGCATCTAGGAAGATTAAAAAAATTAAATGTAGAAAAAGCTTCCTACCCAGCTGTACACAGTATGGCTCAAAAGGGTCTCTGTACTACTGAAGATGCTATGCAGCATCACAACCACCTTAATTCTGGCTTTCTCCTTCAGCTTATTAGGGCTCATCTTTAACAGCTCTGAAACATTTGCTTCTCATCTCACTGTATGTGAGTGTTTCCCCAGGTCTACCTGCTCACTGTGTCTGCCCCTTCTCAGTCAACACTGGCCCTTTAACAACATGTAGCAAAGAGCCAGATAGATTATTTTGTTTCTTTGAGGTATGGCAATGAAGATAAATTGACACTTCCAGCAGCAGCTATTCCAGGCAGCTTCCTTCAGGGAGGCCTGGAGAGGTTGTAATGGTAAGAGCAAACCTAAAACCCCTTGGCATTACTCGCTCCAAAACGCTCACAGCAGGAGCAGCTGCTGAGTCTCCATTCCCTTGTGGTGATTTTGTGTCTTCCCCACCCCCCCAAAATCAAGGATGACTAAAGGAAAGTAAGTGATTCGTAAGTTTACTTGAGGTTTTAGAGCCTCATTAGTTTTCTGATTCAAAGGTAATTTGGTTGCTGTGCCTCTCAGAGTAACTTCTTCGAGCAGTAGTGCGTTTGCCTTCAGAAACAGCAAGGTATGTAGGCAGATCACTGTAGCAGAACGATGTCATATCATTTTACATTTATTGTTGGCTTTACACTTTCTTTATCAGCTTGGAGCCTTAGACTACAAAATTTCATGCAGCCCATATCCGATGCCAGATACTCACTTCTATTAAAAGAAAAATTAAATTAGGAATAAAAGAAAAATGTACAGCTTAGTTTTGTTGTTTGATGGTTATTAAGGAAGCCAATGACCACTGCCATTTTTGGGGCAGAGTACCAGTAAAACCCAGCAGACTGTGTGAAAAATAATGCTGTTTCTATTGAAGCTCATTTGTTTGTTTTTCATAGCCTAGGCCTTGTCTGTAATGGTGAAATTATAACCTGATGGGTTCATTTACGCTGCCTCAGCCATTCACATGCTTTGCCTGTGGGAGCTTTCTGTATGCCGCTGGCACGAGGCAGCTTGCTCCGTGCGCCCTTGCTCAGCTGCTAGTGCTCACCTTCAGCATCCTAGCCCATTTTAATGAAGGAACCTTTCCAAAGCCTTGTCAACCCTTCACAAACTTCAATAAACAGCAAAAGCAAAATGCCTTCCTCACCCCTGCCGGGTATTTCAAAGCAGACTTTTCTGTGGAAAGCTGAAAAGGCAGCTCCTGCACTGGTTATTTCCCTAGACTCACCTGATCTGCTCTAAGCCTGAAAGCCATCCCCTACCATCCCCACCTCCTCCAGTCCGTCTCCCCAGCTTCTCACTGACCCTCAGGGCAAGGCCCTCACACCTCCCCGGCCCAGCCTGGCCAGTTGGAGCAGGAGAGCTGCGGTGCTATGCTGCTTTCAGGTGTGTTATCTTCCACCCAAGCTTCCAAGGGCCCTTCTGGAGGATGCGTTGCCCTCTGGTGCTACATCCTGCCTCTCACCCCAGCATTGCGCATCCCCTGCGCCATGAGCCTCCACCCCGCTTCCCTCTGAGTCCTGCCGTTGCAGCACATGGTGTTCTTTCTGGGCAATATGGCTTGACAAAAAGGAGATGTGAGGCTGGAAGCGGTTGGCATCTATAATCACCCTGCCAAGATTTTGTTGAATATTGTTGACAGTACTCAATGCACAAAGGCATGGAAAAGGTGGGCTTTGACAATGAATAGTGAGAGCAATGCTAGTTGTAGCTTGTCTAAAGGAATGTGTCAGCGGAGATTAATATCTTGTGTTCACTGACAGTCTTTCCAAGCAATGGTATTTTTACTCCTGAAACACTTCTATTGATGTGTTTTCAGTAACAGCTAGAAGATTTCTAATTGTATCTCTACAGTTGTGATATTTCTACTAATTTGGGTTTTTTGTGAAGATGTACTCGGGGGCCACAATTAAAGCATAAGTCTCATTCATGTTAGACATACATTAATACTGCTGCCAAGCCTGAGTAAACGCAACCAGAACTCCTAGTCCTACAAGCATTTATCTTGCCTAGTCCCACTTGCACAAAAATCAATCCGATACTCACACACATTTTGCATCTGATCTCAACAGGCTTTGTATGTGTCGTACCAATGATGCTGTATAGGGTCTGGTTGGGATGAAGTTTATTTTCTTCATAGCAGCACATATGGTGCTGTGTTTTGCATCTGTGACTAAAACAGTGTTGATAGCACACCGACATTTTAGCTATTGCTGATCAGTGTTTGTACAGCATCAAGGCCTTCTCTGTTTTACATTCTGCCCCTGTCCCAGCAAGTAGGCTGGGGGTGATCAAGAAGGTGGGAAGGGACACAGCTGGGACAGCTGAGCTCAACTGGCCAAAGAACAGATATTCCACATCATACAACATCATACTCAGCAACAAAATGGGGGCAGAGGGGGAGGAAGCAATTTCTAGGAGACTGACTGGCTGGGCATTGGTCTTCTTGTGGGAGGTGGTGGGGGAATGCCTTTGCATTAGTTGGGTTTTTTTTTCCCCCCACTCTTCCTCTTTTCTTCACTTATTAAAGTATCTTTATCTTGACCTATGAGTTTCTGTGCTCTTGCTCTTCTTATTCTCTCCCACATCCCACCAGGGGTGGGGAGAGTGTGCAAGTGATTGTCTGGAGCCGTAGCTGCTGGCTGGGGTCAGCTCACCACATATGGCATAGAAGTGTCTGTGGGACTGAGGTTTACAGCTGTCAGCCAATTACAGCTTCAACAAAAAGTTTTAAATAGGAGCTTACTTGCCATAAAATGAATAGGATTGCTTAAGTGCTTAAAATTAAGCTTGTGATGTATGCTATTAAAAGCACATTTTTAAAATTAATCTAAATAGACAGGACAGATTGACCACCTCCCCTGAAGTGATAAAAGCATGGAATTGAATTGTGTGTGGCAGAAAATTTGGGGCAGATACCTGGCCTCTGTATCTGTACAGTATTCAGTCCATTTTAAGTGTTGTCTATAACCAGCAGTTACTAGAATAAAAAAACCCTCTGCTAGTGGTTTTGTCATGCCATGAATAAATATTACAGGTGCAGCAGAGCCCTGCCTGAGAGCTTCCAGACCTGCACAACTGCAGATGCTGTGCAAGGAGATGGTATTTAACCCTGATGAGTTGCTCCCTCAGAAACTATTAACTTCAGATAACTCAGAAGGTAGAGCACCATGCTGAATCACGTACTTAATACTCACCTTACACATCAGGTTAGTAATTACAGCCTCTGAAGTGATACTGGGATGTATCCAGTCTCGTTACCCTCTGTATTTGTAGCCTTTAGAAGTGGAGCTGAATGCATAGAGAGCTAGCCTGCTGTTGTGTCCCCTTGAAATTCTGATTTATAAGGTATATAACAATCAGCCTATAATATAAAGCCTTTCTGGGATGAAAAGTCTTGGAAGTGAAATATAGTTACTGCCTTACTACGTAAGAAGTGGGATGAAATTTGATGTTGGTCCTTGAAGACTTCATTATCTGCTCGTCTTTGTGTTCTCCACTCTGCGCTGTTTGGTGGGAACACTTGTGAAACTCTCGCACAGCCAGGAATAAGAGTGACCTTTGTTGGCCATGCGCAGGAGTTTAATCAATATTACACACCACATACAACAAAACGTTGCTTTGCCATTACAGGGGATCAGCACAAATTCAGCTGTGCTGGTGGGTTGCAGCCTTGTATTTTGGAATGATTACAGTCTCCATCTGAAAACAACCAGCCTTTAAGCAAATCCACAGAGATACCACTGCTAAAAAACCATCTGCCAATGGCTTGCAACACTTTTGCTTCATGATATTCAGTTTGTATATATATATATTGGCTTTGTCTTGGTAGGATATGAGAAAAATACATGCCAGCCCCCAAACTAGATACTTTTCACATCCTGGTAATTTTAGCCTGCCTGTACCAATCTCTGTCGAGATCTAGCAAGAAGGCAGCACATGCACAAGTGTGGATCTCTTTCAATGACAATGAATGAATGAACTGCTATCAGTCTGCCTTCTGCCTTCTTTAGGCAGCCTAGCATGGAGCTATGCCTCAGCCTGACAACCAAAAGGGTCGGTAAATGAGTGCTGTTGTAACTGATTTGAATAAAAGCCTTTGATATATTACACTGTACTGTCTTTCTATCAGATGACAAAGCACGCTGGTCAAATCGAGCTTCCCTCTCCTTCTGTTGGCACTCCTTCCTCCCTCCCTCCCTCCCCACTGCCAACATCCCCTCTTGCCAAATCACTCTGACCCACATTCTGGATCTCTTCAAGGATCAGTCTGTGGTCATCCTGCATCTGTTTTCACAGGTGGCTTTGCCAAATGTGTGTTCTCCAGTGAAGGCTTTCATTCATGCTGACAGTGTTGCTCTCCAGTCCGCCGTCCCACCACATCTGTCAGCAGCACAGCCTGGGGCAGAGCATCGTCTGCTGAAGGTGGGCAGAGTTTTATCGGTTTGGGTGTTGTTTACCTTCTGTGTTTTTAAACAGAGCATTCTCTCCCCTCCAAAAACCTCTGCTTAGAACGCTCTCTTTCAACACATCTGCTCGTTGCATGAGGTTTCCATTTAGCTGAGACCCTTAGGAAGAACTCGACACCCTCCCCCAACCTGCTGGTACAAGTGCAAATTCATTTGTTACACTTCATCTGGACTATGGAGATATGATTTAGTCCAACCTTGCACATACAGCTACTACGTTCCTTTTGCAACCAAGCAGTCAGAACAATATTGCAATGTAATTTTCCTCAATCAGCTGTGTCAAGTGTGCCGAGTTTATGGTGGTTGCCTTCTAGGGGCGGCTGGGCAAGAGCAGCATCTTCCTATTACAACTGATAAATGGCTACATGATTTGGCACCAGATTATTCAAGCAGACAAATTAACTTCAAATATTAATACATTCAGCAGTCAGGCAGACAAATCGCTTGTTCTACAAGTGCCAGAGTGGTCATGGGGGGATTTCCCTCCTGCCTTCAGGAAACCTAACCTTCAGAGCAGTGCTCGGCCAGGCCAGCAAGCCCCCCCAGTCAGCTAACGAAGCTGGCAGCAGTTAAACAGATCTTCATTTATCTCTGGAAATGGGGTGGGGTGGCGGGAGGGAAGACTTGGCCAACTTGGCTAATGTCTACCAGAATCATCAGAAAGCTGTGTTTCAATTGAAACATGCATGCCAAGGCTCTGACTCCACCATTACGTTGTGTCCACCTGACTGAGGACCCTGCTAATCTGTCCACCCCAAGACTGTTTTCCTGTGGATACAGAGATGGCCACACGTGAGTCATCCTCAAAGGGGTCCAGCTGGCTCCACAGGCTGATGTAGATGGTGTACAGGTAACAAGAGTAACAATCGCCTGTCCTCTCACATATTCTACACCTAAACCCCCTGAGGAAGGATGAACCTACTGGTTAGATTTAAAGTAACTTGTTATATAATACTGTGATTTAAACTGGGGAAATGGAGCTATATATATAATTATAGCAGGAGAGTTTAGATTTGAAATGCTCTTATCAGTTAATGAGAATGAAAAATCCCTGAATTAATTGAACTCTTTCCAGTTTTCAAGCTTTTGCACATTTACGTATTTTTTGAGCAGCAATGTTCTCTTAAAACTGATGGTAACTGAGTTGAATACGGACTTGGAAGCCAGCCTATAGGTGTAGCATATCACTAGATCAAATAAACCAAAATGAAGAAAGACGTTACCACGCATGACACAATACTGCCTGTGTGAAGTAATTATTGTGCTTTTTGTACTTACTTAATTGTCTGGTTGTAGAGCTTAAAAAAACACTTCTAGTAAGGGAATATTTGAAGAAAGCCTTTAGGGTCGAAAACAGAAGCCAAGCTGACTTGCAACACAACCAAGATAAGATTACAAATATAAATTCTGTGTTCAACAGGCGGAAAATGTGTTTGTAATTTTATCATTGTACTTAAGGCTTCCTTACAATTTATATCTTCGTTGAGTATAAATACATTTTCTACACAGCATATGGCACTGAACTGAGCCAATCAGGAGGCATCATTTGTGGTCTGAGCACCAAAGCAACTTCATAAATTATGCAATATATTTTGTCAGTAAATGTATAGATGGGAAAGTCATTAACATCACAAATCACACCTTATTGCTGTATATGTTAGCATATTTTTTATTATAACTCACAGGTGTGAAGCTCTAAATACACTTCACATGGTGATGAGATATGTACAACCAACTTACTTGATTTAGCTTCCAGAAGACGTTTAACAGTACCGACCCACGGGGATGGGCATGTTCCACCACCGGACTTGGAATTAGTTCCACTGCTGCTCCAGGCCCAGCCATAAGCTGAAGCAAGCCAGGCTTTACTACCCATGTGGTGTGTTTGCGTTACTGACTGAGAGGGGCTCGGCGGTGCCAGCACATCAAAGGCATGAACATGCTTGCAGACCTTGACCTGCTGTGTCCATCCCTACGCTGCATAAATACGGCTAAGTCCTCTGGGACAAGAGGTGTCTAACTACTCCAGACTTGGTCTCTAACAGCAGGGATATAGTGTAGAAGATCTTTCTATCAGTATCACATGGGCAATGTGCACAGTGAACTTAAAAGTTTGCCTTCCCTCAGAAGAGACCACAGGAAGATAAAACCTCTGTGAATTCTCCTGGTTGCTTGAAATAGAAGAGCAGTTTTGGTGCCTCGAGTAAGTGTGTGCATCTCTGAGCCTTCACAGCTCCTTTGCTCTCCCCCTGACAAGCCCAGGATCCCGTTAGGAGAAGGCTGTCCAGAAGGACACAGAGGCAAGCTGGTGCAAACAGCAACCGGCAAACACCTCCAGCCTTGCTGAAGTTTACATCTGGAGTATTAGGAAGCGTTGCTTTTTTAGGGTATTTTTCCAGACAAATCTGGCTGTGAGTTAGTTTAATACAGGACGGACCTTGTGTCAACCAGTGCTGCACCGCAGGCTCAGACACTGCGCACAGGACATGGCGTGTTGCTCTGCAGGCACCTCCTCCAGGCCCTGGGGCCATGGCCATGGCACAGTCCCCTGTCGGAATGGTGGTGCTATAAAACGGGCAGCAAAAAGTCAAGAGAAGCTGCAGGCCCTCTGAAGGCTGTTAGGAATTAACAGGAGGAGGCTCTCAGCAGTAAGGGCAGCGCATGAAAAACCACCTTCTGCCCCTGACACCAGGCTGCGCGTCTGGCCTGAGGAAAGCAAACAGCAGAGGGGGAAAGCCGAGCTGCACTGCATGCAGTGGCTGGACTTTGTTTTCCCTTCGTGGGGTTCATGCCATTCACTGCTGTTCTTCTTGGCTCCCTCCCAACGCACTTTCCCAGCAGCCATGCGGATGTTTCACAGAAAGAAGGGGTAGCATCCAAATTAAACTCTTTCTCTGCAAGGTACCGCAAATCACCTTCATCTTCTTGTTTACGTTAGACTTTGTGGTGCAACCATTTTGAGGTTCAACTCTTTAAATGCAGTTCTTTTATCCTAAGCACATCCACATATATATCTATCTCCGTTTTGATATGGATTTTTTGCTTACGGAAAAGGGCAACTGCCTATGAGTAATTTAACTCATTTGTATTACTTGCTGCCTAGATAACTCTTCATAGATCTGTTCAAAAACCAAATTGTTGTGACTTCAAATATTTCTTAAAAAGGAAATTATTTTTTCATGGTAGTGTTTCCACTCCACACCCCCAACTCAAACTATTCTAGTCCATGAGCAAGTTTTTCTCTCTCATTTGAGAGGAGAACCCGCCACTACTACAACTCTCCAAACAATGAGAAGGGTTCAGCATTTGGCCTGAAAGGAAAGGCAGTAGGGGAAAAACCAACTGAAAATTTTCACAGGAAAAGACACTGCAGCCACCCCATTTTGTCTGCAATTACCAGACCTGAGACAAGCTCGCATTTTCAGTTTTGCTTCCCAGAAGCTTGTGCTAAGCAGCAGCAGCACCTTGCTCTTGTATGTAAAACACATTCTCATCAGTATTTTTCCAACAGGTATTCACTATATTAAAGAATTTTCAAGAGATACCACTATTCAAAGAGCAGCTTCCATCAGTGAAATGCATTTACAGAAATAGCCCCTTCCCTGATTCTCTGTCTCGTGGGTTAAGTAGCTTTGAGCCTTGTGTCAAGGGAGAGGAAGAGGGAGGTCAAAACCACCCAGCTTCATAAGGACACTTTCTGTCCCTGTATGGCAGAGTGAATGTAATTGATGCCAGCGTACTCAGCTGGAACAGCATCACTAATATGAGCATCGTGCTCCCATTTGCAAGAACTTTCCAGAGTATCTGACAGCAGCAAATCAGCTGGCTCTTCAGTGCTCCCCCACTTCTCGAAGGTGCCCGTGCCACCAAGGGCTTCAGTTTGTGCCACGGGGACCCAAACAAGCAGGGCCTTACCAGTCACTCAGCCAAAAGCAGCTGCAGTGGATATGTGGTGCAAAACACCACTGCCACACAGGTGTGCTGGGATTAATGACTTCACTAATGATCCGTCCTTCTGGAGAGCTTCTGGTGCTGGCACCCACTGCTCACCACCGTCCGTGGTGCCTCATCCTGCACTGTGAGGCAACAGGAAAAAGTTCCCCTCTCATACGCACCCATTCAGGAAGCGGTTCTGCCTCCTGCCTGAAGGATGGCTCTGAATGATAAATGGTATAATTCAGGAATTTTGGCAAATTAAAAAGTTTAATTTATGATGCTGCATAATTCTATCTGCTTAGCAGGTGTGACATTACTCGCTTATTTGAAAGCCATAAGAGGTAAATTAGATGAAAATGTGTTTTGTAGAAAGCTTTTAATCAGAAAGGACCACCAGCTCCTTCAAACCCCAGGTGCTTTCAACCAGTGGACTGCGCCCCCAGCAGAGACCTCCCAACCCCACGGGCTGCCCATAAGGGCTGTTCGCCTTGTTGGTTTTGGCAGCAGCTGACAGGTCTTTAACAAGGCAGCTTTCCCTCAGAAGGGCTCAGCTCCTACCGCCTTTTCCCCCAGCACAAGAGCTGATCACTGATTCTCAGCAGGAACTGGCAGGGCTCCTTGGCTTATTCAGTATCCTACAAATAGCTGCTGAGCAAAGCGATTCTGGGGAAAGAGAGAGAATAACAGTCTGGAGCCATTCCCACCCAGTGTCATAGCAAAGTTCATCAGCCAGGAGATTTCTTTTATATCCAGAAAGAATAACATTAATCTCTGTAACAGACGAAAATTAGTCTTTCCATGTGGCAAGGTTTTACTATCTCTCATAGTTGCTACCAGACTTGCTCAAAACTCTAAAAACACCTGAAAGTGAGTCATAGAAGGTCCAAGACCTTTAGAATAGAAATTGCTACAACACATAGAAAAAAATAAAAGGCACTCTCCAGGTCTACAAGTGGTTTCAGCTAACCACATTTGGGAGTAAATGTTAAAGGAGAGGAAGGGAATTAAGTGTTAATAAGAAGTTAGAAAAAACTAATGCTGGTATCTCACCTGAAAGACATCAAGGGCTCAGGAGTCTGTCCTGGGCTATGCCACAGACCCACACTGGTCTGTCAGCTTGGTTGTGTTACCTCTCATTTCCCCAGGTGCAGGACGCAAAGGAAAAAAAAGATTATACCTACCCTACTATTTGTAATTCCTTGGAACCTGCTAGTAGAGATGTCACATGGACAGCCATAAGGTATCTTTAATTCAGCAGCAGTGAATACAGGAGAGGGCAAAGCAAAGTGACCTTTTACAGAGTGTGGCACAGAGACAGGTCCTCACTGCCTTCCCCTGGCACCAAGCAGGGCAGGGCACTGCCACCCCACCTGGCTTATCTGAGGATGTGGTTTACCTGTCTGCTTATTTTCAAGAAGCAGTATTTTCACTGTGCAGTTCACCTGGGACATGGGAAGAAGATGCTATTTATTATTGAAGAAACATAGAAATGGGAGTAAAAATCAGTAAAGCAAAGCTGTATTTGAAGCCTAGTTTCATCAGCACTCTGCAAACAGGACCTTCCTGCGACATGATATGAAACATTCCTGCATACTCCTTAAAATACCCTTTTTCTGTGCTGTGTGAGTCGGATTGCTAATTTTTCTTCTCTTCAGTTCCCATCTCTGCAAGTCTCTGCTGGCTTCTCAGCCTTCCAAGCAGAGCACAGCTGTCAGACAAAGCAAGCTGTGAGAGAGAACCAAAACCCACAGCCCTGGAGGGTCCCCAGTTGAATGATAAAATGGGTTGAACTGGCAGTCAGCCGATAAAGAGGTCTCCTCCCGTTCTCTGCACGAAGGTCCATGCCGACCTTGCCATGCCACTCCTTCCAGGCACATATTTCAGTTCTGCTGTGTTTCTTGCCCCTTCTCCCTGTGTATGAGGTTTGGCTTGGGTTTTTACGGGGTGTCCAGGGATCAGGGGGTGGGGACAGGGAGCTGTTGCTGAGTGAATCTGAGGCTGAGGGGAAATTAATCTTCCTATTAATTCCTGGTCATATTTCTAACTCAGTTGAATCTCCTAATTTACTGTCACCTCCACCTCTCCTAACAGCTCCCTAATAAGGCATGAAATACCAGTGAAATGAACACCAGATTTTGGAGAGCCCAGAGCAAATGCCTCCTTCTGGTTTGTCATTGTCATTTATTTTTTGAACCTTCTTTCCTTCCCCTTAAGTCCTTGATTCAATCCTCAGCTCTCAGGATAGTTTCTTTGCAGCTCAGATGGCTAGTCATTTTTCACACCAGATTTTGTGACACGCTATATAAAATACCTTACTGAAAGCTCAGAACTGCTTAATCGATTTCATTCCCATCATCCATTAATTCAGTAATTCTATCAAAAAATAATCTAACTTGGGTGGTACTATTTGTTTGTTGTAAACCTGCACAGATTTTTTCCTGGGGGTTTTCTACCTGCCAGACATGTATGGAGCTCTTTCCCCCCCAGTATTCCATTAAGGAACAACAGACTGATATTAGACTCACCAGAAGGCACACTCTGACAGCCATGGCAGGTAGGAAGAGGTTGCACGATCCTTCCAGTCATTTTACTGCAGTATGGTAGGAATCAGTAGACTAGATTTCAAGACAAGTGACATCCTACACAGCACATATGGAATCTGATTGTTCCAGTCCTATCATTGCAAGAACCCTGATTACTTATTTCCCTCCCACCAGTTTTATATCTAAGTCCCCATGAAAGTTTTCACCATCTCCTCCCAGAATCCATTTCACAATGCACTATAGAGCCTTTGCTTTTAATCACACAGACCAGGGGTCCTCAAACTACAGCCTGTGGGCCAGATACAGCCCCCCAGGGTCCTCAATCCGGCCCCCCAGTATTTACAGACCCCCCTTCTGGGGGTTGGGGGAGGAACCAAGCAGCTGCAGATGACTGCCTGCCACTTCATCCGTGCATTGGCCCCCTGCTTAAAGAGTTTGAGGACCCCTGCCACAGAGTAACACCCAGTGTTCCCAAACAGCAAAGCCTTTTGATATCTCAATCAAACTGTCAGCAGACAGCAATTTTAAGAGAAACTTTTTTAAGAGTAATTGTTTCTCGTTTCCTTCCACTGAGAACTGGAGCATACCAGGACAGGATAAACATGGTAAACTTGCAAACACATTAGATACTCTAACACATGTTGGTCACGAAACTTCTTCAGCTTTATCTTCTAGGTAAGTAAAGCACTATTAAGCCTGATGGTGCAACTACACAATTAACTGCTCACAGGCTGTCATTTTCAGTTCATCAGATGGGAACCTTTTGTGATCCTGGGCCCTTCATTTCCCAGCCAGAGTATTAAGGAGCTGGGATGTTTTACATTCAAACTTTAACCAGTGTTCACCTTTGCATATACTGTCCCTCAGTGCTGCCCACTGGGCAATTAAACCTGCAGTGGATGGTTGCTGAGCATGGACAAAGATTTCTTTTCTCCTGGGAGTCCACAGAGAAGCCACAGTAGGATTAATAATTTTCAAGCCCAGTTATTCAAGTTGCAGGTTCCAATTGTTGCAAGGTGAGGGTTGAGTTGTACGCTGGCATTAAAGAGCACGAGTTAATCACAGCCTCTGCTTGGGTGGAAATAAACAAGCCTAGGGCTTGGATCTTCCTCTGCACTCTGCTGAATAAGGGATGAGAAAACTGAGGGACTCTCGGACATTTTCTTTATTTTTGTCAACAAGAAGGCTAGAACAACTTGGTACCATGCTAATCCAGCAGCTAGAGAAAGAGAACATGACTATTAAGAGCTCTTTACTGAACTCAGGACAGGACAGACTTCAGAGGCTTGCGATTATTGTTCCTCTTGAAATGCAGGAAGAAGGGAGGTTCTACATCTTCTTTGCTGTCACTACCTTTGGATTATTTTTCAGCAGGCTGTTTGAGGTGTAGATAAGTAACCCACTCAGAGAGAGGTTCCTTCAGCTCTTCCTGATCTTGCAGATGTCTGGAAGCAGGTGCCACATGGTGGTGTGGACTTAGCAGCTCAAATCAGTGTTGGCCTGGGGACTGCCACGCTCCAGTCTTGGGAGCTTTACTGGCCTTATTTCCCTTCCCCACTGTATTTTTCACTGAATGTTCCGATACTCTAATTGCCATATGGCTTGCATTAGCTGCGTTTTTGCTGTACACGAGCCATCTTAAGTCTCTGTTAATATGGATAATCAAGAACTGATTGCATGATGCCGTGGGGGACAGAAAAAGTTTAAAAGAAATGGTCTGTAACACATACCTTAGCCCCTCCTTTCCATTTGCTGTTTTCTGATCCCAGTCCAGAAGTTTTTTCTGAGATGTTGTTGCTCCAAGAGCACCTCAGGCACAGCAGCTAGAGCCTGGCAGAGCTTGAGGAGCAGGGAAAAAGGAGAGCTGAAAGACAGAGGGAGGGGGAGAAGAAAATACATGTATTTCTCAGCTCTTGTAATAACTGAAAGAAGATGGGCAACTCTGTTAACTTTTTTTTTTTTTCTGAAGGAAATTTTCCTCTACATCTTATTATGCCAAGGTCAGAGATGGTTTGTATGTACTGCAGTCTGTGGTCACAAATCACATTCACGCTGAACAACCATTTTGATTTCTATACACTGTCTCCTTGTCATACAGCGACACTATCAACACCTGCATGCAGACCATGGACCTCAGCCCAGCAGGAATTCCAGAGATGTTAACAAATCTCATTTAACCTCCCCAGCCTCCGCTAGGAAGCTGTGATTTTCAATGTAAATAACAAAATGGCCTATACACACTATTTCTGAAATCTGAGGACAGCAAGACCACAGAACTGGCTGATGCCTGGCCTGATGTTTGCTACAACTTTCTGTAAAAGGTCCCCATTGGGAAAGCGATTGAGAGCCCTCTTCCTGGGAGTGAGCCATCACAAACAACAGTCTCTTCTTCCTGCCGGGCAGCTTCTCAAAACTTGCTTTCTCAAGCTCCTGAATGGCACCACTCTGCTTAATGGCACAGCCCATCACACACCGTGACAGGAGGCACTACTATTTATCCATCTGCTTCCCCTGCACCTCCCCAGTTAGCTTAAAGCGTGTATGAAGGGCAATGGAAGCATTCTCCTGAGCCTTGTGAGGGTCCCCACAGGGACAAAGAACATTCCCAGGCAAGGCTGAATTTCTCTCATTATTCCTTCTGGCTCCTCCTTCCCAGGCTATGTCCTCCACTGGGCTTTGCGCCCAAAGACAGTTTTTCTCAGGAAGGTGCAGACAGCAATGCCTGCATTTCCCCTTTTTATGTCGGAACGGCTCAGGGCTTGAAATGATTAAAGGTGATTAGTCTGACCAGTAAGGCATTTACCACCAGCTTGCCAACTGGATCCCATCTGATTTTCATCAAGAAAACAAAGCCAACCACCATTTCGATGACTTAGAATGAGGTGCTGATTTATATTTATTTCAGTCGAAATTTTAAGCCTTTGCGAAGAGGATAAAGTTCCACTGAGTCTGAGTGACAGATCCTAACATAAGAAGCTTTAGAATTTTATTCATTTATAAGAGTGTATTTGTATTCACTGTAATGCGTGACAATTCCAAATAACCATCTTTTTTTTAAATTGTGGTTTTATTGAAATAGAAAAAATATGTTAACAGAAGCCTGTGTTCAGAAATCCAGTCTTTGCAACGTATTTTATGCAAATAGCTATCCTTCAAGGTTACTGTCTGGCCTCCCTAGGTGGGGAGAGAGCTTGCTAGTGAGACACCGAACCTGCAACCAGCAGAAAAAGAGGAGTTAAGTCCTGATTTCACCTCGGTCTAGCTGATACAATGCATTGACCTCAGTGCTGACAGCCTAACTCAGGTTTAACTAGGTCTGCTGGTGTTTCCATCGCAGCTGTGCTAACATTACCCCTCTCCAAGCTCACACCATGCCTCCTGCTCCAGCTCTGCTCCACATTCCCTGCTCCTTTTCTGGTAGCTGTGCTGTGGTTTATGACTGAGTAAATATAAAGGACAAGTGTGAAAGGCTAAAAATCTTTCATCCTGCTCTTCAGAGGTGAAGAGCTAATGTACTAGCCAGCATCACCATGGAGCAGAGGCATCTTGAGAAAAATGAACAGAAAACAGGAGGAAACCAACATTTTGAAAAATGACCCGTAACTTCAAAAGAGCATTAATCTCCCTATAGATAAATGTACTGAGATTAGAGGACACCGGGGATGTTTAATGATTCAGTGGGAGAACTTTTCAAAGGTAAAAAAAGGAGTAATCACCTCCTCGCCATTCGTATTTATTGTTATTTTGGGGTTTATTAATATTATTGAATATTTGTGTTTCAAAATTTCCTCTGCAGTACCTAAAGGGGATGATGACAGACACTACAGGAAAGCTTAAAATAGGTATTAATCTATAAGGATGTGAAAAAAAAAAATAGAAGCCAATTGCAGAAAAACAGCTACTTTTTTTTTTTTTTTTTTTTTTTTTTTTTTTTTTTTTTTTTGTCTTAGATGCTGAGTTAGCTCTCCAAACTAAATGTCTGTGAAAGTTGACCGGAGGATGACATTTCTGTTTTGTGCCAGCTCTTCAGGTTGTGACATTTCTTGTTGCTGCTGTGGTTTTTACTCTGTACAATGACAAAAACAACCTGCTTCTATTGTCTGCACAAAATGGAGCTGTGCCGAAGTGCCAGTTGTCAGTATCCAACGCTTGCGCCTGTGACTCCTGGTGATGGCAGGGCTGCCCTGGGACACAGGGCTCTTCTCGATTGCTTTTCAAGCTCTCAGAAGAAGCCTTGCTGAAACGGATACCTTCCTGTAAAACATCCGAGCGGTGAAGCAGCCTATTTCCCATATGATAAATGAACAGCACGTACTAACCAGCTCTAATGGGCAGGATACGGGTGAGTGGCTCGAAATTGGTATAAGAATAAGAACAAATGGAATGGACTGAGGGATAGGAAAAATGCCCATTTGCAGTGCATTTCTTGTCACAAGAATAGAGATGGATTTCTCTAAGCACGGTGATATCCCCTTTTGCCCCAATGATAGCATTTATGAAGAGAGTGCTGCTGCTGCAGTCTATGATTCAATGGGAACAGAATGAAAATGACAGCAAACGTATTTAAAATTCACATCCCAAATATTTTTTTCTTTGCATATTTACACTCTTGATTGGCATTAGCATGCAGTCTGGTACCACATGAAAGCACAGACTAAGTTCATCAAAGATAACAAGTAATTCTGAGTAATGACTAAATGGCATTCCCAGGTATCTACTTTTAAAAAAGGAAATGAATAGTTCTGGTTGTAATTACCCACTCGGGTTCCATATACAAAGCTAGCATTTATGAATATCGAACTAGGGTCTATTTGACTACGTTAGGTATGTGTCAGTTTACTTTTCTAATAAAAAAAAAATCAGTCATTATCACTAGAACTGTTTGTTAAAGTTGAAGGGAGATACATCTTTAATAGGGATGTCATTTATTCATTACAATTAAAATATATATATCCACTTGTCACTCGGATGAGTCTAGTTTCTTGTCTCATCTCAACTTATTGACATCACACATGAAAAGAGCTTTCTTACTGCATTCCTGTTGGAGCTTAAAACCTTTACAATGGTTTATAGATGAACTAGTATTTTAAAAATCAGGACTGCTGAGGCTTAAGATTGTAGTGACAATTACATGGTGTTTTGTTGCAAAGCTAACAATTTGCATGGGATTGATGATAACTTGACATTAAGCAAATAAAGTATTATTATTGTAATTTAGTACAGATTTTTTTAGAAAACACTGCCTTGGACCAATGCACAGATGTCTACCACAGTGCTATGGTATCTCTGCCATGCAAAATATTAACCAGTTAAATACCATTGAACTTGGCATTTGTAACTGCATGATGCAAATGCAGAACTGCCAAACTGTACACACTAAGGCATGTGAGAAACTCCTTCCAGGGGATTAGCTCTGCTGTAGATCATTTATCACTATGAAGGAATTCGTGCTTACAAGACTGACCTGGGAAGACCTGCTATGATTGTACGTGGTAGCACACAAGCCTGAGAGATATTGTTGCTAGATTAAGAGATTTTTCACAATTTTTTAACCTATTTATTGCTGACTCTGCTAATAGCTGCATCCTCACTAGAAAACATCTAAAGATGTTACCTGTACCAACTATATTTTGATAGAGCACTGATTTTCAAAGAACATCTGAAAATCTTGCTCAACAGAGAAACAGGCAAGACGCTTTTCCTGACATAGCCAGTACCAGGTGTTAGGAACAGCTTTAAGATATTCAAGATAGGTCTAAAGTACTATGTATGCCTGTCCTTATATACACTACGAAAATAGGATAGGAAAATAATTTTATTCAATGCACAAAATAGTATGTAGTGAAGCAGGATAAAGCCTGGGAATTTTGAACCACAGCCCTGGCGCAGCTCTTTCACTGATGAGGAATTTATGGAGTACAGTGGAAAATATTTGTTCTTTCTCAGGAGATGCACTTTGGGATTTGGTGCTACAGCATCTTGGCTTTTGATATATATTCTTCAAAGTCATATTGGCAGTCTCACTCAGGGCTAATCCTTTATTTCTCCTAACGGGATGAGTGCAAAAGAAAACCAGGAGGGCACTGCCCACTCCAGTGTTACTCACTCGAGAGCAGTCTGATGCTGTGATGCACCTTCTTGGCACATGTGGTTTAATGGCTTGATGGTGTGTAGGCAGCCCAGCCTTCAGTATTTCAACTCCTAACTGAAAATTAGCAGTCCTGCTTGTCTGATAGGACTCAGTTGTGTGAGGAGATACAGGCATCCTTGGTTCCCATAAGGGGCAGATGAAGAATCACTGGGAAGTCAAATTGTCCGTTCAGTGTATCCCTTAAGCGAACATTATCATCAACATCAGTGTGGAATTACACCTCTCATTTAAAACTGGGCATGTGCTGGCAGCACTCCTCAGCTTTAATAATGAGAAAAGAAAGGTCTCTGGTGCCCTGTCAGCTGTCTAGGAACATAAACTCCCCACATGGAGGGGGGAAAAAATGTTGCCTCTTCTAGTGCTGATTAGCGGTGTGACATCTTCCCAGGGACTGTCAGTTCTGAGAAAATATTATACACTGTGATAAAACACATGCACCTACATAACCTAGTGTTGCGTTGGGGTTATGTATAGATTAATGATACAGTTCTCACAAGATAAAATACATTGGCTGATGCTTTAATACCTTGAGAATATTACTCACTGCTAAGTCAATAGATTTTTTTTTTTAAGAAGTATTTTTCACAAACAGCTATCTTGCCCTCCCATCCCCATATTGTCTCTGAAAGCAATGAGGGCATCTCCATAATTTTCCTTCCTGTTATTCCCTACTGTGGCTTTACTTGTTTGAGTCCATTTTGATGCAATTTCTGTGTTCTGTACAAGCCACTGTTTTGTGCTTTATCACTTAAGATTTTCAAGTATCATTACTTGAGTCACAGATTGTAAATTTCACAATATAGCAGTGATACATTTGAACACCACAGATGAAATTTACTGTGGTTTGTTTTCATTTATACTGAATTCACTCAAATTGCTATCTTTTGAGCATGCACAGAGTATACTGTTACACTTCTCTTTACAAGGCATTGCTATTGTTTTCATTATTAACATTCTACAGTTTAATCATTAAACAATTTTTAAAGGCATTTTTCCTCCATTTAAATATGCAAAGATTTGCGAATTTTAACCTAGAACAAGATCATGAGATTTCTGCTGTGTTGTATCTGTTTCCAGTTGTCTCCACAGCACATCAACTGTAATAATAATTTGTCCTGTGCGTTGCCAAAGCGCAATACAGCAGATTGCATGTTCCAACGGGCCAAGCCACTTTTGTCATTTTAAGTTTCAATAACAAATTGTTAAACAGAAATAAACAGAACAACACATGTAAAATATTTATCATGCTACTTATCCTTGTCCTTTATATATTAAAAAATCCATTGTTCTTGTAAATATATAGCAGTAGACAAAAAAGTCCATGTTAGGATTTACCAAAGATAAACAGAGGAGAGAGTTGTAACGTCTCAAAGGCACTGCCCAGTGCCAGTCTGCTCCAGATCACAAGATGTTGCTGCAGCCACTGTGCTTCCCCCTGTTCCCACTGCAGTGACACCAGGGCCTGGAAGCCCTTCTGCAACCTGTGCTGTGCATTGGGTAGAAGATCCACCTGGTTGCAAAATGTTCCACTGGGGTTTCTGCAGAAGAAAGTGCACATTTTCTTTTGTTTTATCCCCACTGGAGACACCAGTTTCTTGGGTTTATGCACACAGACAGCACTCTTCCTGGAGTTGCTGGGAGGGGTGGCATTGCTGGACCTGTTTTTATCGCTGTACCACCTAGTTCAGTTCTGAGCCAGGTAAGTCAGAATAGAGCCAGGTTCTCCAATGTTTCCCATGGATGCACTGGTGATGCTGCATCCTCTGGGGCAGAAGCTGCTGACAGTTGGCTACATGTGAAAACCATTCTAAGTCCATGAACAAAAGGAATGAAGCAAATGAAAGGAGAAGCTGACAAACTCAGCACAGCCTGTCTTGCAAAGGGCTGATAGAGAATGAAGAATCTGGTTGCTTTTCTCCACGTCTGCTGAAGTATTTCCAGCAGGGACATGGCTATGACGGATACGTGTGCAAAGGGTGGAAGCAGTGGCAGGCATCCCAGGAGGAGCATGGAGTCTGTCTGATTGTGCAGAGATAGGGTTAGAAAATCCAAGGCTGACTGGGAGTTGAGTCTGGCAAGGGATGTGAAGGGCAACAAAAAAGGATTCATGACCTTAAAGGGTTTTTTCCAATCTAAATGATTCTATGATTCTAAGTTCATAAGCAGCAAAAGGAAGGTCATGGAAAATGTGGGCCCGCTGCTGAATGCAGCAAGGGAAAGGGTGACAAAAGGTATGGAGAAGGCTGAGGTACTCAGTGTCTCAGTCTCTACCAGGAAAGCAATCCTTCAGGAATTCCAGGCCCTTGACACCAGAGGGAAAGTCTGGGAGAAGGAAGACTTACCCTGGTGGAGGAGGAACTGTTTAGGGTGCACTTAAACTGTATGTATATAACTGCATGGGCCCTGACAGGACTCACTCACGAGTGGTGAGGGAGGTGGTTTTTGCAAGGGATATTGCAAGGACATTCCTGATTATCTTTGAATGATCATAGCATCTGGGAGAGGTTCCTGAAGACTGAAAGAGAGCAAATACCACTCCTATCTTCAAGAAGGCAAGAACAAAGATCCCAGGAACTACAAGCCAGTCAGCCCCCCCTCAGTCTCTGGGAAGGTGATGGAGAAAAATCTTCTTGGAAAGCATTTCCAAATACACGAAGGACAAGAAGGTGACGGGGAGTAGTCAGCAAGGATTTACAAAGGGGAGCACATGCTTGACCAATATGATAGCCTTCTACAATGACAAGACTAGGTTGGTGGACAAGGGGAGAGCAGTGGATACTGTTTACCTTGACTTTAGTAAAGCCTCTGGCATCATCTCCTGTAACATCACAGACAAGCTGACAAAATACGGGTTAGAAAAGTGGACAGTGAGGTGGATTAAAAGCTAGCTGAATGACCAAGTCCAGAGAGTTGTGATCTGTGGCCCAAAGTCCAGGCAAGTCACTAGTGGCACAAGTCACAGGGCTCAATACTGGGGCCAATGCACCTTCATTAATGACTTCAATGATGAGACACTGCACCCTCAGCAAGTTCACATTAATA
>JAVJGJ010000037.1:59447899-59463314 GCA_035590215.1 Microhierax caerulescens
ACTTTGATAGGAGAACTGGGCGGACAGGAATCCCATAAAGTTCAACAAGGGGAAATTCAGCCTCACATATGGGGAGGAATAATCCCAGGCATCAGCACACACCAGGGGCAACTGGCTGGAAAGCATCTGTGCCAAGAAAGACATTGGGTTCCTGGTGGATAACAAGCTGACCATGAGCCGGCAATGCACCCCTGTGGCAAAACAGACCAACAGTACCCTGGGCTGCATTAGGAGGAGTGTTACCAGCAGGTAAGGTGATCCCTCCTGTGTATACAGCACTGGTGAGACCACACCTGGAGTGCACGCTGAGTCCAATTCCGGGCTCCTCGGTACCATGCAGATAGGGACTTACTGAAGCAAGTCCAGCTAAGGGCCACTAGATGATCTCTCACAAGAGGAAAGGCTGAGAGAGCTTGGTCTTCTCAGCCTGGAGAAGAGAAGGCTTAGGGGGTCTTATTAATTTATATAAATAACTTATGGGAAGGAGTGACAAGACAGAGCCAGGTTCCTGTCAGTGGTGCCCAGTGATACAAAAGGCAAAGGACACAAAACACAAGAAATCCCATCTGAACAGAAGAAAACACTCTTTTACTGTGAGAGTGGTGAAACACTGGAGCACATTGCCCAGAGAGGTTGTAGAGTCTCTGTCTGTGGAGCTATTCAAAGCCTGACTGGACATGGTCCTGGGCAACCTGCTCTAGGAGGCTCTGCTTGAGCAATGGGGTTGGGCCAGATGGTCCCTTCTAACCTCAGCTGTTCTGTGATCCTGTAACAATGGATATTATCCATCCTGCAGATCTAGGGATCCTTTTTTGTTCCAGTACCACCTAACATGGGTCATTTTCATCAGATCAAGTTTTGCAAGATGGCAACTGGAGGTTATCCATCCAACACAGAGTGATCAGGGTGTTCTAAGAGTAGTAGGGAAGGAATCAGCCATGACATCCAGTTGAACCCAGCCATTTCAGTGTTTAATACATCATCTCATTTGGCGTCAGCCAACAGACACGGCCTATCCCATGATTTCACATGGGCAATCAAACAATGTTCACATTATAACAAATTAGGAGAACCCTGTTGGCATTGTCTGTAACCTTAGCTCACCCCTGTGAGAGATGATTTACCTGAAAGGCAGTAATAAACGAGGCCTTCTCAGAAAGAAGAGCCCTTTATGAGAAACCTGGACAGGGTTAGGGCTGAGGAACTGCAAGGAAGAACTTTTATCACAGTAATTTTGCTGGACTGCTCCACAGGGAGCTGTAGAGAGGACTAGGGAGTCTCAGAGAGTAGACATTTCAGGATCTGTAATACTCTCCCTGAACCACAGTCCCCAGTCAGAACACCACTAAACTTTAGGAAAGTCTACATCACATTTTATGCAGCTTAGGACCATTTCTTATTAGAGCTGGAAAGACTAGATATAAATCTCTGTCCAAAACAGTAATCCTCTTATATTTCATTACTAGCACCACAAGCCTCTGTGAAGTGGTCTCTATCAGAACCGTAATAACAATGGGTTGTGGCTAAGCTCTCTATCCCAAGTTCAGTCAGAGCAAACTCACTAACACATTCAATCTGTGCCTGCCTTTGATTTATTACTAGTCCCTAAGCTTTCCACAGTCAGGTATGTGTCTGCAGCAGCAGCTAGCAAGCTGAGAGGGAAGGAAAAAGAGATTCTTGCATCACATCTCTGCTACACCTGGCTATGGAAGCACTTCATTTCAGGACATGTTATCTTAACAAGCTGCTGAAGATAGCTCAAACTAATCTGTTATTTTGCTTTGCTATGAATTGGATAGTGTATAACTCTTAGCTGAGAGCTGGCAGCTGACTACAAGGGCTCTTCTGCTCCATCTAGGGGAATATTCAACCAGGTGAATTAAAACTAATCTGATATTTGTCCTTACGTGGAACAGAAGTGTTCACGTGGGCAATTACTGAATTGCAACTATCAACCACGTCAACAGATGAGGAGCAGCTAAGGACAATTTCTGACTTTCTCCTTTCAGTTCTGTGTGTCCTGATCTACTCAGCAAGAATGAGAGACTCAGTCTTAGGTGCTGGCCCTGTTTCTTCCACCATGTCGTTAAACTTGCACTTAAGCTCCAAGGACAGTTCAACTGGACTAGATTAGTCTTTTTGTCTTTTGGGTGTCCAGGGCATGAAATACCCTGTGTTGGGACTGTGCAGACATACCCAATGGCTCTCCAAAAACAGACGCTGCCTTTAAAACAATTGAAGTCTACTTTAGCCTTTGCTACAGGCAGGGAAGCTCTGCTTTTTGACAGTAACCTATGAGATGAAGGACAAAACCACAAAAGTTTGGTGCTTCATCTCCAGCAAAGTCAGTGCATACTTCCCAGGTGATGGCCTTTCCTAGTAGTCACTTCTGACTGTTTCTCTTTAAAACTATTATTGCATACATCTTGCAGTTGATATTCGTATTGAGTATGTGTTTTCCACGTGCATATTCTCTCCCCACACATTTGCACACATGCATATCTTCATTTCCAACAAGTGAAGCTGTACATTGGTCAAGTAATAGCTATGTAGATAATTTTTGTAAATAAATGGAAGTTTGGAATATGCTTATCTTCCTTTCAGTAGGATAGTAAAGAAAAAAATAGTACAAAATAAGAACAAATTCTTCACCTTTTCACTGAAAATTGGGTATAATTAATTTTTAAATTATCCTTCAGCTAAAAATGCCATTGAGTTCTTGCGCTATCACACTCAGAAGCCACATAACAAATGCACTGTTAACTTGTCACAGGTGGCCACGGCTATTTACTGTCAAACCTTTAAGCAAGTGTTATTATATTCTAATTGTTTCCTATAAGCAAATAACACCATGAAGGGAAAAAACAGTGATGCATGTGGCGTTGTCCAGGTAGTTAAACTGTTTCTCCTCAGCTCCAACAGCACCACACACAGGTCTGTGCCGGTGAACTTACTCGTGGTCAGAGCTCAACAACTATTTTTAGAACCAGCCCTGGATTTTGTGACTATTTTTGTTGTTAGACAGCCATCTTGTGGTGCATCTTATTAACAATAAATAATAAAATAAAAAGTCTATTACAGTTAAGAAATTGTAGTCCACAAAGACACTGGTGGTTTTACATCTTCTACGTATCCACTCTCCTCAAAGCTCCTTTTGAAAAGGAAATAACCTAATCTCAAATTGCACTTCTGAGTCATAACAATATTTGCTAGGGACTGGGGAAGAGGACGTATTTCTTTTTGCATTTTTAAAAAACTGAATTGAAAGGGTTTGGAGTGCAAACAAATAGCTACAATTTACAGCGGAGTCTTACCCCTTCTCTAACAACTGATGTATTGATCAAGGCAGGAGACAGGTGGTCTAGCTTTATGAAAGAGCTATATATAGGTTTTTTGCAGCCTCAAGACATTAAATATTCTGGAAACCTTTAAATTCAAATAATACCTGTTGTTACTGGAGTTATATATATAAAAAAATAAATCTTTAAAAATAGCAAAAGCACATTTTGAAATGTCATTTGGGATACTTACAGATTGCAAGAGTTTTCCAGTGGTGGGGGTATTTTACATGGTACTTAAAATTCCTGTTTTCAAATGTGTATTTAACTGAAAAACATAAACCCATCTGATCTAAAGTCAATAAAACAATTCAGAAACTGCTTTAAATTTTGGTAGATTTCCCCTTTCATAAGATGCAAATCCTCACACAGTGCTGAATAACAAAATAAAGCAGTGTGCAAAATATTACTGAGCTTCTGAAAAAACAGTGTTTAGAGGCAAACCAAAACCCAAGTCTTTCCATAAAACAGAATGCCTCTTGAAATTTTTCTCTCTGCAGCTTTGAATGAGACCCTGACTTTTTTTCTGTATGTATATAACTGTTCTCTTGTCCATTAATAAGCTATAACTATCTATTATCCTTTCACTGAGAGGAAAAAAGCACTATGTAAGCCAAAGATCATTACTGGTCCACCCTCTACTCTCAGTGAAGTCAGTGAAAATGAAAAGGTAGAATAATATACAATGTTTAGCATCTTATCTAAAAAATTCAGGTTTAAATTTAAAAAAACACAGGATTATGCAATTGCAGGACTTAGTCATCATTGCTCATCTTGTCCAGTGTTTCTTCTAGGTGGACAATAGCCTTTCATGAAAATAAGATCACAAGAGAAGGATTATTTAAGAATCAAACAGGGAAGGGAAAGTAAAAGGAAAGAAGACCAGCCATGGGGTGAACCCTTAAGAACAGACTAGGGTAGACCAGACTCGACTTGACTAGACTAGACTATTTCTGTTGGAAGGGACCTACAATGATCACCTGGTCCAACTGCCCAAAAAGAGAAACTGCTTCAGGACAAAAACTGGAGAGCAGACAGATGCAATTCTCAGAACAATGCTGAATACTTTTAGCTCAGACTTTTTCTAACCAAGTAATGAACAATCCATGCAAGTGAAGCCATGAACATGGGCCACTGATGGAAAGGCACTCTGCTTTCTTTCAATCTCCCTAAAAGTTAGATGACAATAATCCAAGCAGAGATATTTGCAGACCTCATCATGACGTTGTTCTATAGCTTTCTGTATCTTTCAACCATAATCCCACATTCTTTTCACAGCGTAGCTATGAAAAATGAAGGCAGTGTTCTAGTAATGTTGTTACTATTGATATGTGTATTGGCAAAATCATTTCCCTGTTTCTCTTCCCTCGTTATTCCTAAAACATAGCATTGTTTGATGTTGACATCATCACCTACAGTGAACTTTCAACTCCTCTTTGAGCCACTCATCCACCAAGACAGACAGTGAGCAAGCCTACACAGTGCAATACAGACATATCTGAGCTGGCCCTGAAGAGTTAATCTGAATACGAAGGACACCATAGCCAAAACCCCATGCCAAGGCAAAGCAGCCCTACTGAAGAGTACTCAGTGCTAGCTCAGATTTTGCTGTGCCCTGTAATGACTCCAAGTTATAAATGTGGCCCTTCTGATTCACAGTTCTTTGGACTGGGTAATTGCATTTAATTAGGTAACTCTCTGTAAAGCAACCTGTATTCATTATCTGCTTCCTGGTCAATCTTTATGCCATCTTTAAACCATCCAGGCGAAGAGTCTGTATTATCATCTACACAATTGATTTTTAAAAGAGCATTGAAGTACTTTAATAACCCCTTTGGAAACTGCTGGAGACACCCAGCTCTGTCAGCCTGGTATCAGCTGCATTTCAAGGACTCTCAGTAATCCAGTTTAAATCTGTATGCTGTGCATGCTGGTTGTCCCACATGAATGACATCTTTTATTCAGAATGTTCAGTATTATATCAAACCCACTGGAGAAATCCAACACTACTGTATCAATACAACTGTCTTGTTCCATCAGATTCAGAGTTCACTATAAAATAAGCATGATGAGTTTGTTTGGAAAGAAACATTTACTTTCCAAGAAATGACGTTGATTCACATTTTAAGTTCGTAATTGTATTTTTAACAAAATAAACTGGTTTGTTACTTGGTATGGGATTTAAGCAAATAAGTAGATCCATGAGTTTCCTTTACTTTCTCTAGAACAATGCTGGAAACTCACTGGAATGTCTTTAGGTTTCCAAGATAATTTGAAAAGTAGTGTTATTTAGTACCATTTCAAGAAGAATTTTAACAGTACATTAATTATATATATATTATATATTTAATACATGAATTATATATATATTATATATTTAATTTTAGACCATGCTACCAGATAATCTTTTTTCTACCTTCCTTAGGTAGAGTAACTGTTCTATTCTATCCAGAAAACGAGATGTTTGTTACAGGGATCTTGTCATCACATCACGTCACATGAAGAAGCCAGTTTCCCTGGTCTACACCTTGTAACTTGGGCAACTGTGTGATCAGACACAAGCCTGGCACCTACACACTAATCTCTGACCAGCAATGTTCACTAAGCAGGTCCTTTGTTCAAGCTTGCCACGTGTAACTGAAAATAACACCATTAAATAGCTGATGGGTTTTTAGGAATTCAGATTTCAAAGCTTTGACACCACAGAGTTGGTCACTGTTCACTGAGCAGGCTCTGCCAACAGTACCTCTTCAGTACCCCAGACATGATTTATAGCTGGTTTTCTGGCAAATCTCTTGAAGAAGGGAATGATGCAAACCGCCTTCCCCAAATCATCATCATTTTTACTGCTGGGAAGCAAAATGTGCACTACATATAGTGACATGGACCAGAGGAGCTTGACTGTTCCCACCTCCAGTGCCTACCATTTTCCTTTTGACCACATTTGTATAAAGTCACACAACACTGCCAGCATGAATAGCTGATGCCAAGTTGCTTGCTCTGTAAAAGGAGAGAACATCTGCAGCAGAGAATACTATGAATGTATGGCTCCAAACCCGTCAGTGACTGTCGAAAACAAGGGGTTTGGAAACACGGATGGGAATGTTGTGCCTGTTCCATACAACTGTAGCAGCCTGCACTTCCTAGCCAGCTCTTAACCTGGAAGAACAGCCAAAGCACTGATGGATGAGGCCTCAGTATACTGAAATCAGAGGTGAAAAAATAACCTCCCATTAGCTTAAATGGATTTTTGATTTCCCACTGATCAATATAACATTGAGTGTGTTTTGATTCACATTACATTTTCTGGATCATAACATCATTCTGGGATATACATATAATTAGCATCTTGTAATTAAAGAGAGGGGAAAACCAAAAGCTGAACAGGCAGGGTGTTAATAGTTTCTGAACTTTGCTTCAGAATCTGACCCACACCCTTATCCTTAACCTGCTCCCTTGGGCATTCTGTCAGCTGACTACGTATTCCCTTAAGACAACCCTTACATGAGGTATTAATAGAGAGATAGTTTACAAAAGTGATAAATATCTTCACCTAGGCTACTAATTTACTATATTTTACTGTTTAGTTGAGCTTTTTTTTTTTTTTTTCAGACCTTGAAAACAACATGGCTACAGTTTCACTTTTAGGGTCATTTTACTGACATGGAAAGAAAAATTGTTCTTTTGTAATTTTTTTATCTAAATCTTTGTAAAAACTTTTTATAATGCTGTCTGCCTTTCAACATTAGTTTCACATCATTTTTACTCTTCCTACTGGAAAAGATGGTCTATTTGACTCAAAGGAAGAATGAAGTGTTATCTCTTCTTCATTAGAAAAGAGAAGAGTGGTATCACTTGGCAGCAATAACTGTGCCTATTACATGCTGCACATTTCATTTCATTTATCATAATATGCTAATATAGACTCACTGTAGACACCTTTACTTCTATTTCTTGTCCCATATTTATTTTCAAACCAGTCCATCTTCTAGAAGATAGGAATACAGGTTTGTTAAGCACAGCAAAATCACAAAGCCATCTCATGCAGCCACGAGCTTCCAGCTGTCTGTGGATAGATGGCTCACGCTGTAACTGCTGTTGGCATTTCATTCTTAAGCATATTTACAACTATCACGGATAAGCTTGCTTAAAGCTGGAGATTTGTATTATTTCTTTCTATTACAGCCATGCAGAAAAACTTTCTTTTTCTATTCCTGTCTGTCCCTAATCTGCAGTTGTATGTACAGAATTAGCAGGTAATGCAATATATTGTCATTAGGAAGGATTCTGTGTTAACTGTAAAGAAACCAGCTCTTCACGTGTTATTTAAAAGACAATAGATGTCACATTTAAGATGATAATGAGCACCAGAGCTAAAGTGAGATTAAAAACTTTTAAACGAACCTTAATTACATTTTTCAATTTTCTGCAATTGTCTGACAGTAAATCCCTCCTATGCCAGTCAGACCAGAATATGAGAGAGATTTTTGTGTTTTCCTTTCTTAAAACATTGGAAAGTCTTTTTGCAGGATTTTCTTGATACCTTTTATTCACCATGTCAGAATTGAGGGCTCAAAACTAAGTGGCCAAGGAAATGCTTCCCCTAATTACACAACATAAGCCCTCTACCGTATTTTTAGCTTTATTCTCAGTTCTTTCAGATTAGACTGGGAAGCAAAAGGCCTCAAATTCAGTTTGATACTATGAATAATTCACATTATTTCCTCTGACTCACTATGAGACTGTAAAGTTTGCTGCAGTGAATAGGCAGCACCTAGTGGTCTTGAAGTGCAACACCAGTTCAAGTTCTTAACAGTTCAAAGTTCTTGAAATAAACATTTCATGATCTAAAAGCAAGTATTAGATTTCAAGTGTGTATGTGTGTGCATGCACAAGAGTGTGTGTACTTGTGTTTGCAGGGGAGAGAAAACACTCAATTCTGCCTTGCTCTGTGATCTAGATCTTCATTTGGAGGGAATTTATCCTTTAGTATTTCACAGACAAATACAAAAAAGAAAACAAACTCCTGATTTTTTAAAAGCTATTGGTTACAATGGAGCCAAACTATACGAATACTCCAGATTTTTAGAAAAATCTGCTATTCTTTATAGTGACTAAAGTACTTTAATGCCTTCATCTAATCGCAACCCTTCAATTTTAAATTCAAGGCCTCCAAGTTAGTCATAATAATTAGCAGTATTGATTATCAAACCTTAGAGTTTATTTCTGTTTAAATGAACCAAGTTTGAAAGCTATCCAACAAATAGATGTCTGGAACTGCTAGGAAAAGCACAGAATTAAAAGTAAGGAGGAAACTTGGTCAGTTAAGCTCATTATAGCAACCTGAGCTCCACAAGACTGAAACATACCTTGAATATGTTTCATGTTTTATCATATTACAGTACTCAGAGATTATTGGATCATTAGCTTTGATTTCATTCTAAGAACTTGTTTGTAGATCCATTTATCTGCAGATTTTTTTTTCTCTCTATTGAATGACTCACTTCAATAGAAAATATATCTAAAACTATTTGAAGCATTGCTAGAAACAGGAATGAGGTAAATATGCTTGCCTTAGGAAGACCACTCTGTACATATTTAGTGTTCTTCTGAACTTTATTGGAAAGTGCAATTAAAAAAAAAAAAAAGTATGTACCAGTTTGATTCCATAGAAGTAAATGAACACAGTCTCTTGTTTCCATTTCTGGGTATCCCGAAAGGCCACGATACAGGCAGAACAAGAGGAGAGTGGGAATTTCTTAGAACACTGGTAATCAGAAGCTGCAGCAGCCATCCCAGCCACTTACTGCCCACGTCTGGACTTTTCTGTTCTCCCACACTACATCCCACAGTTCATCTGGAGTCAGAGAGCTTTACCTGGATGGATGGATGGAGTTTCTTATTTCTTATACGTGTACTGAAGTTTTCAAAACTGCCATCATCTTTTACAATTAACTTCCTGTTACATTTAAAACAAATACAGAACTGAAAAGCTGAATGTAAAGCATAACTACAGAACTAAGGCCAAATCTGAAGCCGCTGTGCAGCTATGAAGCCATCCCACTGAAGTCAATGAGAAAGATATTGCTCCCTTGTGATAATAATTTTCTGTGAACCAAGAAATTCAGCAAAGTATAATTCTAAGAGACCCTTTCATTGTGGATGGGTAGCTGCTTGCTTTCACAGAACAGACCAGAGTTCCTGTGGCAGACCACACAAATCCACGGCAATAGCTAAAGGGTATTAGGTCTTCTGTGTCTCCAAATTTGTTCAAAAATGAAGGCTGAGTTCCTGTTTCTCCTGCTTATTTCTCTCCAGCTCTCTCAAGGGTCTCTGCATATGTAGAAATCAGTCCTGATCCGAGGAAGATGTGGAAAGCTGTCCAATCCTGCATGAAGAAAGGTATGGATTACATGCATAAAGCCTGTTCTCTATGCACATGATCTGCTTGATGTGTCAAAGGAAAGCTTATTCAGAAGTGACAGTGATCAGAATACAGCCCATTAACTCTCACACTAATGGCACTAGTAAAAAGTCCCTCCCTCACATAAAATCCTTTTATTGTCTTTGTACAAATTTTAAGGTACAATCAGGAGGCCATCTCATACTACTGATTTTTTAACCAAACTCTGCATTGAAATCAATGAGGAGACCTGCTTAAAATCAGTAGTAAGGTAAGGAATCTGCAGAGCTGTTTACAGTAGGACTTTTTCTAATTTTTATTTGTTTTCTTCTTTGACTTCATCATACTCACTCTGGCATATTGATACTGGATGATAAATATGCCATGCATATATCGAATTTGTCAAAAATGAGAACAATATGGATGCAATAATAATAATAATTTTTCAGGGGGAAAAAGACATTAAGGAATTAAAACAGGGTGTGATATCACTCAAAATTGCTATCATCTCAAATCCCATAATGGGTTCTGATAGCCTAGGAGGAAGGTTCTTTCAGTTCACTCACACAGTAAATAGAACATTCAAGTCTGGAAAGTAACAAAAATATTACAAAGAGGATTTATTGCTCAGAATAAAAATAGTTTGGAAAGTATATCTAAAATTCACATGGGAATCACAGTTGACCACCTGGAAAAAAGAGGGAAAATTATTCAGAGTTTCTGAAAGCAGGGAAAAAAGGTAATTGTTTATTTCCACCAAAGATAAAAGTTGCATATAGATCCAGAATCTTGATATCTTGTCACATATTTATAAGTAGAAAAAGGAGCAATAAAGCTAACTGAAGCCACTGAGTTAATTTATATTTGACAATAGATTGTCTTAGGATATTAATCTGAGAGGGACAACCTGCATTCTGCTGTGCACCTTGAAGAAGCTGTATAAAACTTTCAGCTCTGAGGGGAAGAGAGAAGCTATACCCCTGTGCTTAGCGCTTCTTGCAGAGTAGCTCAAGACTACTACTTCTTGGATTACCCTTCTGAGGGGCTATAACTTTTCCAATATACTATAGCACAAACCTTGAAATCCTGCTTTTACACTACTCTGACAGTGTGCAGAGGTAAGCTTGCAGTTCTTATCTCATGTTCATTTTGACTGCCATTGTCTTAAAATGTATTTTGTCACCCTTTCCAAAATGGCAAATTCCAACGAGTTTATGAAGGAAATCCTCAAGACTTAACACACAAAATAACCACCTAGAATGTTTCAAATCAGTCTAAAACAGTACACAGCCCAAAATACCAGGGCTTCAGTTTCCCGTCTGTAATATGGGCAACCCTATAATATGGGTAATCCTTCAGATGTGTACTGAAAAGATAATTATGCCAGTAACGTTGTTCAGATGTTACAGTATAAGTATTGCAAAACAGACTGTGAGAAAGATTGATTAAAGAGACATGTAAATCAACAATACTGCTGTACTCAATTGAGTAGCAGGAGTTCCTTCTACTGGAACAATGACCAGTCAGCCAATATTCCATCAGTATCCTTTAAGGTTAGAGATTGGGTTTGACAGCTACGGAGGCTGATCTAGCCCATCAGCTCTGCTCTCTCCTCTCCTCTCCAAAAGAATACTTCATGTATTTTCTTTTAAATATCTATTTTAAAATAAATTCAACCTGGATCAAACCTAGAAAAGTACAAAACACAGTGGAAGGGAAAATAAACTGCATGCAAACAGAAAGAGTTTAGACCTAGGGCACAACGGAAAACATATAGGGGACATATACTAAAGGCTGTACAGTGGAAATTAACTGTACAGACACAAAATGACATCTCCAAACAGCTCACCACATTGAAGCAAGTCTCTTTTCACATTTCTAAACACAAACAGTACTAGCTGCCCTAAGAGTGTCTGGGATGTAGAGGAGGGATGGAAATATTAACTATGATTTGCCCTAAGAACACAGCTTGAAAATGTACTAAAATAGCCCTTTTTTCCCATACATCTGCTTATTAATAAAACAAGAGGTTTGAGGCCTTTTTTTTTTTCCTTTTGTTTCTTTGCTTTTTAAGAGGTCAGAAACTTTTTCTATTTCAACCATGCTGCTGCCCCCAGCTTTTTCCTACTGGCAAACTCCAATTGAATTTGTAATGAAAACATTGCAACTCAGACTATACTACCTACCGATTATGTTTCACCAAACAATTACAAAGAAATTAAATTCCCACCTCTTTCTCTGCTTTTCAAGCTAGCTTCTGATTTTTTTTTCCACATTGATCTTTTATTTGTGTACATAAACAGGTTGAAGTGTAGGCCAGGACATCCGTATAAGTTGTACAGCTTTATCAAAACATTTTTTTATATAGTAATATCAGTACATCCTTTTCATGTAGGTATGAATGTACTGATGCACATACACATAATACATCATATATACAAGCTCCCATTTAGGTAAAGTATATGAACCATACAAATCCAAATCTCTTTATAACAATAAGAGTATTCAATTATTATGAACAGTAACAGTATTTTGGTTTTAAAAAATTATGCCCACAGTCAAATTGATCCACGTTATAACTGTGCAGCTTAGATCACAGTTTTTTCTAACCCTGAAATCAAATGTTTTAAAACTTAAAAAAAAAGTTAAACGAACTAATCTGAGATGTATGCAACTAATTAAAAGGGTATTTAATCTTAATTCAGAATAATTTGTTTATGCCATAGAATATACTTTACACTTTCTAAATATCATCTTCAGTTCCTAAATACCATCTCTTTCCAGTTCAGCCAAAGAACCTATTTTCCATGGTTTTGATAATGACTCTTCCTCTAATGATCACTTTCTTGCATGGGTACAAGAGGAAGAAATCTAGATGAAGGCATCAGTCTCTCACAGCTCTCACAGCCAGAGAGATTAAAATGCTAATCAGGTCATCCAGAGATGGCAAGTAACACCAACAAATACTGTGTTATAACCTAATCCTTGGAGAAGAAATTACATTCCAAGTAATGAATTAGGTTGTCTGATATAAAGCAGCAAATTCAGAAGACTGTTTTGGAAGTCTATTTGAAAAACTTTCCATCAGCAGCTACTGGGGAAAACACCCCAAAAAACAACACCCCCCCAAAAAAAACCAAAAAACCCTGCAATAAAAATACTTGTTCTGTTTGGAGTGAAATAGTTGAGGGTATGACAAACCCATCTCTGAAGTATTGCAGGTTGTCCAGTGCTTCTTATTCTGCCTGAGATTCATAGTTTGATCTTGACAAACAAGGACCTATTGCTTTACTGGTTGGCTTGGATTGCTGACAAGTCTTTGGGTCTATTGGTCTTGGCTGATGGCAAGTTGAATATGAGTCATCTGCCCTGGCAGCTAAAAGGGCCAACTGTGTCCTCGGGTGCAGCAAGCACAGCATAGCTAGCCTGTTGAGGGAGGTGACTGTCCTGCTCTACACTGCACTGGTGTGGCCCCACCTCGAGCATTGTGTGCAGTTTTGGGCACCTCAAAGAGTCCAGAGGAGGGCAACCAAGATGGTGAAAGGTCTTGAGGGCAAGACTTATGAGAAGCACCTGAAGTCACTTGGTTTGTCCAGCCTGGAGAAGACGGAGGAGTAACCTCATCATGGTCTACAACTTCTTCAAGAAGGGCAGCAGAGGTGGAGGTGCTGACCTCTTCTCTCTGTTGACCAGCAACAGGACATGAGGAAATGGAATGAGCCTGTGTCAGGGGAAGTTCAGATTGAACATTAGAAAAAGGTTCTTCACTCAGAGGATGGTTGATCACAGGAACAGGCTCCTCAGGGAAGTGGCCACAGCACAAAACCTGTCAAAGTTCAAGGAGCAATTGGATGATGCTTTTAGTCATATGGTTTAATTTTAGGTAGTTCTGTGAGGAGCTGGAAGTTGGATTCAGCGATCCTTATAGGTCCCTTCCAATTTGAGATATTCTATGATTCTGTGATACTCAGTAGTTGACTATGCACGTCAGTGTGGGAAAGCTGAAAACAGATGGTGAAGGAAAAGTTTGGATGCCGCATACTAGCTAACATGAAAAATTTATGCATGCTTGCTGAGATGGCCCCAGTGAATAGCCAGAGAGGAATAAAAGGGTGCCAATGGCTGGTGATAGACTGCTACATGTGACAGACTGGAGGTGCAAAGGGATTCACTTCATTTATGTGGGTTCTCTGCAGCTGTTGACTCATTGGAAAATAGCTCTTCTACTGCACAGAAGATGCAAATGATTCAAAGTTACACAACTGAAGCCTGGTGTTCACAGTTCAGTTCATTTAATGAGGGACTGAAAATGAATATTGATGTTGCTGAGTATGTGCAGCTACAGAAATAGAGTGCTCAACCTAGATTCGTTTGAATTACCTTGTTTGAGAGTGAGTTGGTAGGACATAAAATAGTGTGTGGAACTATGGCTACTCTAATGACCAATAATGAATGTGGGCCAACAGTCTACAACATACCCAGTGGTCTGCATTTAGGATCCAATTTAGGAAGAGCTGAGCAATCATGAGAATCTATCAGAGCTACAGATGGGTCACAGCAAGTGCCTGATTTTGGAGAACATTATAATTCTAGAGGAAGGACCTAAGGGGGAAAAAGACCCAACTCAAGACAACAAGACAAAAATGTTATCTTGTTATGATGCTCTACTTGCTACATTATTTCACTCACAGTAATGGATTGCACCTTCAAATAACTAATTACACTTAATCAGTAAGAAGAGGGTGGGGTGAGAATAATGCACAAGAAGTGTTAGGATTGGTTTGTTAAGGTTGTTGTTTGGGGTTTTTTTGGTTTTAGGTTTAGATCATCGTACTTTTTTTGAAGAACTGCCAATATTTCTTGTTATGAAAATTAGTGCCAATTAAGAAAAAAAAATAAAATAGTTCTAGTTCTCTTTTGTTTGGTTGGGTTTAGTTCTCTTTTATTTTGTTGGGTTTTGTTCTTGACAACATAGCCTTATGGTCAAACTTCTCATCAAGAAAATTAGCTCTTGAGAAAATCATTCCTACTGTACAGCAATGTTTTCCTAAGTGTAAAGCCCAATCTGACATTCCCTTGTGGAACTGCCTTATCTTACAAATGGTAGTAAGAAGCTAGAATTTTCTCAAATATCCACTAGCTTTGGCTGCCCTAACCTCTGATGTTCAGAGGAATACTGCATCTACCTGTAGATCTCAGTTAAAACCACGAGTCCTTCCTGCCCCGGGAAGTCAGGCCCCCATCTTTGCTGCCGGCTGCTGCCGGAAGATCTGGATTCTGTGAACTCTAGGTCCTCAGTCCCCGGAGAGGCAGAAATTTCCTCAAAAATTACAGTGAGCAAGGCTCATCCCGATCATTTTCCTTCACATGATTTATGACACTACTTCCTTCAATGCCATTTTTAACTTTGCTTGGAAACTGAACAACGGAGCCAGCACAGGCGGTTGCTGTGCAGAGGTCGGTGCGCAGGAGCAAGCCCACCGCCCTGGCACACAGGTGTTGGGCCTGCATTTGGTGCTGGAAGCTGCCCACCCGCAGCCGACGGCAGGACGGCCGGCGGCGCCCTGCGCGGGGCTGCGCTGTCCGAGCGCCTGGCGGTCGGTGCCGCGCCGGGACGGCTCGTACCGGCCTTCGAAGCCAGGCCCGGCCGCGCGACCCGCGCCACGGGTCACCT
>JAVJGJ010000037.1:59463798-59491462 GCA_035590215.1 Microhierax caerulescens
CATGCGTCGCTGATGGAGCCGGGCTCGGGGCTGCCGCAGCGCAGGGTGGGGGGCGGCGGGCTGGACCTCGGGGCGGGCTCGGCGGGGGGGTCGCCGGCGCTCTCCGGGGGGCAGTCCCGCCGCAGGAAGCAGCCGCCGCGCCCGGCAGACTTCAAGCTGCAGGTGATCATCATCGGGTCGCGGGGGGTCGGCAAGACCAGCCTTATGGAGCGCTTCACCGACGACACCTTCTGCGAGGCCTGCAAGTCCACCGTGGGTAAGGGAGCGCGCCGGGCCGCGCCCGCCCCGCCCCGTCCCGTCCCGGGGGAGGGGGACGCCCTCGGCCCGGTGCTTGCCGTGCTCACCCAGCCGCAGGGCCCGGCCGTGGCAACGCGGGGTTCGGCGTGGCAGCCGCTTCGCCTGGCCCCTCTCCCCGCCCTTCCCCCAGCGCAGCCCCCTCCCCGCATGCCGGCCCGCGGCTTCCCCCTCGGGGGGCTCCCCGTGCCCGTCCCCTGCAGGGTGCCGGGGGGCCCGGCCCGGCCATCTGAGCTCCGCGACCGTGTGCTGCTTCGCGGCGGGTGGCTCCCGGGGCTGGCGGCGAGGGGGCCCTTGGTGCCGAACTTGCAGCTCGTGGCGGGGGGATGGTGGGGGGCCTGGTTGTCTGGGCAAGCTCTGAGAAGTGTTGGGTATCCTGTTGCAGCCATACTAACGGCAAACAAAAAGCACAGTTAAAAAAAAAAAAGGGGGGGGGGTGTTGGTAAAACGGGTTTTTGTGTTGAAGTCTTAGATGTTGCGTGTAGGGAAACAGAAGTGTTCTGGGAGTTGAAAAGTTGCACAGTCTATTCACCGTAGTTGATGGGACTTCAAATACTCTTCCAGACCATAGTCTTAACTGCAGATCGCTGTTACGCCTTCATCAAGAACTAACACGCACCCCCGATATTCTAGGGCTGAGGAACCTAATGATTTGCTTCTTGAAGAATAGTACCTCTTGAGCACACTGCGTGTTTTGCTCCTCACACAACTCACGGGAGAACAGACTCCCTAGTTCTGTAGTATGCTGTCCTATTCAGGGTTTAGTCATCTGTGTGACTCTTGCAGATAATTTAACGCCTGCTGTCTTTTAATACACAAATGTGTAAAGGGAGGAAAACAAGGTAGTCAGTCTGTGTTGTTTATAATTAGAGTCCTATCCTTGGAGTTGAACTCTTGAGTGTTGCAGCAAGGTAGTTGTTAAGTCTGTGTCATTGGAAAATATGTCTGCTTAGCTTAATTGTGGCTTGGAATGTGAGGAAGCTTACAGCATCTGATGGAAAGTGATTGTATTGCCTTTTAGAAGCTGAATTATTAGTATCCAAATTTATCTTACCATAAGAAAAAATAGTACAGTTACTTTAGTTTTAATGTGTGTTTTATCAGTTGTTTCAGTATTTCCTAGGCCCTCTAAACACACAAATCTGGTAGCCCAGTTTTAGTGTCCATGTGGTTGGGTTTTTTCGCTTTGAAGTTGGTAACTTGACCTCTTAGAAGTTAAAGACAGTGGTAGCATATCAGAGGCATTAATCCTCAGGTGACGTGTTGTAATGAAGAAATGCTTATGGCTTCTCTAGATGGACAGGTTTAATTAAATATATGTTATAGCTGGAGAAGTAGAACCAATAGTGGAATGTATTCTTTTTAAATTCTCCAGGTCTATGTATTGTTTTGAACTCATGTGCATCACCTTTGTGTTGACCTACATTAAGGGTTCCTACGAGGCTGGGCAGCTCTCTGTAACTAGGGTTAGTTTCCTAATTTGAATTTTGAGAAGTAGAGGAGGTACTCTAGACCGTGGTCCAGACTTCCAGGCTGGTGTCTTGTAAGCAAAACTGATTTGCTAGGTAACAGAGGCAGTGACTGAAGCAGAGAAGTTTCCTTATTTTAGAAAAGAAACAGGAAGTCAATGGTGGTGAGCTGCTAGACAGAAGATTACGTAATGTTTGATGTACAAAGTGTGCCAACATAAAGCAGTATAGGGAAATCAAAATTTGTGCCAAAATACATGTAGAAAGACTTGACAGTAATGGCATTCTTTCAGGCTCCTCTGACTAAACTTGAGAGCTGTTAAGATTCCCCCAGATCCTTTGGCTGCTAAATCAAAGAGCATTTCTCAGTCAGCTTGCACCCTGCATTTTTTTGTACTATAGACTAAGAAAAAAAGTAACCTCTGCTATTTACATTTCATGTAGATTGAAAATAACCCACACTTCAAAATGACCTGAGACTTGATACATGTTAAAATGATAAAGCTGGGGTGGTTCTTTGTCACCACTTATGACAGAGGTTTTCAGGAATTACAAGTGGAGAATGTGTTTTGAAACATTGTTGAAAACCCTGTGACTGATCCAGTTTCAGAGGTAGTTACGTAAACTGCGTAAACTGCGTAGACCTTGAGATTAAATTTAAAAAGGCAATGTAACCAAAGAAATGACTAAAATTTGCTGTATCTACCTTATGTCAGCGAAGCTGTGTTTTGAACAGAATGCTAGAATACATATTTTACTCCCTTACCTTGATATTAATGGTCTCAACCTTACTTCTGTGGTTTTATACTAAACCTGTGGAAGTATGGGCTAAACAGAACAGCATTTAACACCTTAACCTTTTGTATAAAAGTGGATAGGCTACTCAGAGGTCGTCTTCAACAGTGGAGGAATTGTAAATGTCCAAAACCTTTGTCCGCCTTCTGTCCCCAAATGCTGTTTAGGATAATAACACTGTGTCGTTGAAGAGTGGAGTGTTTCTTCTGAAAAAGGGAGGTGTGGATTCAATTAAGAAAAATACAGTATTTTGATGCTAATTTAAGAAGACTACATTGCCAGATTGGTAAAGTAAATTCTATAATAAAAACACATCAACATGTCTTCAGTCTCATCTCAAGTACGGAAGTTTTTTTGAAAATGCTCAAAAATAGCTTGGCAGATTTCAGCACATTATTCATAACAGTACACAATGTGCTGTTGATCTAAAATTCTTTTGATGTATTTATTTTGGGCATTAAATTAGTTGCATAGAATATTGTCTACTTAATCTGCTATTTACATAGTGCTGAGAATATTCAGTGTGTTCAAATATTTACTGATTTTTGCATGCTGTTGTCAGATGAGAAATAGATGTTGGTCTATCCGATTTTTATGTGCTAAGTCTGAATGTTTTTTCTTGCTATTAGATTACGAATTATTTTTATTACTTGTCTGGGCAAATAAATTGTTTTTAGAAAAGTTCCTCTGTCTGCAATGATGTAAAATTACTCTCTTCATGCCATTGTTAAATCCAGGGTAGTTAAGGTTATTTCTTTTCTATAATGGAGTAATGCTTGTGCAAGGGTAATATTGGCATCATGTTAGCTTTGTCAACAAATGTAAATATACACTTTTCCTTTTAAATTTTTTTTTTCTCAGTTTATGGTTTGTTACCTGACCCCCACGCACCTGTATTATTCACATGGGAACAGAATCTAAAACTGTTGCTTGGAGGTTTTTCAGACTTCTGACAATTAAAAGGAAGTAAACCAAATTTGGCATGAAAAAGGGTTATCTTTCCAAAGGTAGTGGATAAATACTAATTGTCACATTTGTGAGAAGATTCAGAGATGGCTGGTGAGGGAAGAGTATTTACCTTTGTTGCTTCCCCCCTCCTAACCCTGCCCCAAATAGTTCTTATCCTGAAAAAAAATACATCTTGACTCAGATCTCCATAGTGGTGATGATATAATTTATATATGTATTTTAAAAGATGGTGCGCTCTCACCCTCTTTTCATCAGAGTCCCTTTATTTAATAGTCAGAGGCCTCTGTTATCTCCCAAATGTCCAACTACTGCTCTGTCTCACAGTTGTCTGCCCTACCTGCATCCACCAAATCAGCTCTTTCCCAATTTCTCTGCTATTTTTCTTCCATGACAGATCTACAAAATTCCTGGACTCAGCAGTATTTCCTGTCCATCTAATTTTGCCGCAGGCATTATACTTCCCTCTGGCTTTTAATCTCTGAACTTGATGTTCCTGCTTACCCAAACTTGAGGCCCTGCACTGACTCACCACCTCTTAGGCGACTGACTCTCCTGCTCCCTCAAATCAAATTGAGCTTCTCAGCTTTTCTTTTAAGTGCTGGCTTAATTATGTAAAGTTCCTAAGGCCTAGTCTTGCTCTTCAGCTCTTTTACACCAGGCCTGAAAGCATCCCTGGAAAGAAGCCTTGCTCTTGATAATATCAGAGCAGTTTGGGTGCCTTGTGCTTTGCTGGCTTCTTGTAGCAGCTATTCACAGGGAACTACAGCAACACGTAGTAAACACTGAAGCTTCTTGCAGTCCTGGTTTGCAAGCAAAATCATAGGTAGAGCTACTCAGCTGAGTTTGTAATGGGAAGGTTTGTTGTGAATCAGGATGGGAATGTCATGATCTGCTTTAGACTAATTGTAGCCTGTGGGATCCAGATCAGTGGCATGCAAATTCACTGCAGCGTAAAACTCCTTTGACTTCACAAAAATGCACTTTGACCTTGTTTCACCTTACTGGTGTTAGCGTGAAATGGTATGTAAGTTGGGAACTAACTAGATTTGAAGAGCTCCACAGCTTTTTCTTCCAAGCAGTCTTTTCTGTATCAATTCTTTTAGAAATACCTGTGTCCTTGCAAGATGCCTAATGTCTATCAAATAAACAGTAATAACAGTGAAAACTTCAGGTTTATCTTTTATTAGAGTAATCTTAAGTAAGGCAGCTTCTGGTTTTAACATATGTATACATATATATGGGATATATAAATAATATACAGTTATATCTATGTATACATATGTTTGGGGTTTCTGTCACAATTCAAACCCTTTCTTCATTCTCCGTATCCTTAAAAAATGTGGGCTAACAACATAAATGAAGCTTCATTCCCATAAGCTTGTTATATAACCTAATTATATTCACTTAAAAGTATCAACCTATTCATGTTAAAAGTAAATTGGTTATTTTTCAGAACTGCCCTGTAAGTGGCTCCTCAGTTCTATAGTTACCGAGTCAGTATTTCCACAAGTGCTGTAAACATGGTATGTGGCTTACTAACCATTTGAAAAATAATTTTTCAATAGATCATGAAGTTATGTTTTAATTGCAAGTTTAGTAATTTGATGTAATTTGAGGTGAAAAACAATCTACATAATTTTCAGGAAAATGTCCTGCACCAACTAGAACATTTATCTCTTCGCCACACTTATATGTGTCTGTGGACTCTTTCTGAAAAGTATAATTCCTTTTAATTTTTCTTTAACGATTTCCCACCCTCCCCATCCATAAAATGGCACTGAAAACTTAGGTGGGGTGAGGAGAGGAAAGAAAGGGTAGAAACAGATGTCTCTTACTTTACTACATCATGACAGAATAGCAGTAAAATGTGCTTGCTTTACACCCGAAATCAGCTCTGCTCAGACCAAGAAAATTTTGCTGTTGTGCAAAAAAGGAATAAAGTTCTGATCAGTGACAAGTATTTCTGTGAGGATTTACCCTTTTTTCTTATCTTCACATGTCCAGAGTGTTAATATGAATCTGTTCTTATATATTGGCTTTTTGGCTAGTGTGAAAGAGTTAAAATAAAATATCTTACTCATGATGTGTTACAGTTACTTGACAAACTACAAATAGAGGAGAGCAGGAGACTCGAAATTTGCGCAAGAAACAATTTTATTGTACACAAAACCTTAAGATAATTGGGGAGCCTGTATGAACCTGCCTTGTCTGTCTTCAGTTCTGTAACCATAAGTTTAGAAATTGCAACTTGCAACAGAAGCTTGTGTTCCCCACAAGCTGCCTTTTACCTTTAGGAGCAGTGTTGTCACTTGTAATTGACAATGGAGACTACAGCAACTGACAGCACCTGGCAAGCCGCTGTTCGCCTCAGATGTGTCAGCTCTGTGTATTTTACAGCATTTGGAATCGGGGTTTTTATGTGTAATTATTTGAGTCCTCATAAAGTGACAAAAATTATATTCTAAATAGGAAAATGTAGTAGGTAGATGATACTAATTACCAGAATTCAGGAATAGGGTTTTTGGGGAGGTATGGGGGTTTTAATTAACAAGAGGTTGGGAAGAAGAGTAAATTTGAAACTGACTTTATTTTCTTCATTTGTAAACTAGATGCTAACTTCAGCTGATAGAAATATTCAGATACTGGGTTATATCAATGATACGATCTGTCAGAGTACCTTGTAGTCCCTAGTCAGTACATATATGAGAATATGCAAGTAAAGCAACAGGCAAGATAAGAGGCCACTTGGATGGTGTTGAATGCAGAGTTTAGTTTGCAAGGAGAGTGGAATGCAGCTGTCAAACTCAGTCTCTGCTGTGAACAGCTGAGCACGTCAGTAGCTATGATTCTTGGCTATGGACTTTCTTCTTTCTGGGAGTTGTGAGCTTAAATATTCATTTAATGAAAACAGTGCATGCACTATTGCAGAATAATTCTGGTCTAGCTGAAACGACAAAACGGAAGAGACACTCTTCAGAATGCCTTTCATCACAAAAATCCTGAAGTCTTTGTAAAACTGTCTTCGCTACACTGTCCTTAAACAAGAAAGCGATTAACATTTCCCTTGTTAAGACTGCAACTGTATAATAGCATATAGGAACACTTTTATAACTTATTTCTTCTGATATATCCCAAGGAGTGGGAAATGATACCCAAACCAAAAGGCTAGACTTAAGTCTCACTTTGAAATAATTCTGCCTTGTTAAAATATGGATAGTGCTTCTCATTAAATAAGTTTAATTTTTCTTCACATCCAATTTTCCTTTCAGGTCAGGTAGTTGTAGACCAGTAGCTCACTATGTTTTCTTGTTCCGTAACCAAAAGTTTTGAAAATAAGTCTTGTTCAAGAAGGTACAGAGAGCCTTATCACTTCCAAGTTCCCCTTCCACCTCATTCTGTTTATCAAAATTTTGGTGCAAGCTTTGAACTTACTGCTGTAAATAGTGTCAAAAGCCTACATTTTGCGAAAGGCTTTATAATTTTACTGTCCATGAGAATGTAAAGAAATGGTAATTTCCTCCATTCTCATTGAGTTTGGAAGCACCAAGCATCTGAGATGTTTAAAGGTGTATATTGGACATCTCAAAATGACTGACAGCTTTCTAAAAACTCACTATAATTACACCTTCGAATTTTAGTTACTGCGTGTATATTACCAAAATCTTCGCCCCCCCTCCCTGTTGTCAGTGTGTCTGTTTCGTTCTGGTCTGTAGCACAGTTGCCAGCGGAGATACGGGTACACTTTTATTTTAAGCAAGCAGTCTCAAATGTCTGCATGTTAATCATTCTAGAATTACACACTGAATCTTTGTGGACAACCTACATTACCTGCCTCTAAAATAATCCTCAAACTAGCTCATATTTGAGTAACACAGTGCTTCCAAATCTCTTTTTAAAATCTTTAACTGTATAACATGCATTTTGACAGAGGTATTTCCACTTTAGCGTGTTTTAAAATTAACTGCATGTCCTACAGCTTCAATTAAAATGATGCAATGGTTTTGTGGTTTTGATTTTCTTTTTGTTGAGAGTTTTTGTAACCCTCCCTTCTCTTCCTGTCCCATGTACCTTTTGTTGTTGCTTGCTTCCTCCTGCCCCCAGCAAGATGGTAGAAATCTGTATCAAAGCTATTGAGCATCTTTTCGTTGACTTCAGTAGTTTCTGGATAGGTATAAGTATTGTGCTTAGTTACAGACCAGGACTAACAAAGATGGTTCTTGCCATCAAGAAGCATGTGACCTCAGTCATCAGTTGTAGCAGAAGTAAGAAAATCTGTCTGTATAATGCTGTCATGTCCAAATTAAATAAACTGTCCTAATCTTTGAATTGTATGTCTGTTCTAATGGTTAATTAGTAGAAAACCTCTGAATTTTTAAACTGTGTTTCCTTAAACGTGGTCTGATTATTTTTCATTGATTGAATTTCTTTGATGGAAATCACTAGGAGGCCTCTGAAAATTTAATCTGTTGGAATTGATTTTGGTTGGAGGGAGGGGTTTGTGCTCTATTTGCATCTGTTTTCCCAGTTTCCCCTTTAACTTAGTTATCAGGAATCTTGGCCTCCAAAAGGTCACTTTGTGTGCATTAATCAAAACAGTCTCCACTTCCTTTTTCTGCCACTTAGGAAAAAAAAAAATTGAAAAAGTAAATGCAGGAAGCATAGTAAGAAGTTCCTTCATCATTGGCTTTATTTCAAAACAAATTCTTTTAGCTTTAAAGAGAGAGGCTAGACCCGGTTCCTGCATCTTTCATTTTGTGCTTTAGTAGATAACTTTTAGTTCCTGTTTGGGATGAGAAATTAATCTATTACTTGATATGGGCTAGACTTCATTTTTATTGAATTTCAGTCTCAAGTTTGGAACGGTCTCAAGTTTGGTTCAGTGACAAGATACGTCACCCTCACCGACTTGCCCTTATCTAGAACTTCATTAGTGCGCTTCTATTTTGAGTGTCTGTTCTCTTTCTTTTAAGGCTGTTTATTTTTGAGAGGAGTGCAGACAGTTTGCTTAGCTGTGTGTTTAATATACTCCTAAAACACCCTTCCATTCTGCTAGCCCTTTGTTTTCCCTGGAAATCATAGTTTCACTTGAGCACATGTTGTAATAGATGTTCTCATTTGCATGAAGCGTATTTTTATTCTGAAGTTCATGTGCTATTAACAAAAACAATATACCTTGTATAAAATTTTGAAAATCCTTAATAATCTTACCTTACACACAACACAAGTGCTGCTGTATTTAAGGGCTTATTTGGCATATATCTAGCCTACAGGGAGAGGGCAGCAGCTCATTTGCAGTTTTAAGTGCTAGGGCAAGCTGGATCACTATACTTTGAAATGCTTAATAGATACAAAATCATAAACCCAAACCAGAAGCTGATATCTGTATTTTTCTGCCTTTTCCATTTGTTCCTATATGTGTATGGGATCTGTTTGGATACCTGAAAAAGGTCTTTCCAGGGAAAAATGGGGGTCAAAATCTGGCATCCAAAACACACTCCTTTAATTCATAAAAAGAGAGATGGTGATCTATATTAACTCATGGTGCGAGTGTAATAATTTTAGAGAAACGGAATGCATTGATGGCCTGTGGTCCATGCAAGTCTGCTGTATGGAAAGACCTTTTTAGTGGGGGTGTGTGTGTGTGGAAGTTGTGGTGAGCCTTTTTGGTTCCCCTTGCATCGCTGTGACCTGGCAAAGGGCATGTATGATGGTAAACACATGCACTTGTTGGCTTTGCTGGCATGTGTGCGTTTGATTATTAATTGACAATAAATTAGCCAGCAGACATTTAAAATGCAAACTAGGCAGCCTGCAAACCAGCAGTAGTTCAATGGTGGTGTGGCAGCTAAAGAACGCCTTTTAACAACCTTTCTTTTTATAAGACGTGTTGTTCAGATTTAATGCATTTGTCAACAGTAATTATTGATTCCTCTATTTTATTGACTAAAGATAAACCCATGCCCTTGGTTCTGTTTGCAAAATTAAGGACACGAGGTGTTGAAGTGGCTTGTCTTAGCTGTTGTTGACATCCTGTCCTTTTAGGGGATACCTGTCATAACTGGAGGCACACGGGGGGAACCCGCTGGTATAGCTGGCCTAGTACATTGTTGCGCCAGGGCTAGCAAGGCCTGTCTGTCAGTGGACCCATTCTAGCACAACACTCTTTGTGCACCTATGTAGCTTCAAGACCGGAGCAGTTTCTGGCAGGTTTGAACACAGAACAAATATAGAAGCTTAACAAACTTGAGTGTTAGTTTTGGGGTCTGGCTTAAGGGGGAGTAGTAACTGTGCAAGGATTACTAGTATTATAAACAGCACAAAACTTGAAAAAAATCTGACAATTTGCCTGTACTTAAGAGGTCTTAGAATTAAGTTTAACAAGACTGAGAAACACGTATCTTGCTTAGAGGAACTGTAAATTAAGTGTTTCTTGAAGCAAGGATTTTAAAGTATTTATCAGATATTGCTGTCATCAACACTAGCATTACAAAGCACTACTTTTTTCAAAAAAACACCATTTTCTAAGAGCAGAATTAATGCCTTCTCTATCCTGTGCTGAATGGAGATGCTTAAAAGAACTGCTTGCAGTTATTTTGCTGAAGAATGGGAGTTTTCACCAGCTGATAGAAATCTTCTGTTCTACAGCTGCAAGTAAAGAAACATGTCTGGCTTAGCATATGTGAATGAAAAGGTGTAGTTGTCTAACTCTGAATGTCATACGTGACTAAGAAGTATGTTATCTGTGACAGTGGAAAGTGTTGGTTTCCTGATTGACTTTCAGAGAATATTAACAGTTTTGCCTCATGTCTTCAATAGCTGGAGTAATCGTACGAATAGCAAAACTTTTCATTTAGGTATTTTCATTGACATAATCAAGTTATATAATTTGTTTCATTGAACTTTTAACTCAAGATGATACTTGAAAATGAAGTGTAAAACAAATTATTGTGTTGTTTTAATTAAGTTACTAATTTGTATGTAAATTCAAAGCACTACCTTTGGCAGGTCTAGGGTGAAACATGGTAATGAAATGGGACAAGCTTAGGAATTTGTTTCTTCATGTGCAGAAGGAAAATTGCCAGATTTTTTTCCTTCATTATTGGCAGACATGAAGCTTTGTGTTGATGCTTGCAGAGCATTACTAATTATAAAAAGCAGTTGAGCAACCTTTGCTTAGTTCTGGCAAGCTATCTGTCTTAAGTGTTAAACGATTCAAACAGTTCTGTAGAAGAATCTGTTTTTCAAAAACTTTTACTGGTTTGCATTGTTTATTGCAAAATTTAACAGCAGAGAAGTGTTTCATGGTATGACTTTAAGATGATTAATAGAAAGATCTACCTTTGAAATAAGAATGCTGTTGACATTATTTATTTTGAAACCACCTCTTTAACATGTAGGGGTTTATCTACTTCATTTCATTCATATATTGTGCCTACTAGTACCAGGAAGTCCCAATTTGAAAATTTACTTATTAGAACAGTTGGATTTTTTCTCCATAATTAATTATTTTTCTTTTTAAAAAGTAGAACAAAACCTTTTTCTTCCTTAGTTTGTCTAGGACAGCAGTGTATAAACCACTTCTGTAAAAATAAAAATATTTTGTGATGAAGTTGAAGCTTACATGAAATTCCTATGATGGCTTTTAATACACAATTTTGGATCAAAGATGCTTTAGTCTTCTTTTTGTGTGCGTGACAATAGGACTTTTTCTTTACACAGCAGAGCTGTATTTTCTCTGTGCTCAGATAAAGCTCCTCTAAAACTGTTAGCCTAAAACAGGTATGCCCACCTCTACGAGCATCATAGATTCTTTTTTCTATTTCTTTCTGTGGGAAAGAAAAGCAAGATGTAAAAAATAATATTTTTAAACCCAAGTTCTCAGATGAATGACAAATTGCGTAGTATGTTGTGTATCAGATAATGGCAGGATTGGGAATTGTGGTTGGGACTGTGGGCAATTTTATTCAAACATCCTTGAGGAGGGGAAAGGTTTGAAGCAATTTTGATTACTGATTATCTCCTTAGCAAGTAAAGTTGCTGTCTTGTTTCGGACAAAGCTGTGACCATTAAGACAATTGCATTTTATAGTTTAAATGCATTTATGGAGAAAAGGCTTTTAGCTGTAGAAATGGGTGTGTGTTTCTTTAAAAATAAAATTCTTGTTAATAGAAAAGCAGTAATTACAAGAATTCTTTTTTCCCACATTTTGGATATAGCACAGCTCAGATGTTTCACCTTCTTCTGTTTTTATATCAACACAGATGGTGGTTTTTCAAAAGTGTAGAAAAATATCTCTTAAAGTTAGGGTTAATGCTCTGAAATCTTAATCATTCTAATATTTTTTCTCAATTTGCATATGAATACTTGAAAATTGCCATGAAAATTGTGGACTGTATAGTACAAATCAGTTTTAACACTTTAGCTTCTGTGTTGCTTAAGAACCCAACTGGGGTTTGAACAGGGTATGTTTTGTTAAGTGAAGTATAAGCATTGTATGTCCTAAATATCTTTCCAGAAATTGGTGAATAAGTGTGCTAGACACTTCTAAGGACATGGAGAAGGACAACAAATGTCGTAGTGATAACCAATACTTTTATCCCTATATAATGTGTAACTGCAAGCTGTTTAAAGGGATTTTTATTTAGGGGAAGATAACTGATCCTTCCATTTATTTAGTCTAGCTGAAGAGTGCCAATCTACTTTGCAAACTCTAAATAGAATTGAGTGTATCCTTTACCTTTCAATTAAAGTGTTTCTAGCTTTTTAAAACTTAGTCCATTTTATTGTCTCATACCAACAACTGTACAGACGTAACTATCTTTAAAAGCACTTTGAGATAAATGCCAAGTCAACAATGTGTAGCTGGTTTTCAGGATGTAAAATGCACTTTTTTTCCTACCTAAATTTTCAGGATTTTTTAAATATTATATGTGAAATGGCAAGAGTGTTTCCAGCACACTGCTTCTACACTTCTGTGTGAGTTTAAGTGTACCTGTCTGAACCATATTCTCTTGTCTTTTTATTTCCCTCCTTTTTGATTTAGCACTGTTAGGACAGATGGTGTTCAGAAGGAAGAACTGAAGCAAAAATCTTCATACATATGTATACTAAAATAAGCAGCTTCACAATCTACAAATGCTATGATATTCTAGGACATTAATACCCTGAAATATTCTTGTAGTTGAGGTGGTAATCTTTTGTGTCTAGGTATTGTTTGACCATAGTATGTCTTACATGTTGACTGCCAGCATTTTTTATTTTATTTTTTTTTAATAGAAGTAAAGTCTTTCTGTATAACAAGGTCTTCATGGTTCTGTCTTTGGTATTTAGCATGCATTCAAAATGTGGCTAGAGTTTTGAGATGATGGGTAAAAGTACCGCACAAGCATAGAAGAAGTTTTTAAATTCAAATACCCTCTCTAAATCTAAGCAGTTTGCTAATGAAGATTTGCAGAAATTAAGAATGACAGTGCTGAAAAACTTCTCCATAAACCAACCACAGCTCCAGCACTTCTACTAAAGCACTTTACCATATGCTAAGCCATCCAGCCTGGAAACCAGATGTGTATTGTTCCTACTTCACAGAGAGCAAAACTGATGTGGAGGGATAGTTTCACTCCTCCAGGGCACCTGTGCCAGTTGTAAGTAGAGCAGGCTTGTCCTTGACAGGGCAGAAACAAACTGTGCCTGTTGTTTTACTGTTATGTTGGGGTTACCTGCTGCTGGAAGCATTGCACAAAGTGGAAGGTTTATGTTGTGACACTGCCAAATTGGATGGCTCACAGACTATAGAGCAGTTGTCAAATCCCCATGATGATCCTGAGGTGACCCATAGTGGTGCAAACCCTTCTGCTTGTTCACGCTGTTACAAGTTGATATATATATATTAAAAAAAATAATAATAATTACACCCGCATTACTTTTGCTTCTTATTCCTCCTTTTCTGTTTACTGTATTTTATTTATAGGTGTTGATTTTAAAATCAAAACAGTAGAGCTAAGAGGGAAGAAAATTAGATTACAAATCTGGTAAGTAAAACAAATGTGCAACCAGCAGTATGTGTTAATTTTGTGTTCTAGCATGAATTAATATGCTTGTCTAATACTATTAACTGTTATAAGCTGGTTTAGCTCTTACCCTATTCCTCCTCTCCTCCATTCCCACAAGACTTAAGCAAAACCAAATAGTTCTTAGATTATTGTGAGGGTAAAGGAGGAGAAGGAGACAGAAAGTTAGAAATAGGACATGAATGTAATTACTGAAATGTTTAATGCATCACAGAGGTCTCAAGCTCCTTTTCCTCGAAGAATGGTATCACCTACACAAGAAACAGGAGTTCTACAGACAGCAAAAGGTGACTGTGTTAAATAGACGCCAGAGAAAGTACACATTGGGGTTTTTTTTTTAATTTCCTGGGCTGTGTAAAACCAACCGTCATTGTAACAGCAAGTATAAAAAACTGTGAAGTATTTTCTAAACTGTTTTTCTAAAACTTGGTGTAGACAGTGCTGTTTCTTTGACGCTATATTACATAACTTCAAAGTGAAGGACATTCAAGACTAAATTATATCCACTCTAAACAGCACTGAGAAGTAAATCAATTACATACAAATAAGACTATCTTAACTGTTACCGATGTCCTACTACAGAAAGCTCAAAGTCTGAGCTAAGCTTTTCCTTTCTGTAGTAGGTTACATGTTTCCTGATAATGATTCTCCATGTCAATGATTAATACAATTTTTATTGTTTAGAAATTATTGAGCTTAAAAGGTCCTTTGTTTTGCAGAGTAGTATAATACATAAACATTGTTGTGAGAGAATAAACCAGCTATGTTTTATACATTAATCTTATATACTACTATGTAGAAGCTTAGCTTTGGTTTATTAACAGTGCGTGATGCATAATTGGCATTGTAGTTAAACTGTTAAAGCTGCTAACAATCCATAGAGGGCGAAAAAATCTCTAAATATACATGTTACACTTCTGGGATTATTCTCTTGGTTTCTCATTCTTAACTACATGGTTGCAGTGAATTCAGCTTACTAACTCCTCTTGGCAGGTCACCATCAACTCTGTTTGTCACGCCATGTGTCTGTCTTGCTCCCCTCTGAGTTAACTGCTGCTTCATCTTTGGTATCATCAGTCACCTAACACTTGAATGTTAGTCATCCATCATCTGTCCCTGTTTGGAAACCTATGACCACAAGGCTGGCAGTTGAGCCAGCAATTGTTAGCCAGGGTCTGCTGGAACTGAGAGAGGTAACAAAAAATTCTGATGTGGAGATGCTACTGTATGCCTGATATGAATTTTTGTTGTGAATTGCTAAGCTTATCAAACAATATCTTCGTGTTGAATAAATACTTCCTAGGAGAGACGTTTTGTTGGAAAAGAGACATTTAAACCATTATTTTCCACATATTGAGAATATGCTAGTAGGATAAGGAAACTTAAAACTAAAACTCAATAGGTTGCTAAAACGTGACCTTTACTCCTGTGTGAAGGCCTGTTAAAACGGTGGAGAAAACACAATGCAAAGAGATAATATTTTAAAATATGATAAAATCCATGAACACAACATCCTGCTCCTAAGTGTCACTTTCTCTTCAAGAGTGGCTGTTAAAATGATGTTCTTAGACTTAATTCTTAAAACTGTCTTGGCATAGGCATACTTATAATTTTTTTGAAAAGCAATTAGATAGGCAATCATTTTGCTAATTTATCCTGAATTATATTGTGTATGTTGTTGGGCCTGTTTATAAAATCTTATCATAGGATCGCAAAATCATAGAATCATTTAGGTTGGAAGAGTCCTTTAAGATCATCAAGTCCAACTGTAAACCCAATGGTACAATGTCAACCACTAAGCCAAGTCCCTAAGCACCATGTCTACACGTCTTTTAAATACCCCCAGGCACAGTGACACCACCACCTCCCTGGGCAGCCTGTTCCAATGCTTGACAACCCTTTCGGTGAAGAAATTTTTCCTAATATACAATCTAAACTTCTCCTGGTGCAGCTTGAGACCATTGCCTCTTGTCCTGTTGCTTGCTACTTGGGAGAAGAGACTGACACCCACCTTGCTGCAGCCTCCTGTCAGGTTGTTGTAGAAAGTGATAAGTTTTCCCCTTGAGCCTCCTTTTCTCCCAGCTAAACAACCCCAGCTCCCTCAGCTCCTTTTTGTATCTTCAATTGTTAGATTAAAGAGGAAAGCAATTTACCAAGTCAGAACACTTGGGAGTTCAGAAATGTAGACTTAATTTGCATGGCTGATCCTAAGTCGGTCTCCTTTCGTACCTACACAGAGGCAGAATTAAGGTTGCCTCATACTTCCTGATAGTCTTATGTACAATGATTACAGTAACTTTACTACAAAAAACTGTTTTATTCAGCAAGCAGATAATTTCTAAAGTTATATGCTTATATGTATTAAGATTAATAAGGTTGCGTTTCAAAGCATCAGAATTTGATTTTTTTTTTTTTTTTAGTTATTTGATGATTCAACTTCAAAAAAATCAAACTACAACGGCTGAAAAAAAGAAGTTTGACTTTGATATTATTATGGTCACTTGTGTCGCTCCACTGACCACTCTATCCACAGGTGGTTCTCCGCAGAGCTCTACCACTTGAATTTATCAAAACGCAGCAGTACTATGTAGAATATATCAAGCAATTAGGTGTGCAAGGCATCCTTTTGAAAGCAGCTTTCACATCTGCTGCTGTTAGTAGAGTAGTATACAAACTGGACTTGTATCCTAAAGTCACAGTGGGATACTGTGCACTCAGGATCAGAGGAGTGCCTGCTCTCACCTCTGGCTTACCTGTTCGTGTCTGGTCCTTGCTGCCTCATGGTACCTCTTCTCCAATTTCCCTGACTTTCAGTTAGGAAACAACCTTCTGCTCCTTAGATTATTAAATGGTAGAGCAGCACTGAGGACACAGAGTAATGTCTGTCTTATTTGTGCCACCTGGAACAGTGGTAAGTGCCCCTTGGTCTGCCAGAAGTCATAGATGCAGGAAATCCTCTTCTGCATTGCAGTTCTTGGCTGAAGCAAGCTTGTATGTTCTGTGAGAAGTAATGCATGCACACAGCTCGTGCCGTGGGGTAAAATAACCAGAACTACTGGATAGTGTTGTGTCCAAGTGAATCCAGGCATCTCTGAATCAGTCCTTTTTCAAAGCTTGAAAACCAAGACCAAATAATAGGAACCTCAGTTTCACGCTTCGCAGCATAGGTGTGCCGCGAGTGGCTTGGCAGGACAGCAGGGTGTCTTGACCATGCCCTCTCACCTGAGTAATTGGGTCCTCAGCTGACACAAGCAGCTGTCACCTCTGGCTTCCAAAGGACCTGGCTGCTGAAAGGTGTAGTGCCCTGCCACTGTGCCTGGTTCGCTGCTGGGGAGCCGAAGGGGCTCTCTGATGTCTCTGCATGTTTAATGCCCAAGGAAGCCAGTGACTTGGCAAGAAAACAGTCTGGATTTGCTTCTGAAAGTTTTTTGAATTGGTGCTTTCTCATAGAAGTTCATGTTCTGCCAGCTCAGTGTTTTTTAATGGGCACCTGTTATCTTGGAAAATCTCTGAAATGAGTAGTCTGAGGAAAAGATCACCTGTCCTAGAATATAGAAGGAACTGCATTCTGTTGTTCGCTGCCTCTGAAATAAATCATTTCACGTAATAAAAGATCTTAAATATATTTGTGGTTCATGGGAGGAAAAAAGCTTAGCTTGACAAGTAGAATTAACTTCTAAAGTGACTTAAACATTTTTTAATGTTAAATTAAAAATTAAATTTTAGTGTTACATTTTTGTTTAGAAATATTTTCCTCTCTCTTGCCACTTCACATCACTGCTGATAAAAAAAAATTAACCTCAAAGCCAGGAAAGTTTTGAGTCTCTCTATGTGTTTGTTTCAAGCAACTGTTTTAGATAGACACAGAGAACATTTATATAAAATAAAAATTATCCAAACTTATTTTAATTAATATCAACTGTATTTGTGTTCTATTTTATGTAGCCTGAAATAGTAAGAATATGACGAGTGTACACTTGAAAATGGGCTTTGTGTGGAGTTTTTTATTTGCTGTTGTTTGGTGTAATGTTTCTGGTTTCAGACTGATGTCTAGTTTTTGTTTTGGAAATAGAAATACAGTCAAGCAGTGGGATGTTGTTGTAGATTATAGGTGGTCAAGGACTCATACATGGTATGCTTCTGATTACGGTTTAGAAAGACCAGTGTTTTTCCATTAGAACAATTTCTTTCAAAAAAATCAATAACAGAAAACTGCTTTTTGGATTCAAAAAGGAGTCATTTGTTGTATTTTTTTCACTGATGCCAAATCATTGATCAAGTTGTAGTATTTATTGTTTGGACTTCAGGAGTTTGAATTAAATTGGACTGACTTACTCTATTTTGTTGATTCTGACCAGAGCAAATAAAGAACTAGCAGCACTTGGTATCACTTTTGAAATTCATGAAGTTGTGTACTCTTAGTGAAATAATGCTCATCTTTTCTTCCAGCTTTCCACTAGTGCTTCAATAACTGTCCTTACTAAAATACTCCAGCTGCAGGAGTCTAGTACATCAATGAAAATAGTATAACAAACTTGATTGCTTCAGCACCACACATGAAAGAAAGGCATTTTAAGATGGATATGCTTTTAATACTAGCTCTGCATTAGGGATTGTCATTTTTTCCTCAATATTGGAAGAATTTACTGCATATTTTCTTGAAAAATAAGATGGTATCTGGTAGAAGATGAGATTTTCCATGTGAAAGATCAGCTTGATACTCTTCTCAAACTGAAGCTTATTGAGGTACCTTGGGGTTGCATTCTAAACTTACTTATTGCAGAAATAATTTTCCAATGTTCACCTTACTGTTCGAAGGCTAGTACAATGTTACTGTAACATGAGAGACTGCAAATTCAGCTTATTTTCTTCCACTTTTCAAAGGAAACAAGGATTAAAATATTATGCTTACAATATAGAAACTAGTGACTGGTTTCGTTTTAACTGGCTGCAGCAGCAGAGACATTGTTTGTGTGAAGTGGGGGCAAGCCAATAACTTAAAACAAGGAAAAGAAAGTCAACCACAATCCACTGTAATTAGCACAACTGGCAGGTGACAGTCAGTGGCCATCCAGTCATTTAACATATGTAGTGGGGAGCCAGCTGTCCATGGGTGTTTTAAACTGGCCACAGTATGTGGTGTGTCTCGAATAGCTAGCAAGCCAGACTACAAGTTGGGTGATATTTAGGTGAACAACCGACTACACAAAGGGGAGTCTGGGACTTGAAGGTACAACAGCCAAGAGGGGTGGCAGCCTGGGAATACTGCAAACTTTTAAAGAACCTGAGATTGTTGTGGGTTGAGGAGAGGTTGATAGTACCAGGTGGACTTGGAGATACAGCACTGGGCAGGTTAAGGAAAACATGGAGTTGGAGATAGCTGGGGTGGCAGAGCGTAATGTTGCATAGTTGGCTCCATCACCTACCCCTAGGCTTATCCGGTGTGTTGATGACTGTCTTCAGGGAGGGTAGCTGAACATCAGTGTGTTTAATTCCCCTCTGTTTTTCTAATGTCTGAACTGAGTGATCTGATAGCCCTTTTGCAATGGAGTTGCTAAAGGTCCCTAGCAGTGGCTTGAAGGCACAGCCAGGTGACTGAAATAGCCCCTTCATTTCTGTGTTCCAGTAGAGGCACAGAGAAGAGGGGGCAGACCAACTAGCAAAAAAAAAAAAAAACAAAACACCAACTTTTTCCATTATTCTGGCCAAAGCTAAAACTGATGCATTCTTGCACATCAGGTTGCCCTTCCACCTGCCATCTAGTTACGTCTACGCAGAATGATGGAACTAAAGGGATCCCACCCTTAATGCCCTTGATCAGTAGGCTGGATTAGCAACAGATGGCAGGGGCTGCTCTACAAGGTCATAAATCATTCTGTGAAGCTTGTTCATAAATGCTAAAGCAATGTTATCCATATGTGGAAAATCAACGGTTCATAACTAGAATTTTAAAATCTTTCATGGAGAGAATGTCCAAAGGACCTTTCAAAAAATAAATTTGACCATAGCAAAGAAGTAATGGAAGAGAAAGCAGAGTTCCTTGCTCTGAGTAATATATATGTCATTTCAGCTGCCAGAACTTGTATTGCTTTAATTAAAATGCCTCATTAGTGATAAGAAAGCAACCAATTAACCATTTAAAACTGGTCTGAAATACTACAAGAGCTTGACCTTATTGAAACAGGCTGTTTTCACCTTCTGTAGGGTCCCAAAGGTTTGTATGAATGTAATTCTGAAGCTGTGACTAGAGAATGGGATTTGGATAAAAATAAAAAAATAGATGTGATAAGAATTTGTTCTTTGTGCCTCTTATTGCAATGCCAATGGCTTGCAGTGAAGTATTAGTCGATACAGAGGTTTCAAATCTTTTTTTACTGGACAGTGCTTTGCTTTGTGAAATCACTAGCAAAGATTTGTTGCTATCAAGATGCTTGTGGCAATTTAAAGGGAAAGTTGAGTACTTCACTTTTAAACCTGCTTGGTTGAAATTCTTAAAGATTTTGTGAAGAGCATATAGGTTGTGGTAGTTTACTACTTGTTGTGCATAGACCTCAAAAGAAATAATTCTTCAGGACAATTGATGTGGCATTTTGTGAACATGACTTTTTCTTTTTTTTTTTTTTTTTTTTGGTAACAAGTGTTTCAGGTGTCCATTTTTAATATCATTCCTATATCCATCCTCCCCCTCCTTTTGTCTAAAATGTGACTGTTAGAGTTCCTTTTGAACCCCAGCACACATGCACACATTTTCCCCCATCCACTCTTAATTTTGGTCCATCTTTTGACTTGCTTTAACTGGAATTTCAAAATTATCCATTGACTCTGGGGGCTGAACTCAAGCAGCAAATGCTTGATCACATTGAGGCACCATATAACTTACTTTACAGTTGTGATACCAGTCACATTTTAAGACTTAGGGTATGCACCAGCTATTTTTTCAGTATAATTGCCGAAAATCTTCCATGAGCAGGCTTAATGATAGGATTTAAAGCAGTTCACAGGTTTTCATGGTTCAGTAAAAAATACCCTTTCTGTCTCTTCTGCTTTGGAATATAAGACATAGCTAGTATGGGCATTATGTTGTCATTGCTGGAAAATAGTCTACACTGTAAATGCACCCTGTCTGAAATACCTACAGTGCTGAAAGTAAGAATAGAAATGTCATTTCAACACCTCAGATTAATAGATGTAAGCATGAAAGCCATGTATCTACTTTTAAAAGCCCATACCACACAATGGTTGCTCACACTTGTCGTCACTTCCACCAGTAACTTCTGCACTGGTTTTAGAATCATGGCTGAATTTCTGTGGTTGATCCAAAAAAGCGCTGAAAGCTGAAATTGTAATGATTAGTACATTGCTCATTTTGTAGTTAGGTGTCCATCTGGGTTTGATAAACGTGTATCCTTTTTTTTTATTTTTTCAGTGCTATTAAAAAACAAAAAACAAACAAAAAAAAAAACAAAACCCAACCAAAACCAAAACACCCAAACCCCAACAACACAAAACCAGCTTCATCTGCTGGTACATTTCCATTGGACAGCTTCATTCTCAGACAGCTGTAGAAGAGCTAGGTGGCCTTTCTTGGTGAAGTTAGCATAAGATAAGTAGTCCTGATAAGAAAACATTTGATGATTAAAGTACCGTTCCTTTTTTTTGCCTGAAATTCACATATATGGAAGGAAATGTTCGATATAGAATGTCTAAGGGGGGTGGGGGATGTTTAGGAAAATGCAAAGTTATTCTGTACTTTGCAAATGGGTGAAATATTTTTGCCAATGTTTGCTGCTGCTTCTTAGGGACACAGCAGGTCAGGAGAGATTCAACAGCATTACCTCAGCTTATTACAGAAGTGCCAAGGGAATTATTTTGGTGTATGATATCACCAAGAAGGAAACATTTGACGATTTACCAAAATGGATGAAAATGATTGATAAGGTAAGCCTTAAGTATTTTCTTTTTACGTTTTTTTTTTTAAGAAGTGAGGGGGGGGTTTCCTCAAAGGTACTTTGTAATACTTGTAATAGCACTGATATAGGATTATTAAAATAATACCAACTAATTTTAACTGAATTCTTTTAGCCAGGATTTAACATGAATGTGGTTTTGTTGTAAAGTGGTTGTCCATTCCTGCTTCCTTGAACTTGAACTAGGATTGTCCCAGTTAGAAGTGTCAATGGAAATCTGTAACATTACTCATTTACCTGTGCACTGGGATGGGAGGGAAGTTTTATTTCCTGTCTGGGAAATAAGGTCATTACGTTCATTCTTAGCTAAACTAGAACAGCTAGTTCTCAAGTCATGTTTTAAACGTGGAATTAAAAAAATTAAGTTGAAAATTTTTGAAATAATGTTTGGGAAGTACGTTTACATATAAACTGTGTAGGTGTGGTTCCTTATTTAGTAGAGGAATTACCCTTTTTTAATATTGTGTTTGCATTACAAAATCTTAGGTTTCTAGGTTTAGTTAATTAAAAATGTTTTAATTGCAGTATGCTTCCGAAGATGCAGAGCTTTTATTAGTTGGAAATAAACTGGACTGTGAAGTTGATCGAGAGATTACTCGGCAACAGGGAGAGAAGGTAAGAACAGATCTAACAAAATTCTTAGTTACTGTTAGAAGCAAAACTGCTGTGTCTTTGCTGCTGATGGCGCATGGCTACTCTTGTTCAGACTGTTAGATCTAAGGAGCATATTGAGAATGGTGCTGTTCTGTCAGAATCCATATGGTATTTATTTTTACAGAATGTGCAATTATATGCACTCCTGCTGGAGCAGTATGTCTTTGATATAAACAAAGAGTAAACTACAAATTTGCTTACCCTTTAAACATACTTCTTTTGGGGCTCTGAAATAGGATGTATTGAAGACTTGAATCACAAATGGAGATATCTCTACTCGGGACATCTTTGTGAGCCTTCTTCCAGATGTTTGCTTTTCAGTAGTATTTTAGAACAGGCAACAGCCTTGCTTGATTACTTAGCTCACCTATGTTTTCAAGTTTCTTTTGTTCTCTTCCAACTCCAAAAGTGGTAAGTAACCTGACAAGAGAATATGTTTTAGCATGACACTCATAGCTCCATCTTGACCAGGACACTGTCAGTATGGTCATACGCATTTTCCTTCAGCTGTCTGTCACATGTTTTGAAGTGAAGCATTTTGTGTTAAAGAGCAAGACTAATTCTTACATCTGTACTTCTCTTTTTTGCATTTTAATAATAAGGTTAGGATTAACTCTTCTGAAAAGTTCTTACTTTTTGGCAATATGCAGCAATCCACGTCAACTGAAGACAGGAATTTCTCAGATTTAAATCTGGAAAAATGCAGCACACTTCCAGTAAACTAATTTTAAGTGAAAATTAGCTATATGTGGCAATATTTACTGTACCGTTGAGATTCAGGATTATTAATTGAATTATACTTCAGTCACAGATTTGGGGGAAGTTGTGGGTTGGGTTTTTTTGAAGGTTTTATGAATGTATAGTTGCTGTTTGTGCGTATCTTCATGTAGATATTTTTTCTCTTCTGTCAGTTTGCACAGCAAATAACTGGGATGCGGTTCTGTGAAGCAAGTGCCAAGGATAATTTTAATGTGGATGAAATATTTCTAAAACTTGTTGATGACATTCTGAAAAAGGTAAAATATTCAGGTGGTAGTTCCTCTGACAACATAAATGGCCAGTGTTTAAATAATGACTGCAAGTACTTGTTGGGCGCGTGCACAGTCAGGCGAAATTTTTAGTTAATATAAAGTGGGCATGATGTGGTTCACAGATTCTGATAGACACTTCAGTTAATAAATACTGCTGTTGAATCTGGTAAACATCTGCTCCTATGTGCTATACTTCCTCTTTTCTATAACTTTATATCAGCAGCTGACTGTACATTTGCCTGCTTTCATTTGTGGGCAGTTCTGTTGTGATTTGTAATTGATTTAGGAAGTGGCTTTATTTCAACAATGTCTTGTAACTTTTTTCTGAGAGAAATTCTTAACACAGCTTACTCAAATGTAGTTCATTAATAAGAACCAAAAGATCCTTCAGTTGAGGCTTTGGTTGACAGTGAACTCTTGAAATGAGCTCTTTGTGCTGAGTTCTATGCAGATAACTGTTTACAGGTGATTTTTCTTTTCTTTAAGATGCCATTGGATGTTATAAGAAATGAGTTGTCCAACAGTATCCTGTCCCTGCAACCAGAGCCAGAAATCCCACCAGAACTGCCTCCTCCAAGGCCACATGTCCGTTGCTGTTGACTTGTTACTCCATACAGAGTGAAAAATAGGAGTGGGAGGGTAAAGAAAGTACCTGTACTACTCTGCACTACAATCATTTGACAGTTTCTCGTTGCACTTTGTTATTCAAGTCAGAGCTACACACTAACTTGTAAATATGCAAATATGCAATCCTGTGTAGGATTCAGCTATAACATTTAATTATTACCCCTCTCCCTCACAATGATGTTTTGTTCATTGCCCCAGTGTTATAAATACTGTACAGTCGGTGGGGGTTTACCACACTTCCAGGCGAGGAGGAGGAGAAATTAAATCTATACCTATTATTGACATAAATGTTGTAATAGTTCTTTGTTATTATAAACAGGCAGGCAGAAGCTCTTCTGGTATGAAGATAAGTATATGGTGCTTTGCTAACTATTTTAAAGACAAATTTTTTAAAAACAGAGGACTTTATGTATAAAGCTTCCATAATCAGCATTATGTTTCCTTTTAATGTAGTGAGAACATTTTTGGCTGTAGCATCCTTTGCTGACTGGATATATTGAAAAGCTAAGTTTAATTTTTGGCAGTCTTCTATTTATTTTGTTTAATGCTGCACCCTTTCTTTGTGTACCAAGACATCACATCTGGTGCAGATCTAAGATTGCACTCTGAAATAGCATATATCATTTTCTGCGTAGGCATAAACTTGGTTGCAAGAATCATTGTTTCAATAAAAGAATGGAGATATATTCAAGCTCTAAAATAAGGTATAAAAAGCAATGCTGCTGTCCTAGACAAATTCTTTAAAAAAAAACTAATTAAGATGATAAATTTTCCTGTGTTAAGGAATATATATGTGTACTTGTCTGGGCATTGGTAGGGTTGGGGGAAAGGGAACCTAAGGTAAAATTATTTTCTTTCCTAATGGTGGAAATTATTCCCATCAAGCAAATACTGTGTTAGGGTTTTGTCTGATAATGAATTTGTGAATTATATCTTTGGTATATCTTTTATTAAAATGCACTGTTTAGTTTAGCTGTGGTAAATCAGTAGTTACATATTTGAATAACTTGGTGTGTCCTGAATGTTGTGGTATTGAAATACATTGTGGTCTTTCTAAACTAATGAAGTGCAAATAAAATTTTGTATTTATGAATGACAGTGGAACTGCACCTGTTATTAGAATGGCAAATATAAAATGATGGGTAAAAGGTAGAATCTGGAACAACATTTAATTTTGTTATGATTTAATTTTCAGTTTGACAGCTCCTTTAGGTGTATTTAGAAGAGCAGCAGATGTTAGTTGTTCACCTTCACCACTACTCTGTTGGGAGAGCAACTGATGACCTAGCCCAGCTGATATCTTCAAATAGCATGTGACTGCTTGTCATGCTATCTTAGCAGGTGGTCGCCAAACTATTAATTACTCTGGCAACACAAGTATGAACCAGTCTTTTTCACACTACAGCTTCTCTACTTCTCATTCTCTGGTGCTGGAACCTATTTTGTCACTTGCTACTCTTTTAGCCAGAGTGCCAACACTGACCAGTACAGTATACCATGGACTTAAACAGCTTCTCTGTTCTCTGGAAGGAAAAGAGACACCACAAACTGTTAACTTTTAAAATAAATAAGTAATGAGCCCTTATTTCGCAGAGTAAGCTCTGACATTCTGAATACAATACCATGCAGATCTTTAGCACATCCAAATTTCAACTGACAAATTAAGGAAGCATGGTTGATATTTGTGCTTATGTCTTCTGCCACCTTGTGCCTAAACAGTTTGCTTTTTTACATAGTAAACTTACAGTTTACTATCATGTTGGTAAGATAAAATCAATTTCTAAAGCATTTGTAGGATTTCTGATGTACTGTGGGCAATAGAAAGGAAGGGAAAATCATGGAAAATGAGTTGTAACTTGACAACCACTTTAGTTTAGCTGATTTGTTTTTATTTGTAATTACAAACTTGTGATTTTTTTTCTGCAGTTTTTGAATTTAATAAAAATTAAGAAATTTGACTTAGATAAACTTTCTTTTTGTAATTCTGTGCTGTTTGTGTATAGATAGGTTGGGATCACAGTCTCTTGTACCAAAAATTAAAAATTATTGCCTTTGAGAAAGACATATTAATGTAAGAGTGCTTGAATGTATTTGATTGTTCATTGGAAATCATAAAAAGTTCAGGAAACTTATTTCCTTTGCAACCTTTATACTATGAGACTGAAGAGGGTTTTATTTCCTAATTTTATCTCTGCAGCTTTTATGGGTCAAAATACTTTCATTTATGTCCTTGCTGTACCTAGCAGGCATTTGCAATGTGGCATAGGAAGATGGGTGGGGGAAAAAAGTTATTTTCTGCTTCATTGCCTCATATGGAAGTTCAGCAGTCAGCCCAACCTATGCTGACATCTAATGATGGACTGTGTTTGAATGATCTGCGCAGCCACTGAGAGATTCACAGAATGAAAAAGAAGGAAGATGGAGCACTATCTGCAGCTTTTAAGTCTGTTCTAGTTATGTTAGCAGATTGCTGTTCTTTAGAAGCCCTGGTTAAGGGCAACCCATTCCCACTCTTCAGGGTGTGCATGGGGATTGTTTCCTTCCAATACTGAGCCCAACAGGCTTTACCACTAAACACATCAGAGGCTGCCAAGGTCCTCTGGTGCCTGGCAGTTTCTTCATACTGGAGGAAAATACATAGGAGTGTATTTTGATAAGCAAGCATGGCAAACAAAAATCACAGGAGTGTCAGAAACAGGATACTCACATCTGCTTCAAAGTAGTGGCGGCTTCTTGACTTTCATGAAATAATGGTAAATAGATTATAGCCATTGAAGAGTGATTTGCCACTGATTGCAGTGTGGTTAGTATTTAATCCAGTAAATTCCTGAAATCACACAATTTCAGTAGTATATCCAGTTAGCACTACATCTTATACCAAAACCAAAGTTCATATCTATCAAAAGGCTGCCTATAATGGACATTCAACCAGTGAGCTGAGTTAACAGGTCCTTCCATTCCTTCATAGGTGAACAGAAGGAAGGTAGGGCGACTGGACATTTCTCTTTTGTGTAATAGTCATGATATGGAAAAAGCTGAAAGAAAACACCTGGCTTACCAAGACATTGAATTTATGCACTGTTGTGCTGTGTGCACTAGAGGACGAGTGACAGTCGTATCTTTCTTTTACCAGACGTTCTGCTCCTTCAGAGCAGAGATACTCAACTAATGTCAACATTTGGTACTTCTGATGGAGGAGGATGAGAAGATGGAAAAAAAGCACTGGAAGCTAAAAGGCAGGGTATGGTGACTTGCTAAAGCAAATTCAGGGCTGTGTGTTTGTGCCCTTGATGCAGATTTCAGTATTCCCTTATTTATAGAATTATAGAATCATTCAAATTGGAAAAGACCTTTAAGATTAAGTCTAATTGTTAACTTATCACTGCCAAGTCTACCACTAAGCTATGTCCCTAAGCACCACATCTATATGTCTTTTAAATGCTTCCAGGGATGGTGACTACTGCTTCCCTGGGCAGCCTGTTCCAATGCTTGACAGCCTTTTCAGTGAAGAAATTTTCCCTAATATCCAATCAATCTCCCCTGCTACAACTTGAGGCCATTTCCTCTTGTCCTGTGGCTTGCTACTTGGGAGAAGAGACTGACCCCCACCTGCCTACAGCCTCCTGTCAGGTAGTTGTAGAGAACAGTAAGGTCTCCCCTGAGCCTTCTTTTCTCCAGACCAAACAACTCCAGTTCCCTCAGCTGCTCCCTGTAAGACTTGTGCTCCAGACCCTTCACCAACTTTGTTGCCCATCTCTGGACACACTGGCACCTCAAAGTCTTTCTTGTTC
>JAVJGJ010000037.1:59491562-59508485 GCA_035590215.1 Microhierax caerulescens
GATTCATACCGGCGCTATTCTAAACTCGCTAAAAGATTGACAAAAATATGTTCGAAATTTGAAATGCGAAAACGTAAACGTAATTGGTAGTGATGTAAACGAAACTTCTTAAATGTGTCTTGTGTGATTTGAGACTCCCAAGGGCAGCTGTTGCACATTGCTTACAGGGAATTTGTGTCCTGCTGCAGGGCCAAGATCCTGCTAGAGACCAGGCAGGATGTCCTTGGGCTAGGGGCTCCATTTACTTCCTCACTCATGGACATCCATTACCATTTGTGATGGTGTGTACAAGGCTGGAAGATATGATACAGGACCTCTGCAAGATATTTGCCTATCTGAAATGGCAGATAAATCTACTTGTCCAGGTAAGGCACCGTGGTCGCCTCAACTGGCACTAGATAAATACCTGAGGGTGGCCAAATGGTGATGTAAATAACCTTGTCTAGGCAACTGAACCACATGTAATGTAGTTGGGCATGCAGACACTGACATCCATTCAATAATCCTATAGATTCATCCACTGCAAGGGCAAGTTCCCCAGGAGACATGGGGAGGATTCATAGATGCTGGGTCTAGTGTCCACACTGGAAGTATCTTATCTTGCTTAGTGTCCAGTTGGTGTTCCAGAAGAGTAAATATTTCCTGAGGGTCCTATGTCATATACATAGTCCCACATGGATGCTCCAGAGGTGAGGAGACATCTCAGACAGTACCAGGAACCCAATTTTAAGCAACTGAACCCTACAGTAGCTCACCATTCAGTATAATAGCACCCTCACCACCAGACTCACACATAGACACACTGTAGACACCTCATTGTACAAGCCTGAACTGAGACCTTCACTTCTAGCTCTGCTTGGACCCTGCCACATCGTAACATTTTGGACTACAGGCTGCTCCCTTACTTTGTGTCTACCACCGCGGGGGCCCCAGTCTCAGATCCTTCCCCCAGCTGTGCTGAAATACAATCACTGAATCACAGAATTGAATCACAGAATATTGCAAGTTAGAAGAGATCCACAGGGATCATGAAATCCAACTCCTGACTCCACACAGGGAAGCCTTGAAGTTAAACCTATATATCTAAGAGTGTTGTCCAAAAGCTTGGAACACCAGCAAGCCTGAGGCCATGACCACTTCCCTGGGGCATTTGTTCTAGTGACTGCCCACCCTCTCAGTGAAAAGCTTTTTCCTAATGTTCAGTCTAAACTTCCCCTGATGCAGCTTTAAGCCATTCCTTTGCATACATTCACCAGACACCAGAGAGAAAAGATCAGCACCTGCCTCTCCGCTCCCCCTGACAAGGAAGTTGTAAACAGCAATGAGGTCACCCCTCAGTCTCCTCTAAGATGAGCAAACCTTGTATCCTCAGCCACTCCTCATAAGTCATGCCTTCTACTCTTTTCACCATGTTACTCCTGTTTGGACACATTCTAATATTTTTATATCTTTCATATATTGTAGAGCCCAAAACTGCACACAGTACTCAAGGTGAGGCTGCACCAGTGCTGGGTATAGTGAGACAATCACTTACTTTTACTGGTTAGTTGTACTGTATCTAATACACCCCAGGTTACAGTTGGCCCTTTGGGCTGCCAAGGCACATTGTTGACTCATATTGAGATTACCAACAGCCAAACCCCCCAGATCCCTCTCTACAGGATGCAGTCCAGCCTCTTGTTCCCCCTGTCTATATCTATATCTAGGATTACACCAACTGTAAACCTAACACTGCCAAGTCCATCACTAAACCATGTCCCTAAGCACCATATCTACACATCTTTTAAATACCACCAGAAATACCTCAGCCACATCCCTGGGCAGCCTATTGCAAAGCCTGACAACCCTTTCAGTGAAGAAATTTTTCCCCAATATCCAATCTAAACTTCCCCTGGTGTAACTTGAGGCCATTTCCTCTTCTCTTATCGCTTGTTATCTGGGAAAAAAGACTGACACCCACCTCACTGTGGCCTCCGTTCAGGTAGTTGCAGAGAGCAATAAGGCAACCCCTGAGACTCCTTTTCTCCAGACCAAACAACCCCAGGTTCCTCAGCTGCTTCTCGTAGGACTTGTTCTCTAGACCCTTCACCAGCTTTGTTGCCCGTCTCTGGACATGGTCCAGCACCTCAAAGTCTGTCTTGTGTGAGAGGCCCAAACCTGAACACAGTATTTGAGGTGGGGCCTCACCAGTGCCAAGTGCAGGGGCACAATCGCTGCCCTACTCCTGCTGGCCACACTGTTTCTGATACAAGCCAGGGTGCTGCTGGCCTTCTCGGCCACCTGGGCACACTGCTGGCTCATGTCCAGCTGGCCATCAACCAGCACCCCCAGGCCCTTTCCCACCAGGCACTTTCCAGCCACTTTTCCTCAAGCTTGTACCATTGCGTGGGGTTGCCATGACCCAGGCGCAAGACCCAGCATTTCTCCTTATTGCACCTCACACAACTGGCCTTGGCCCATGGGTCCAGCCTGTCCAGACCACCCTGCAGAACCTCCTGCCCTCCAGCAAATCAACACTCCCACCCAGCTTGGTGTCATCTGCAGACTTACTGAGGGCAGTACCCTGAGGTGGATCCCATCCAGCGCCATAGATCTGTGTGTCTTAAGTGTTGTAGCCAGTCGCTGACCATTTCCTTTTGGATTATGGGGGCTTCGTTCTGCTGCTGGTCCCTGTCTGCCAGCTCAGGGGGCTGGGTGTCCCAAGAACATCTGGTCTTGGTATTAAAAACTGAAGCAAAGAAGGCATTGCGTACCTCAGCCGTTTCCTCATCCTTTGTCACTGTTTCCCCCTGCATCCAATAAAGGATACAGATTCTCCTTAGCCCTGCTTTTGTTGGTAATGTATTTATAGAAACTTTTAAAATTATCTTTTACAGCAGTAGCCAGAGTAAGATCTAGTTGGGCTTTGGGCCCTTCTAATTTTCTCCCTGCATAACCTCATGATGTCCTTGTAGTCTTAAATTGCCTGCCCCTTCTTCCAAAGGTGGAAAACTTTCCTTTCTTTCTTGAATTCCAGCCAAAGCTCTCCGTTCAGCCAGGCCAGGCTTCTCCCCTGCCGGCTCGTCTTTCAGCATATGGGAACGGCCTGCTTCTGCACCTTTAAGATTTCCTTCTTGAAGAATGTCCAGCCTTTCTGGACCCCTTTGTCCTTCAGCATTGCCTACCAAGGGACACTGTCAACTGGAGATTAACTTCATTTAATTTAATCTGTTTTTATGTCACCATACTGAAGTGACAAGTGGTTTTGGCAGCCAAAGGTTTGCCTTCATTGGTTTGCCTTTTTATCGTTATTATTTGTGAAAGTGATATCATAAACTGATCATTACTTAGAGTGCTAGATTTAAGCAGGATTTGGAATTCGGTAGGTCTTTGACTTGGGCAAGGTTTTCTAGTTAATCCAGTTAACCTTGGAAGCCAATAGTTGTCTTACAGACCAGTGCCTAGTTGTCCTCATGGGGCTGTTCTGCTAGCTGTCAGTGGTACTATGCCTTTATCTTTGTGTGTGTCAAAATCTCACAAAGATAGGAATATTTATAGCATGTACATTTCTGAGGTGGGAAGAAAAACAAGGTATGGAGGAAAAAGGGAATCAAGTTAGTTGTCGTGGTTTAACTTCAGCTGACAACTAAGCCCCACACAGCTGGTCACTCACTCCCCCCAGCGGGATGGAGAGAAGTGGAAGGCTAGAAGGGAGAAAACTCGTGGGTTGAGATAAAAGACAGTTTAATAGGGAAAGCAAAAGCTGCACATGGAACCAAAGCAAAACAAGGAATTCATTCACCACTTCCTGTCGGCAGGCAGGTGTTCAGCCATCCCCAGGAAAGTAGAGCTCCATCACATGGAATGGCTACGTGGGAAGACAAACGCCATCACTCCAAATATCCCACTCCCTCCTTCTTCTTCACCCATCTTAATATACTCAGCATGATGTCCCATGGTATGCAATATCCCTTTGGCTAGCTCGGGTCAGCTGACCTGGCTGTGTCCCCTTCCAATATCTTGTGCCTCTGGCTGGCAGGGCCTGAGAAACTGCACAGTCCTTGACTCGGTATAAACATTACTTAGCAACAACAGAAAACATCAGTATGTTATCAGCCTTATTCTTACACCAAATCCAAAACACAGCACTGCACCAGCTACTAAGAAGAAAATTAACTCTGTCTCAGCCAAAACCAGGACACTAGTAAAGGAAGAACATGAAGAACAACCTTTTCTAGAAGAGGAATGGCGAATGCCTGTTTCCAGTTTGGTCAATTTCCTGTATTGGGAATTCATTCACGTGAGTTCATCTCAGCCATTTGTGAAAGGCAAAAAGAAACTGCACCAACCAGCATGAATTCATTCTCCCTTCTCATGTTGGCAATTTTTCATTTAATGGAAACAGTAGTAGTTTTGTTGAAGCAAAAAATCCTTTCCCTGTAATGAAAGTGGCTCATTACTGTTCTAATGGCAGGTATAGTCTCACTTAGGGAGAAAAGGCAGGAATACTTGGACTGTGTCTTTCACATTACTGCTACCAGTTATACAGACTCTTGATTGTGCTGATCGCAGATCTTCCTTTTAAAGTAGTTTCAATAGTTCGTATTTGGGGTGTTAGTCCTTAACATTTTTTATTTCTTGTTAAAAGATGTAAAACCAGTTGGCTCTAGTTTTTCAAAAGTTGAATTTGCTTTGTCCTAACTCGCCGTCAGAATGACTGCCCTAAGCGTAGGCCTTGCTTACCTTTCCCTTCTTTCGGGCTTAGAACATTTCAAACGGTCAAAATGGTGGCATCACTAGTAGGCACAGTCGCCTGCAGTGTACGCTATAAATATGTTCACACTAACTAAGGAAAAGCCGAAGTGGCAGGGCTCATATTAGGCTGAAACGAGAAGTTTTGAGTGCTGCCTGCCTGTGTGGCATAGGTTGGGTTCCTGCAAGGGCAGGCGCGCTGGTGGCAGGTGGCCATTAGGGGTCACTGAAGCTCTGCCGGGGAAGGAGCCTGCGGCCTGTGCTGCTGGATTAGCAATTGCTTCTTGCTGCTTCCTACTGAGTAAACGTCTCTTTTGTCCAAACGCCTCTTTTTCCAAAGCAGCAACTTGATGTATAACATTGGTGAATAGCTGTGGCACTGAAAATACAGCCAAAGAAATGCACGAGTGTGTTGTGTTGATACAAGGAAGGAAGTACTGAAGGATTAAAAATAGACACTTCTCTTTCTGTATGTGAAGATGTGCTTGCTTAAGTATCTTTTCTGACAGAAAGGATATTTTTAGCTACCTTCCAGTGATCTGCATGATAGATGCAATTTGTTTAGTTGCACTTCTTGAGGATCCTCTTTGATGACTTACTCAAAAATCATTAAGTATCCAGATGGACCTTATTAATTTCCTAATAAATGAATCAAAATATAAAAAACCCTCAGTGTGATTTATTACTTGTGTTTCTGTCAGGAATCATAATATCTTTTTTATTATTATTCTTAGAATTTCCCCTAACATTTGTTCTTTGTACTATTACTTGATTAGGTGATCTTGAGTGCAATTGGTTTTCCTTCCAACTCGGGTCAAAATATGCATAAGCTGTTTCTGGTGAAGGGTATTTTTCCTTAAAATTGTAAAGGTCAAATTTTAATTTTAATTTTAATTCTAAGTACTTCAGATGTCCAGTTCTATATGTTAGTCTTCAAGGATGCTGTTCTATCACAGAGGATTACAGTGTCAATGCTATTAAAACAAAATTCTCTGTCTGTCTGGGTAAGTGCCAGCCCTTGCAGAAGAATCCAGATTTCTGTAAATCCTAACAGATAGTTATGAAACATTTAGGTTTTATGTTATTTATACTGCTAAAATTTTATTTCATGAAGATTATTTTGGTCTTTTAGAAAGGAGTCATCCTGTTTGGTGTTAGCTATGATTTTTGTTCTGATGAGGGAATCAAGATGCTTTTTTAGATTAAAATATGTTATGTTATATTATGTTACATTACATTATGTTACATTACATTATGTTACATTTGTTATGAACCCCAAGTTCCTTATCACGTTCTCCAAAACCCTTTCATGTTGCATTTAAGAGTTATAAAATCTACCATGTGTATCTCAATGTGCAATCCTACAGACACCTTCCCTACCTGGCATAAAATTATGGGGTCTTAAAAGCTGGCTGGCTAGTACTGAAGAAAGCAGTCAGTTTTCTTTCTAAGGGACAATCCTGCAAATTCATATTCATTGTGTAAACACAGACTTCATGAAATTGTCCAAGCTTGCATGAAAAACAGGAGGGAATGCTGTAGGACAACCAAAATGTGTTACCTGTCAAGTTAGGAAATTACTTACTTTATGCTACAGGTTTCTGGCTATAGCCACTTCTCCTTGGAGGATACAGCAGCTGTCCCTAATGGGGTTTCTAGTGGCAGGTCAGGAGGGGGACAAAATCCAGAGAGCTCTGATGACCACTGGGAGAAAGAGGAGACCAAAATATCCACCTGCAGCCAGTGATGACCTCTGCCTAACAGCATTGCTTTGTCTGCTCCAATGCAGTTTGATTTTTAGAAACAAAGAAGTGGAAGGAGCTGCTCAGGCCTTGAACTTAATCCCCCGTGATTATAGGCAAACATGAAATAGAGGGGTTTTCCTCACTGCCATTCTGTAATAGGCAAGGATTAAAAGAAAATGACCTTTTTGCTCTGGTGGGTAGGAAATCTCAATGGTAAACTGCTGTCCCTGAGCTGATGGATCGTAATAGCACAATGGATTTTTCTTCCAAGAATTGGTCTGATTGCTTGCATTTTTTTACACCCATGTGGATTATTGATATCTTCAATATACTGTGGTAGTAATTTCTACAGTATAACAATAAATGATGGGAAAGACTGCTTGCCTTTAGTTTGAACCTATTATCAGTATTGAACCAATTAATTTCACCCACCAGCATTCTTTTACCAGAAGAAACAGTTGAACCATTGTTTCCTTTTTGCTTTTCCTATGCTTCCCATAATTTTAAGATCCTTTATCAAATGTTTCCATCAGTCATATCCTTTGCAGGCTTGACAAGTCCTACTATCTTCAATTTTTCCTGTTATTGAAGCTATTTCATACCTTTAAACATCCTTACAGCCCTCCTATGTACATTTTTTCTATTACCATCTTTTTTCAAGAAGCCAAGCACTGCATTCAGAAATGTCGTTTCAGCATAGATTTACACAATAAATTCTAATCATTTAATCAGTAATTTATCCAAAAGAGGACTTTTTCTTATATCCCATGGCATCTTAATATCTCGTAAGAGCCTTCAACGAGGGATGTGGTTGAATGGCTTTTATAAATCCGGGTAAATTAGATCAAGCGGATCTCCCTTTTCATGCAGTCTATGATGGCTGGATATCACAGATATTCTTAGATCTCAAATATCATTTTTCTATGTGTCTTCTATTCTTTGACTACAGTATATACCAACTACCCCATACCAATGTCAGTCTGATGTCCCTTAGAGAACTCTCTTCAGTGGAATGTTCATAGGACAGGCATGATGGGTGGGTTTTGCACTAGATATGTATAGTCATCACTCTAAGGAAAGCGCAGGCAGGTGCGCTACTTCTGTCAGCTTAAGAGCAGACTGAAAGCAGTTTAAAAGCAATGAAAATCTCAATGTTGATACATTCAAAAGTTTAAACTTGTTTACGGTTAATTTGCACCACTGGAGGTGTTCTGGATGCAAATCTGTACTGAAATAACTTGCCTTTGTAGGTTCTTGTGAACTCTGTGCATCCAAATAAGGATTACTCAAAACAGTAACAAAATAAATCTTAACTGAAATCAGTTTGTTGTTCTCAAAATCTTGTCATAGGCAAAAACGGGGACATACCTTACATGCAAAGTCAATACTTTAGTAGACTTAAATAAAATGCAATAAACAGTTACTACGATTAGTCCAGTGAGTAAATTTCACAGTTCCAGTTATTTAATGTAATGAATACTTGTCACTGTTTAAAAAAAAAAAAAATCAGTTTAAATTGTTGCAGAGAAAGATACACAGGCACATACACACACCCTGGGTGGAGTGTGATGTCAATGATTTGGTTTCCTCCTGATCTTTGCCAAGAGGAATATGATGTTGGTGACTTCTTTATCACTCTAGGTCCCACTTGGGGCTATTTTGATGTTTGCTGACACTCTCATACAGCTTGTCCTTTTTTCACAGGTCTGCAAGTACATTACACCTGCTTTGACAAAATACAGTGCATTGTACACATGTTGGACACTGCTGTTTTGTTCTCTTTTACTCCTAACGCTTGTTTTGCTCGGCTCCAAATTGTGTGTGTCTTTAATTGACCATGGATGAGTACCTGCATTTTTAGTGTTATCCCAAGCCCCCTCTATTCAGCCCGGGCCTGTATTTGTCTGGATTGCACCCAGTGTCCCCACTTTACAGGCATTTGCTGTCATACCTTGCCTCTATTCCTAAGTAATTACACTGGCCGCTGTATGTTTGAGTCCTAAATATGTCTTTCTCTGTAGAATAACCAAGTGCTGCTACTATCTTTATAAAAAATATTATATCACATGATTAAAAAAAGCAAAAGTACACAGAACAGGGTAGTACCTATCTGATCACTAGGAAAAAAATATTGTTATATCTAAGCAATCTAAACCAGGGTCTCCAGTCAGGGCAAAACAAGTTCAGCCAAAGAGAAGCAGACAACTACTCTAATCAAACATCAGATTAAAGAGACATCACTTACAACAAAAATATTAGCAAAAAAGCATATTATTTAGTTTTCTATAGATAGCTGCAGTATCTCTGTAGGTTCTTGCAAGACATCACCAAATTAAAACGATAGAAGGTTGTGTGTGCTTATGTATGCTGTCGACGCAATGTCAATCTTGACAAATAATGTGATCCAAAACGAGCAGATCTGCCCGAGTGAATTGGTGCTGGGAATCTGCATGGATGTTGCTCGTTGCTCGGGAAGGGATTGCTTTGGGCTTGCACTGGTCTGGCCTTGGGCACTGACTGCTGATAGCAGTCAGAATTTGTTACCTGTGCTCCTGAACATCTTCTGGCTTAGATGCCTGTAGAAGAAATCCACTTAATTTTCTGGAACACAGTTCTGAGACATGCACCAAAGTGCAGTAAGAAGGGATGATCCTGATCTAAATTAAAATACTAACGTAGGCGTGCCTTGTATGGGATCAGAACCATGGTGATTAAGCTCTTAACTGGCATTTTTGTTTACTGAAGCATCCTCTTCCAGTAGCAAATGAAGAAAGTAAGAAATTAGGACTGGAACCAGGAAGCTAAACAAAACAAGTTAAACGTGAGAGGAATATGAGCTCGCATAATAAACGCACTCAACTAACCAGTGAGATACTTTTGCAAGGGCAGAAATGAGATATGAAATGTAAGAGACCAAGGTCATCTACACTTAGATCAAGCTGAAAAATGCAAAAGCTCTGTCCACCAGCCTGGAAAAGCATGCACTCATGGTTCAATGGAAGAAAAAAAATTGAAAGTAACGATGTTGAAAGACAATTGCACTTCAGACTGAATCTCATTCTGCTAACTCGGGTCCTTATTTGCAATGTCTTGATCTCTTTTGTGACAGTTAGGGCAAGGGATACTAGGCAATATAAAATCCCAGCTAACGTCCTGAATTGCAATTGCCAGGGAGAAAAACAAGATCTGATTCTGAGGTGTAGCCATCCGCTCAGAAAATGCTTTTCAATGCAAAAGTAGTAACTGCATGCTATTAACTGTAACCATAAACCTCAGTTAATATAATATTTTGTTTATTCCCACTGAGTGGGTTCCTGTGAGTCTGATCTTTTGCATCTCCTTACTCCCTGCACGTGCCACTTTACGCATTTTGCTTTCTAATACTCTGCTTTGCTACCTGCTATCTGTGTGCCACATGTAATTTTTGTAAGTATGTGGGATTATCTTTTTAGCAGTAGCTAGCACCGGCTGGCATTTGCATGCCACCCTGATTCAATTCAATTACTGACTGTCCACAGGGCAGTAATTGCAGTTTCAGAAAGCTAAGGTTAATGAGTAAATTGAGTTTTATGTCTTCCTGGTTCATAAGATACTGATGGGTAAAATGAATTAGGATAGGACAGATTTAAATCATGGCAGTTGTGCTAGGCTGTGCTAGCAGCTCGTAAAGAAAGTTTAGGTGTCTGCTGCAACTGAAAATGTCATTGATAATGGAACCCAAAGGAGAGTGGAAGACAGCTATCCTGGCCAGTTCAACTCTTCTTTTCCCAGTAAATGGACATAGCATGCACTTAGGTCAGTGGGGGGAAAAGAATTTTAGGTTTTCTGCAATGAAATCAACTTTGCTATGTGTTGCATAGCTCTAAGTAAGCATCATAAGTAATTGTCAGTGTTTGAGAGACAAAAGGCTTGTAAGAGTGTTTTGTCTGATGTAGGGGTCCAAATGAAGATCAGGCATTTGCCTCCAGGTCCCTGGCCATCTCTGGAGAGGTCAGAAAGCAGTTCCTGGAGCACATCATTTATCAGCTTGATCAACAGGCATCAGAGTTGATTAACTGAATCAGCCATCCAATTCTAATCAGCCACCAGCTAGAAAGTGAACTCCCATCAAATTAATATGGGGCTTTTTTGTATGTTTAAGTTTTTAAAAAAACTTTAGCAAGTCAGTGGTCCCAGAGAACATCTAATTTGTCCCAGGTCTGCTATGAGAAGAGAAAAAGAAAGAGGTTATGCTGCTGTAATGGCTTTCTGAACACAATATGCCTTTTAATAAAGCATTGAGGTTCACATTTTCCTATATGGGAAAAGAGAAGAGTAACTAAAATTAATAGGAGGGAGAATGCAAATGCGAGTGGAGATGTGGGAGAGTCACACCTCACATTTCAAGTATTGCATGCCAAGTGGTAATTCAGCTAAGAGTCAGATCAGCCCTGTATTGCTTGGGGTGTTCAGCGCCTTATGCTTTCCGTCTTTCTTTACATCCCTCAGGCTCCCATGAGGAGCTTCAGCAAAGGCTGACCACAGGGGGCTAGACCTGTTCTGTTCCTCCTCTGGCACACTGCGACCTTAGCACACCCGGTCAGCCTCATCTTTGATCTTGCTTAAAAACTCTTCCTTACAAAGTATCTCAGCTATGGCTAGCACCTTGACTTCTCTTCTGAGCATGCGTCCCCTTCTTTCTCATTTAACTCTGTACAGGGCTGTGTTAGTGAGGGCTCTGAAAGCATTTGAGGAGAAAAAGAGAAAATGGAGAATGGATGGGAGTATATCACAAGTAGATTGAATTTAGATAAGAATGTGAAAGTGGAGGAGCAAAAGAAGACGACATGAGACTAATGAAGCAAATATTTATGAGGCATTGGAAGAGGAAATTGTGCTTGTTAGTATTAAATGTGTATTGTCAGCTGTCAGAATTAGTGGGGGTGATGCCTACCTTGTCAGCACTAGCTGAGCTGAGCCAGGCTCCTGGTGGGCCCAGATGACCCATCAAAGCAGCCCCTAAGCCAGCCAGAAGCAGGTAGCTGAGCACCATATGAGCTGCACACTAGCATTCCCCAGGCTGCCCCAGCAAACGAGCAGAGCTCAGATCCTTGGGCCAGTAATCCAAGGAGCCGTAGCCCAAAAGTCTCGTGCACATTTCATACCTACAGGACAGGACCGACAGGAGCCTCCAGAGCACTATTGCACTGGGAGCAGAAGAATTAGAAGGGATGAAGAAGGAAGAAAGAAGCGGATAGGCTGAAATGGGAGAGAGAAACTGAAACAATTGTTGATAATATTAAAAGCATAGTTTAAATGTTGCCAACAGAATTGTTAGCATATGAGTGGAAGCATTTTTCTACCAGCATCCACCTGTATGTGCTGTGGTTGTTTCTAAAATGTATATATGTAAGGCTATTTTGGTGGTGGCACACAAAACTAACCCTCTGCTTTTGTTGAAACTGTGCCAATAACCTCTTTTTCTAGCATTGCAATACTTGATTTGGCATCCTGTGTGAAGCGCAAGACAGCAGAACCAAAAGGGAGAGGGATTAATGTATGTGTTTGCTGCATTGGATAAACCTGCTTAATGCCATTACATTATACCTTCTTATTCCTTCCCTGTGAATACACAAGCGCCTAAACATATGTCAAATAGTTTGAAAATGTTGCTAGCAATCAGAAGGGCAGCGTCCATGACCGTTCACCTCTGGCAGAGCCATAAATAAGGAATTCCTCAAATTCTGAATTGGAGTCATTAAAGCATTTTATCCCATTTGTTTATATTTTATGGTGATGCAACACAACAAAGGTATATCTTGGCCTTTCTTTGCCTTCACACCCTTTTTTAAAAAAAATTCACATAGTATTGCCTATATTCCACATCATATTCAGATGAGGGTGCTCTCTTCTAATGACTAGTAGTTATTTTCTAATACTTGTATTCCCATAACCAAGATGGATATTTCTAAGGGAATGACTACATGAGTGCTTGCAGCTGTGTTCAAAACATAGTACAGCCAAAGACTGTCGTGAGTGTATGTAACACACCCAAAATTCAGTTCCAAACGGTGTTGGGGCTGCATTTTAAGAGACCACTTTAGTTCCTATGTCTCTCCATGAAAATCACAATTCTTGATGTTGCAGGATTAGTCAATGGCAAAACCCAGCTGGAAGATGATTTCTTTTATCCCACTGAAACTGTGGGTGGAGATCTGGGTTCACATCCTTGCTTCCCAACTATTCTCTGTTCCTGGCCAAAGCAGAATTGGTTGGGATTGTGATCCTGAGCCTGTTTAAATAACCCTTTAATAACAGTTCTGGTTTTCTCATTACAGAAAAAAATCTCAGATCTGAGGTGCTGGAGTCTCCATAGCTCTTTCCTAGGATCTACATGATTATATTAGCTCATGGCTCTCATCCTGAAGAGAGTGTAATTTCATCCTCACATTTCATATAATCTCTTCTCATTAGCAATAAGGGGTCACATCATGTGGCTAAAAAAAATAGTAACATACATCTGAATTTCCTACCCATGTGAGCAGTGGAAAAATGAACAGGAGTGGGAAGGCGTCATCACATCATATACTTAACTCATTTAAATCTGGATGCTTAAATTAGGTTTCTTTACCAAGTGGAGGCAGGAGGCGTCATCTCTTTCACTGTTAGGAAAGTCAAAAGAGATTAGGCTCCTAATTTATTTATCAAAATATTTGATTGTATTTTATTATGTACCAAATACCTTCAAAAGGTGCTGTGAATATCTCACCTTCTTTCCAGCCTCTCAGCTGCTTAAGCTGCTAACTTGCTGATACTGCTGAACTTTCAGAAGTACCCCAGAACATCTTCTCTTAGTCTCTAGAACAACAAGAAACAAAGAAGCTTGAAGAAAGCTGAGAAGGAAGATTTTTCAGAAAAAATCCAGAGCTGAAGAGAAGGAGCTGCAGATGTGTGTTGCAGCCACAACAGCAGCTGCTGCATTTGGGGCCAAACTCTCAGCCTGCATGAGCTGCGAGAGCTTAATGAGCAAAACTGGCCATGCACTTAATAAATATTTGGACTGAAGGACTGAAGAAGGTCATGTTTAAACATCTAACTACAGACAATCCCAGCATAATGGGGGTTATGAGGTACTTCTAGGAGGCAAAGGTGTGACTCCATAGAGCCAGGTAGGCAGGAGCTGCCATGGGAAGGGCCACCAAGCCCACGGCCCTCGCAAGCCCATGCCCAGCATTCCCTGTGGGGCTGTAAGGGCCCCACTGCTGCGACACACTCCCTGCCATTGGCTTCAGCAGTCCAAAGATCGCAGAAACCTCTAATCTGAGTCTAGCTAGATGAAAGCTGCTGCAGGTATACCTAGCCATGCCCCAATGGCAACTTTGATTACAGTGCAGGTATCTTTGAAAGCAGATGATCTTGAGAACCAAGGTCAGGATGTGATTATAAGAATTACAGGCTTTCCTAAAAGCGCTGAGGAAAATAAAACCACAAACAAACTGAAAAAGCCATTGATTCTTCTATTATAATCCTGATGGCCAGCTACATCAAAATGATCTGCTGGGAGCCATTGCAGCCAAAGCCACAATAAAGGAGCAGCAGCAGACATCAGAAACTTTCTAGAGGAGAGAAGAGGTAAAGAATGTAGGACTGGCCTTGTCACTTCTCCTTTGGCAAATGACTAGCTCTCAAAAACCCTAATTGAGTTTCTGTCATTAAAATGTGATTTCCATTTGCTCTCTAAGGTTTAAAAATAGTAAAAAGATTTCAGCAACTGATGGCACTCTCAGTTGTACTAAATTAGCGCATAGAGAAATCAGAAGTTGCTGCTGTTGGTTTCACACAATAATGGTCTCCCCTTTTCTTCTCACCCTTGCACCAGAATGCCGTTCCCTGCCGCCACCCTCCTGAGCAGCAGCCACATGCCAGAGAGGCAAATCACCCGACCCAACGGGGGTGCTCGATGGTCGGAGTAAGTTTCCTGTCACTTTTGAATTCACGTAGCCTTTGGAGCCCTTTGTTCAGCTTTACTTACGGGCCTGTACCTCCGGTTTTTCCTCATATATGCAGTCTTGTGAAAGTGGGAACAATTTTGCCTGTATGAGTGTTTTTGACAACACCTTAACTTCAATTGCTGCGATGGAAATCCTCTAGATTTGCACTGCTGTGAACTAAACCGGGCTCAGGGGACCCATCTGTGTGGGTTATAGACTGCTTAATTGCATGTGGACAGTGTTGTCCTCTGACTCAGAAATATCTTTACCTTGGGAAAAAATAACATAATCCTGAAAAATTCTTGCCTTTCTCCATTCACAGGCATCATCTCTTTGATGTTGCCCTACATTTGTCTTAACACAATTTATTGGGTAAATGGCAAAAAAAGACTGTTAGTTGTTTCCACTGAAATCTGTGATTGATAAACACATGTGTTTTACTCCTGTATTGTTTTATTCCTGTACAGTAATTGGGCATGTTTGTGATTAAATAGTCCCTAACTCAAAAGCATCTCACCTGCTTTTAATATGATGGCAATAAAAACATAGCTATGTGCTGTTTTTCTGGCATAGTTTCAGCTCTTCCACAGAACTTAAATCATGACCATATATTCCAGTTATCTTAGGCTTCAGGCTTTAAAAGCTCAATGTGAGTGATGAAGAGAAAGCAATCTGATTAGCTGGTGGAGCTGACTAAAAGACACCTTCCTTACAAGGAGCTTAAAAAAGGAATAAAACTATACAAAATGGATTAAAGGTATAATAATTATCGTAGTATCAAACATCATAACAAAGAAAAATGTCTGCATTCAACTGAAATTAATATTTAATAGATGGCACAGTGGTGTCCATGGCTTTATGTTCTTCTGTTTTAATGATCTGTACCACAGCTTGAGGTCCTTTGTCTTTTCCCTTCTACTGACATCAGCTGGGAGATACAGAGATTAAAACAAGGGTAATTTCCCCATGGTCATTGCTTGGCACTATTTCTGCTTTGCTCAGCCATGAATTGAAGTTTAAAGGATGAAGTACTGTCACTCAGGCTGATTCTTCCCTCCACCCCTTCTTACCAGGGTTAACCACTCAGCCAGTCACCAAGGAAACGTGTGGCTCCTTTGCTCCATCTTACTGCCACCCTACAGCCTCATATTGAGAACGCCACCATAATCTCATTAGGAGGTTGAATTTGCCATTGAAGCTTGAATTCCCATAACAGGAGGGGAGTGGACTAATGCAATTAAGCAAATTAGTGTTTTGAGCCATTGCATGATATCTAATACCGTGAGCAAAGACTAAGTAGTTTTCTTCCTCTGTTAAAAAAATCAACAAAGCCAGTACCCTAGTCCTCTCCCCACATTATTTTGGGGAAGTACTGTAGTCCTCTCTCAGCTGTAAAGGTCTTTATAAATGGGAAGATAATTGTTCATTTGACCAAAACCCTGAATTGCTTCCCCTTCCTTTTCCCAGTACTCTCATCCCAGTAGTTCAGATTGGGTTTGTCTGTGTCACATTTATGTTTCTAAAGGTAAAGTAGATAAAAGCAGAACATTTTGTTTTGCTCTTCTCTTATGGTATGTGACCATGGTTACTGGATCAGAACAAAACTTCTATTGGTTTCAAATCTGTTTTGATGTGAAATGCTTCTTAAGTGCTATGAATAACTATTTTAAAATATGCCAAATTTTCTGGAGATAACCCCTGCATATTCAGTAATTCTGTAGAAATGCAGATTATTAAATGCCTAAGGCAGAGATTTTCTGCCTTTTGTTGTGGGGTTTTGAGGCTAATCCGGTTCCCTCCTCCCTCCCTCACCATGCCAAGTAAACAAAGCCGCAAGAGCGGACTATAGTGAGAATCAGGAACCATAAATCTTTGAATAATATCCTGGCACGTGAGTTTCAAAGGCAGCGTATTTCTCTGGGAGCCTGGGGGCGGGAGGGAAGCAGCAGTACCCTCCTGCAGATAATGCTGCCGTCTCTGTCACAGCATTTCTTCCCGGGGAGATGGAAGATGGAATGACATGGATAGGATCTAGAAGCCTGTTATACATATAGATTACCAAGGTTATGCTGCTGGCTGCTTGCTGTCTTCAACTGTGAATGAGAAAGGCGGGAATAACAAGTGTATTTTAGTAGATGTTACTGTGCCACCACATATCTTCTCCCAAATAAATCCCAGTCTGCCACTACAGTCAGAAGGAGTGAGAACACAGGTTATTACTAAATAAGGGCATTGGTTATACACTCCACTTTATGTAATATGTGGTCCCTATGCTAAGCAGCTTACAACATAAGATATATATTATGTAGACAGTACGCATAGTCCCAAAGGATAAGTGTAATCTTGGAAGCAAGGACAGGTAGCCTGGGAGGAATACAGAAATTGTCTGAGCAGCCAGGAATCAGGTTAGGAAAGCTAAAGCCCTGGTAGAATTAAATCTGGCCAGGGGTGTCAAGGGCAAAAGGAAAAGCTTCTAT
>JAVJGJ010000037.1:59510053-59522116 GCA_035590215.1 Microhierax caerulescens
GTTGCCCAGAGAAGCTGTGGATGCCCCATCCCTGGAAGTGTTCAAGGCCAGGTTGGATGGGGCTTTGAGCAACCTGGCCTTGAGCAACAGTGGTCTAGTGGAAGGTGTCCCTGTCCATGGCAGGGGGCTTGGAACTAGATGATGTTTAAGGTTCCTTCCAACCCAAACCTTTCTATGATTCTATGACTTTTGCCTGAAAACAGAGGTAACTTCAAGACTGAGTCAGTACTGAGAATATCTGTCACAGACTTGAAAATAGAATGTAGTACAGATAATGGTGCAGTTATTTGAAAAGCGTCACACAGCTAAGTATTTCAGTGGTCACAAACTTCCAAAATGTCAAGAGCTGAGCTGGTACGGAAAAGAAATTGAATTGTACTGAAACAGAGCATACAGGACTGAGGTTCACAAACAAAATGAGCTCTGCACTGTGATGGCAATAGCCATACAGTTTGGATTAAAGTACTTTAGTATTTATGGTATCAGATTAGATAAGGACAAAAAACCCCAAACAAACAAAAAAAAAGAATTAATGTTTTCAAATGGCATCGTTACAAGATAGAACCAGGGGATGATTTGTTTCCCTATGTAAGTTATTACATAACATCACTATAAAGTAGTAATGTTTTGCCTATTTGGTTTTTCCCTTTTATCATGTTTGGATTTAAATGTAGCCTTAATCCTGCATATCCTGCTTTGAAAAGCTTAGATCTGTAAAGTATTGTATAGTGTTCTTATAAAGGCTTTGCTCTGTAGTGTGCAGTAGTCTTGAGTTAACAATATAGATTTCAGTTCTTAACCTTATACTCGATAGTTTTGCTTGGATAATGTTCCTCATGTAATACAATGTAAAATTTTGAATATGCACACTAACTGAGACAAATAAAACCCAGGAAGAATAATACCATTATTTAATATCACTCATTAGATAGAACATGCAGTAGCAACACAGATTCATGGGCAAATTCACCAAGATACCAAATACAAAATAAAGCAAACAATCTAGTAATGCTGAATGTGCAGCTTATATTTTCCTGTGAATTTTTCCCAATATCTTATATTTTCTTATTACTTTTTTCCCATATTCAGAAGAACATTACCAAGCAATGGAGACACAGCCTGTGAGTCTGGTCTTTAGCTTTAGAGCTGATTTCTGAGGTTGCAGGACTGTTACGGTGAGACCAATATTGTATGAGGTGAGAGCAGCGGGGCTCAAGTCCAAGCCTTCATGGTTGTAGCAGTGGTTCCCCTAGAAGTGTAAGTCACTGAAGAAAACTCTGGATTCATCGCAGGGAGCAGCACTGTTGCAGGCAATTAGCTTGGAAGTAGAGAAGCAAGTACCTGGCTTATCTCTGATCACACAGTGACCACTGAAGAGTTACCTGCACTCTTGTCTTGAACCTGCCCATAGTCTGTACGATCACAGTGATTAGCCAGAACAGTGTTTAATAACTTAGCAGAACTGTAACCTGATTTCTCCAGGTGTATCCCGTGCATGATACAAGAACAGATACACATGCCATCATTCCTTGTCTTTAACTAATTTTGCATCAAGCTAATCAGTACATATTCTTGAAAATTCTTGAAGGGCAAGCACCATAAATGTAGCATTTTTGGCACAAAAGAAAAGACTAAGGCTATATTTTGTATCCACCAAGAAATACAACTTTATTTGAAGGGCTATGGTCTCTGGCCCCATGGTGGATGGATGTTAACTTCTGGAGGAGGTAAGGTAGGAGAGCACTGCCAAGCACCCATCACCAGGTTTTCCTGGTCACCTTCATTCATCCCACAGTGAGGTAATGAGTTCACTAAGCAGCAGTTATCTCTTTCACCCTACTTCCCTCTTTTTTGATGGTATATTTTGTGGCACTGTGATTTTTCATCACAAAAACATTTTAAACAGGTAGTTTACACAGCTCACCTCTACTACAGATAAGGCATAAAATATAAACCAAAATGCAGCTTTGCAGCTGCATCTCTGCCTTGACCCACTGCCAGACTTAAACATAAGGGTTTCAAACTTGGTGGACTTAGAGCACCTTTCCTACCCCTGATCATATTTTATGCTTGGAAAGGAGCAGGCAGCATGGGTAGCCCCACAAAGATGGGAGGATAAGACTTAAAAATCATGCTGCAGGCAAGAAGGGTTTGAAGAGAGGAGTAATGTGGCCCAAAGGGCAAAGGGGATTTTGATACTCTCAATGAGCAGGAGGGAGAAAAAAGAGGAAGAGAGAGGAGAAGAGAGGACAGGACAGGACAGGACAGGACAGGACAGGACAGGACAGGACAAGACAGGATGAACAAAGGAACAAGCATGCTTCAGGAAAAGTGTAGTAAAGGAAGAAAAACTTAATGCCAAAAGTAAACCTGACTTTTTATATTCTGGGTGTTGATTTCTTTCATGCAGTCACGTCAGCACAATAGGTGTTCTCCTACACTGCAGGATTCATTCATACTTTCTTCATCTTTTCAGGAGTTTGTTAAAATAGAAATGGCTTTGCCCTCTGAGATGGTGAGCTCTTTTCTTGAATGGAAAAAGGATGACATACAGAATTCAAAATTAAAAATACTAAAGAGAGCTTTAAAGTTACAAATAATGATCAACTTGTAATTAGTGACAAGCGATGATTTAATAGATGTTAAAGATCTTTCTTGGTCTTCAGGGGAGAAAAGAAATGTTATAAAAATTGATGCACATCTCTGGAGTGTGGCAACATAGATTTTTGTACAAAATCCAGAAGACATGAGGACACAACCTGTTGCGTGTCATGCAGAGACACTGCTACATATGAATCCATTACTGTTCAAAGACAGCAAAAAGGATGATTCGGGTGTGTGTTTTTCTTCATTCAAGTGATGGCTGTCACACCATAATGCTTTTCATCATTGTTCACTGTTTATTGTTAAAGGTAAGTGCCCCAATTTTAATATCAGCCCTTTGGGTGAATAAATCCCACATGACTGTTTTTTGGGAGAAGCAACATTGATTCATGTACAGAAAGTGACTAACAGCAAAGCAGAATGGGGGTGGAAAAAGATAAAAATAATGGATCCTTAGTGATCCTTTTGCAGGAAAGGCTCTGTTTGTGATGCAAATGATACAAAATTAATGTATCTGTGAATTAAAAATGAGAGATGGCACAAACATAAACTCAATCCGTGGAGCAAAGCTGCTTACCCTCAAAGGGGTGAATGGCTTCTGCACCAGTGGACACAGAGAGTGTCACAGACATCCTCCTGTGACAAAGGCCTGTGATGTGTGGCGTGGATTCGTTAGAGGGAGGCACAGCCACCAGGCATTGTACATGGCCACGGTGTCTCACGGGACCTCCACCAGCCCCTTCCTCCTCTCTACTCTCCATCACCCGGCTCTTCTTTGCCCACTTGGAAAGGACATGTGAGGGATGGGAAGAGAGGGAGGTACAAGTCATTGTCAGGCTGCACTGGGACAGTTTTCCAAACATACTGTAATGGGAAGTATGTCCTAGACGTAGAGGTATTTTATTAATTGCTGGAAGGTAATTTGACTTGTAAGCTTGCTTCTCTTTTTCTCCTTGTCCAGATTTTTTTCCCTTTCCCCCAAATTCTCCACATCACCGTGTGATGGTAGATTTAGAGAAAACTAGGTGTGCAATATAAGTTACGATCCAATGCTAGTTATCTGTAATGTGTGCCAAAGCAGCCTCGGCACAGATCTTCATAGAATGATGAAAGGTCAATCCAGTTCTCATCTCCGAGTTGTTCTCAGCACACACAGCTATGTTTCATTTTATATTTGTTAGCTTAGTTTTCCTTATTGCTGCTAAGCTGTCATGCAGTGGTTTAGTTTATATTTTTAAAATCTTGTAGAGTTCCCTCTTGTACAAAACACATGAAGACTGATCCGTGTTCTGTGTCTTACCATTACATTTTCTAGTCTGTCGTACATTTCTCTCACTTCCCTTGATTTAGCTAATGCTAAACTTTTAGAAATCTCTCTTTATAATTTTTAATTTATGCATCAATGAAGGATGCTCTGGGGTAAAAGCACAGAAATCAGCTTGCACTGCTATTTTCAGATACTACCAACCTGGAATCAGGAGTCAGGGCATGTGTTTTGAGGTCCTACCTAATGCAATGGCCAGAACTCACCATAAACAATGTGTGACTTGAGAATTAATCATAACAATTACATTGGCAATACCTGAAACAAGTAATGACTTTTGGAAAGCTGTAAATGGATCTTTAGCATTTTGCAAACATATATAATAGCGAAATATGTCGAATATGTTTTAGAAAGAATTATCCACTCATCTTTAGTCCCCAGTCTTGCATGGGTCTAAATTTAATTTACTACAAAATTGTCTATTACCTAATTTCATTAAGGTTTTCCTAGAGTCTGTCACACTCTTGAGCCACCAGAATAAAATTTTGCTATCAGCAAATCTGGTGAATGAGGACATTCACTTCATCATCTAAATTGCAAATGAACAGATTGGTTTATTCCTTGTGTGATATTCCTTGACAAATTCAGTGATTAACAACTTTCCATTTTTTCCAGTTATCCCTACATACTTCCCACCTTGCAGTAAGTCTTCAGCTCATTACAAGATGCATCATCAACAACCTCAAAAGACAGATTTTATCAAAGCCCTTCAGAAAATTTTAAATAAATGGCAGCTACTCTTTGTTGTGCATTTCATAAACTCGTGGTATTTAGAAGAATGTTAGTTGTTCTAAGCAAGTCTCAATGGTTTCATTTTACTATTTTTAATTAACGCCTACGCTAACCCAATGCTGAATCATCTTCTGCCCTCTCCTAGAGCAATAGCTGGTTTGTGATTTCACCTCTGTGCTGACATCCCCTCTTGGTAGGGGACGTCTTCCTCCTCTGTTTTTTCTCTGGGTTTAATCTAGCCTTTCCCAAGCAGTCATGAGCATTGCTGCCATAGTCAATGGATTTAACCTTCTCCACGGACACAAGCAGCAGAGCTTGTGCTCTCCCTGCTCCCCCTGCTTTTCCTGCCCTGGCAGGGCATTTCAACATAGTGCCAAGCTTGACTCTACCAATGGAAATGCAGTAAATCAATGAGTTATCAGATTTTATCCTATTCTATATAAAATTTATACATTTTCAGTACTAAGTGACACGAAGAACTGCTTCAAACTAGCCTAGAAAAAAAAAAAAAAAAAAAAGAGCCCCAAAGTGTTGTAGAGATATAACAGGTGTCTCATTTTTCAGCCTTTTTTGGAATTCTAATAATTTAGTGCTAAGGACACTTGGATATGTTACAGGCATCTGCTGATCTGAAAGTATGTTTTAGTGAACATTATTTCCCTGTTTTAGTGAAATCTTTATTGTTGAACTATTTGTTACAGGTGCAGGGAAACAACATTCTGTTCTGCTACTGATCCAAAGCAAACTATAATACACTACAAAACAAGTTAAGAAAACGAGCAAAGCTTATTCATCAGCTTCTGAATAGGAGGTGCTAACAGTATTTATTTAAATTCACAAATTAAAGTGAATGATTTATTTACTGAAAGAGCATGGAACCCTGAACATATCACTAGTATTGTTACTGGTGACTTATATTGTGCTTAGATTGTACCTATATTGTGCCTCCATCTTCCCCTGCAGTCAATGGTCCATCTTCCAAACACCCCTCTGATATATGGAAATCAATCTTACTTGCTTATTGTTCTCTTTACTTCACGATAACACATTCCTGCTCATTGGCTTCTGCTTCTTGCGGGCCCTCTTATTTTTTGGTACTTAAACACTGATGGGCAAGAGTTTGCATGTTCCTTAAAAATCATTGATTTCTCAATTGTTTGTGGAGCCTTCTTGGCTGAGTCTGAACCACAGGAGGTAACTGTGGGCTTGCCTCAGAGGTGCTGCCTAATCAGGAGCTTGACCGTCACACAGGGATGCAATGACATGCCCCAGATTTGGATGGGAGAGTTGGAGAGGAAATTCCATGTGGAAGCACAGGGCAGGCAAACAGACTTCAGTAATCAGCTTTCCTGATCCCTAACAGTATAGCAGATGCACCGAGAACAAAGCAACTCCTAAACCATCACAGTCAGAGTATTTGTAAGAAGCAATTGTTTGGGATTTTCAGAGGCAGTAAAAAAAACCTAGGGAGCAGCTGTCTCAAAAAACCAGACTTAAATCAAAAACAGCTACAGCTTTGAAGAGAACTGGCACTAAAGCCAGAGGTCCTAAAGGTTTAGGAACAACTGGAGGTAGATTAATTGAAATTACTGAAAAGAGACAAAATAAAGAATAAAGCATGCTTGCCCATGGCATCTTGTAGGAATTGGTAATAGGAATGAAAAAAAATATGGTATTTAGTTTCTGATGGGAACAGACTCCTTAATCATGGGCAGAAAAGAAATAGCTGAAGAGGTGCTAGTGGTAGGAGGAAATAATACACTGGGAATGAAGCACTGTGGAAAAACACTGACTCTTTAATTGCTAAATTTGGCACAGATATATCTAGGAAGTTAATCCTACTGAATGTTTGCTATATTGAGATATTGGTTAGTTTTCAGAAGTATGTGTGTGTGTGCAGAATGTGATATTTTCTGCAGCTTTCTTCAGCCAACTGTACCATTAGAAACAGATAATTTATAATATTCTGAGACTGATGTTTTGCTTAGTGTAAGGTCACACTTCCCTTGCAGACTATCCAAACTAATAACACTGCCAACCAACAGTCATCTTATTAGTGTGTCTCCTTGGCTTTTATAATATGTTTCATAATTCCGTGAAATATTTCTGGTGTCAAGATAATATCGAACTGTATCTTAAAACAGTATATCCAGTAATGTGTATCAGTCTCAAAAACCAGAAACTGTGAAAAGCATCTGTCTTCAGTAAGTAACAAGTATGTGACCCATCTTTCTTTTTCCTCATTGAATGCCTGATAAATTACTGCTACCTTTCTGTGCCAGCTCCCTACTGTCTATGAAAAAGACCCAAACAGCGCTGCTCCTCTTCAGTGCCTCTGATTAGAGCCAGCCTTTGATTCTCAATGATTCTTGACTTATTTGGTCTCTCCCTTCTGAATGTCACCAAACATGCAGGGGTTCAAAACAATCAAGTGTTTTATGGCTTTGGAAGTCTTGATTTAGTACAGTTACCCCCCTGAAAAAAAACCCAAACCCTAAAACAAACAGTAATGGTCAGGTTGATTGAGAAGCACGTGTAGCCTGTAAGGGTTAGCCAGAAACAGAAGCTGTATCAATTCTACTTTTAAAAAGAGACTCATTGAAATTCAACAAATGATCCCTTGAAAGTTAGGGAGCTAGAAAATTAGTGGTACACAGTGCTATGCTACAGACAATACCAGATCCTAGGTACTTGTGCCTACAATGGGGAGCAGATAAAAATAAATTTAAAGTGTGCATCTGGGTGTTTATTGAGGTCACAGGTTGTTTGTGAGGAGGAAAAGTACAAATTCATTAATATTGTTTGCTTTATGTTTGCTTTATATAGTTCTGAAACAGGCAGTACCTCTAATAGCATAGTATGTGCTCCTCGGTGTTTGAGGCTCACAGATGCCCCTTGATATGATAGCATGATATATTAATTTGGAAGGGGTTTTTCCCTTGGACATGACAGTTGGCTGTACTATGCAAAGATGGGACAGTGGGTAACAGACCAAGTCAGGCCTCAGTGTGAACCTCGGTGACTCTCAAGTAGACACCAGACTGGAAATACCCTGCCTTGTAACCTTGAACATGTAGGATTTCACATTCTGGCTCTTTGGTGTTTCCTTGGACATTGAAAGAGGGATCATGCATACTTGGGAATGCCTGCCCATAACAGGGTTGCGGATTTCATCCTGGGCAGGGGTGACTGACCCAGAGTTGGAGGAACTGGGAGAGGGGGTAGCTCCATGCTTGGGAAGGGTAGAAGAGCTTTACCCATGGGAACTACCTGCTGCTTGCACACGAAGGCCCAAGCTCTCTCCCCAGCAAGGGTGCAAAAGCCATGTTTGCTTCCCCACCACGATCCCAGGAGGTTTCACACACACACACAAAAGCTCAGCATCAGCAGGAATGATTGATAGCAGTCAGTGAGCCCCATCAGCCCCTTGGTATTTGAGAATTTGGTCTTTAATCCCTGAAGGCTGGAGAATGCTACAAAGCCAGATCTCCCACTTGCTGTCCTGCCACATGGCCACCAGGCCCTTTGCAAGAGGTGGGGAGCTGCTGTTTTCTCATCAGAGCTGATTGCCACTGTGTTTTGTGTGGACCCCCGTCCCTACCAGGCAGCATTAGTGGTGACAACATGATGCCCAGGGGCTCCATTGCTGGCTCCAAGTGGACAGGCACAGACACAAAGCTCTGGTAGCTCATGGAGCTTTGTGGCCAAAACTAAGACAGGCAGCAGGGCTAGGATTCTGTGGGGTTGGGTCATGAGTTTTGCAGGATCATAGTTTTGGATGAAGGTGCCTAAAGTCTCCCTAAGCTTTTCTGCTGCTGCTAAAGTCCTTTCTAGGAGCTACTCATGCAATTATTTCCATTCCCTGATTGAATTCCATTCCCAATCAGTAATACTGTTACTGTAGGACAGAAGCTCCAGCAAAGAACTTAGACCTTTAATAGTCAGGTTTTGTACAAAAGCAGTCACAATCTACATATAACTCCTGGGACCAGGAATAAAGCTTTAAAAATGGCTTTGGAGCTTTGAATCGCCCAAGGAGAGATAGCAGTTGAGGGAGAAATTGAAAAAAAAAAAAAATAGGATTTATGAACTTGAAAATGTCACACATTTTTCTGTTGAAGCTATGCCTCATTGCTGTTGTTAACGTGTTACTGTAACACCTGCTGGCCTTGATTAGGATTCCTTCGGGATGGTATAATCACAGAGCACAATGCAGCCACAAAGAAATTAAAACTCATGATCTGTGACATAGAAAGGGGGAATAATGATAGACTCAACCAGGTATATGTTGTTTTATCCATACATATGGTCTGTATGGATGCATTTGTGTCTTCATTTGCTGTTTTGTTTTAGCTTCACAAACATCAGTGTTCCCTAATAACTCCATGCCTGGCCATCATAAGTTGTCTGCTCTTATGGTGTCATTGAAGTAGATCTCAAATAGGGATTTGAAATAGGCAAAAATAACAGCTTAGGCTTAGGCTACTGTAAGCTGGGCTGGCTCAGACACAAATTTACATTTAGATTGAGCCTCTTCACATCTTCTCTAAGTAATTGTAAACTCTCTCGTGCCTCAGCCCTAGAAAAGAATTTAGGAAGCCCTGCACTGCCAAAAACTGTGCCTTATGCTTTGTTGAGATGTGTGATAGCTAATCTAAGTAGTCAGGCTTAGCATCTACTTTTCATAATTATTTGTGCAAATACAACTCAGTTATCAAATGTCTGCATTAATCAGACAAAGGATATCAGCACTGCCAAAATAAATTTGTTGTAGAAGTGTTATGTCTGATTATTTGTATTATTCAACCAACACCCAGATGTCCTATTATGTTAAGAGCTACAGAAGCATATAAGAAACCCTTCCACCACCAGGGAGTTTGTGACTAATTTGCGATAAGCAAAAACAATTGAACATTGCAAGCAAATAAAAAGAAAAGGAGAGGAGAATTAGGGTGGGCGTGGTAGTCTGTGGCTGCATGTTCCTATGAGGGCCATTAATGAGTTTTAAGTAAAGGAAAAAATGGTTTGATATAAATAAAGAAGAAATATGATATCAGTAATCCTTACTGGGCATTTGCCTAGCCCAGTGGAGACTTCTGTGGTATGTACTTAGCTTTCACATTAGAGTCTTATTCTCATTCGTGCCATGCCTATCTACACCACTCTCAGGGATCTCCAAATGGCATCGCACAGACAGCAGAGGACAGAGGAACACGGCCAAAATACTACAGCTGGCCTCATACCACACAAATCTACCATCTGCACCCAGCCAGGCACGTGCCCAGCAAGGGTTACAGGGACTGCATGTCTTTGTTATTAAATGCTTTATACTGCCAGCACAATGTAAAGGGATCTTAGTGCAACTGAGCATTCATCTCAGTCTAACGTGTTTTGCTGCTGCATGTTTTCAGTTCCACAGCTATTTTGCTTGAGCATCAATGTAAATAAATCACTTCATTAAGATGCCTAGTTGAACTGGTGCTGTGATGACAAACCTTACTGTGTGTTTCAGTGAGAGGAAGATGCACAGAATGCAAGGATACATGTTTACAGAGGTGTCTGCTCTTCAGTCCCCTTTCTGAGCTGAGGTCACCCTGCCATGTCATGAGCCTCTATTTATTGAGGGCACCTCCTCAAAAGTCAGGCTGAGTTTTGGTGCTTTCTCCCTTTAAGAGAGTCAGTGACGCACAGTGATGTAACTAGACATCTCAAAAATAAAGCATTTAGCATTTGAAACAAAGCAATTAGTGGGGAAAAAACCCCATGAAATAGCAAAAAAAAAAAAATTATTCATGTATTTGCAATGCAAAATTTACAAGATACCCACAGGAAACTGAGCTCTGGTAGGTACTTAAGTGCCTTAAACTAATTCTCCCAAACAATTCCCAGCCTTTTGTGAATGTGCTTCTTTTTTACCTCCCTAATTCTTCTCCCCTCCAGTGCAAAGAAGCCTAGCACTGTCTCTCGGCTATTGTTTGTAGAAAAGTGGCTTATCTTGAGCCATACTTTTTCCTTTCATTTTCCTTTTGAATTGAACCATTTTGTTCATGGGGCAAAGGCAAAACAGGGTGCTCATAAATTATCACAGAGCAGTTCCCCTTTCATCACAGGCATAAAACATGCTGTAAATCTAGTTGGTGAAGCTGAAATTTCCAACTGTTCTTGAAAATTATAACTAAAAACAAGTGAGAGTGGCAATATAGTAGAGCAAAACAACCTTTCTGAGATCTCTCACTTGGGGCAACATTCATAATATTTAGTATTCCCATAATAATTACTGTTTCTCAGGATGAATTACTGTTTCACTTTCTAGCATTCTTGAAAAGGAGGATTGCTTGGGCTGACCAGCAGTGTATTGCCAAAAGAAACCGCAGTTAAGAGCAGAAACGCTTGGTAGGAAACGTTGATAAGGGGTGATGGTCTGACACAAATGCTGTGTCATTGAAATGTAATAAGAGTATATTCATAAGTCAATTCTTCTAGATCAACATTTACCTGTGCCTCTTCATATTGCTTCTATAGACGGGTTATGTCACCCAACCAAGTAAATTACGAATGTTGTAGTCCGAGGGAGATTAAGGGGGCTTACACCTGCCAAGGGAGTTTGCTGCGTTTTCCTTTCCTCAGAGTATTTTGTATAATTTTTAAACGATTTGGCCCAGCGAAATCCTCCTGGTAGCTCTACTGGACGCACAGACCGGCAGCAGCAAGGAGCCACGAGAGGTACTGCGCCGTGTGACCTGAAAGGCACGTCTGGCTGCGGGAGCAGGGCCGCACGGCAGCGGTGCCGATGGGGCGAAGCTGGGAGCAGTAACAGAAGCCGCGTTTGTCGAGACGCTTTAAAACAACACGCGCGCAACGGCAGCCACAAAGGGCCCGGCGGGTGCCCTACGGCGAGGCGTTCAGGGGCCGCCCCGCCCCGCCAGCCCCGCCCACCTGCTTGTCCCGGAACTCCCGGGCGTCCTTCTCCATGTGGCCCTCGTAGAGGTTGGTGGTGAGGCTCATCAGCCCCATCTTGGAGAGCCCGAAGTCCGTCAGCTTCACGTGGCCCAGCGAGGTGATCAACAGGCTGCAGGGACCCGGGTGGCCGGTGGGGACCTGGGTGGCCGGGACCCCCCCCGCCCCCCCCTCGCTCGCCCCGTACTTGTCAGGGTTGAGGTCGCGGTGGACGATGCCGGAGGTGTGCAGGTACTCGAGGGCCAGGACGGTCTCGGCGAAGTCAAGCCGCGCCAGCTCCAGCGGCAGCGCCCCGATGTGCTTCAGCAGCGTGGCACAGTCCCCGCCTGCGGGGACACGGGGACACACGGGGGGCGTGGGGGGGGTGCAGCAGGGCCTCGGGAGGGACGTGGGGGGGCGTGGGGGACCCGGGGGGGCCGGGGGGCCCGGGGGGCCCCCCCGGCGGG
>JAVJGJ010000037.1:59526533-59545798 GCA_035590215.1 Microhierax caerulescens
TACAGAACTAGACTAATAAAAGTTATTGGTGCATAGCAAAGCATTTACAGTACTCATTGGATGGAAAACTCCAGAGTGTGTTAGGGAAATGTGATAGTCTCTAAAATGATGAGCAGCAAAGAGAACCTTTATCGGAAGCTTCTGTTTTACTTGACAGCCCAGAAACAAGAGGAGATGTAATGAAATCAGATTTGATAATAGGAATTGCTTTAGGAGAGGTAAACTGGCACCGCTATTACAAGTCATGGAGGCCAAAAGCCCAGGAGCATCTCTTTGCATTACAAGATTTGCACAGTTATGGTACTTTAACCCATTGTGAAGAATGTATTACGCCTCTTGTTCCGTATTGAAAGTAATCTTTAACTCTAGGAAACTGAGGAAAAAGGGCTTATCTAAGTTGTCTAGGATTGACCGCTTCTAGGGTGTCCCACCTGAGGGACTTGCTGATGATGGGACCCAACTGACATTGGCAAGTCCTAGGTAAAGGACTTTATTCTACATGATTTCAAACTTCTCACCCTGTGCAACAGTGTCTTCAGGTTTTTCACCTTGATGTTTTCATCATTACAGCAATTGTGTCCCAACCCTTCTTTGATTTGGGCTATGACTTTCTCAGGCTATGAGTATTTCTGAGACCAGCAGGATAACACAAACGGTTTTTCTCAGGCCTCTGTGTCTCAGTTGACTTCCAGTGGGCATGTCCTGATCCCTGGAAAGCCACAAGCTCACACTGTCACCTCTTCTGAGGGGAGTGAGTACATGTTCTGTCTGCTCTCCTTGCCCACACGGGTGCGTGAAGTCTTAGCAGTCTGCTCCTGCTAAGAGCATTTCAAAATTCCTGCTAAAACCATTTCAAAATGGTTTGAAATAGCTCGGTAATGCAAAAGTTATCAGAATTACCAAATTTCATTTTCCTTTCCTAGGGAGGCCTATAAACACCTTCTGCAAATTAAAACCACAACATCAGTGAAGTTGTTTACTTGTGGGTTTGTTCCTCACTTGTTTTTACAATGCAGTTCTGGTTGGTATTGGGGCGAGCTGTGTTTCTTCTGTAACTGGAGGGGACTAAGGGATAACAGGGAAGCTGTCAGCTGTAAATAGACAAATGGTTAGATAAATCCCAGAAGAAACTGTTAACTTCCTAAGTGTGGCCATATGCCAAAATTTGTAGTTTTCATTCCTCCTTATCCCTCCCTGCAGCTGGAGTGCAACAGTAAGTGTGCATACTTTTAAAGCCTATTTCAGGGAAATCTATCTTTCACATAGGAAGGTCTTTCATGTGTCTGGAACATAGTGTGTGTGTATATATACACATACACACATACAGAGACCTAGTGCTAAAGATTACTGGAGATTAAGGGGCTACCAGGAAAAAACAAAAAACCACCCCAACCCCCCCAAAAAAAACAAAACCAAAACCCAAACACAATTGTTTGTTTTTATTTCTACTCAGGAAGTGCTAGAAACTCTCCCAGAATGATCCAGGGAAGCCTTTGCAGAGGACTCTGTCAGTGCTGTAAATGTCTCAGACTTCATCTACTGTGAGCCAGATCTCAGCCTGGTATCAAGTTACTACCTTTTATATTTCCAGGGACTGTGATTTTACTCTGGATGAGACTTCGGCTCCGGCAGTGGCCAACAATCTCTAAAGTTGTCTGTAGGGGAAGTGGCTGAGAAGAAGTGTTTACATTGGGAAGGCTCTCTTTTACTACCTCTATGAAATTTCGTCATTGATTTCAGTTTCAAATATTTCTTGCATAACCTTATTTCAGCTACATATGGGGGAAGACTGTAAAGGTATCACTTGTTTGTTGACATGTAAGAAATTATGTCGTGGTGCCCGACTCTATGGAGCCAGGAGGTCATCAGTAAGTGCTAGTGGAAGGTAGAGGCTTAGTTATTACTAGCCAGTAATAGCAAAGCACTGCCCACACAAGTGCTTGTTTTTCAGGATTACTTTAAAGTGTCCAGCATGTGGAGAAGCATCATAACCTATGCAAGCCCTTGGGAAACTTTGAAAGAATCTGTTTGTGGTATAGAGCCCTCTGAAGGATGAAGGATCCTGAGGAAGAGGAGCCAAATTTTAGCAATCAAAATGTTCTTGCGTTATTTCAGCCAAAGTTTTATTCAGACTGTTTTAATTAAACAAACGTGCTAGCAGAAACAGCAGTGGTATTTTAGTCATGACACATGCCCCTTTTCTCTTTACATCCTTCATGGCCACAATGTGAAAGTAGCCTCTTTACATGAGGTGTAACACTTTATTCAGCCCTTAAAATGAAACAGGTGCTTGCTCTGCTTTGCTTTACAGGGCCTTCCCTTTGTGCAGGTGCTGGTGTAAGTTCAGCACGCCAGAAATGCTGCTGCAGTGTGCACTAGCACAAAAATATATTCTAAACTATCTTGGATTTATTAGATAACCATCTTGTTTATCTTGTTTGGTCTTTATTCATTTTCATCTGTGACATATGCTGGATACAAGCTGAATAAAGGGCCACTCCAGGCCCTTTGTTCCACTCCGATAGGATGTTCATTTTCGTTTGAAATCACAGTGCGTGTCATGTGAAGTTACATTGTATTTCTTGGCTCCTTTGAAACTGTAGATCTTCTAGTCCCTAGGCTTGAGATGAACTCATGAGGAGTAATACCACCCTTTCTTTTATTAACTTGCAGGGAGTGGTGTATGTGAAAGGGTTTTCCAGAGCAAAAATGATGCAAAGTGATGTGACTAATTTTTTTCCATTTAGTGAGGGTCACTGGGGTTAGCAAAACAAAGCTCATACCCTGTCTCTGCTTAACATGCTGCTTTTCCCACCTGGTGACTGGCAGTCCCAAAGAAAAGAGGCAATAACCCTGCCCAGGGCATAAAACCTGCGTGGCTGGGCTCGGCTGGAGGGATGGTCAGCTGTCAGAGGGGACATGTCACTCTGGGGAAGAATGGTGAGGCCATGTGCCTTGTTAGCCCCAGCTGTGTCCCCGTCACTGCCTGAACAGGATTAACTGCGTGATGCACTAGGCAAGTTTCCCTTGGTGACCCTCAATAGTTGTATCGATGTTGCACCAGCAAGATGACTGCTCAAATGGCTTCAGCCGCCCCAGTTGAGGAAGTGTGTTGAAACAACACTGGGGGTAATGCTTGAATGAAGCAGAAAAGCTGCCAGACACTGCTCTTGCTCTGGGATCCTGCAAGCTTAAACCAGCCCTGAAGTCAACAGGTGCTCACAGTCTTATGATTTTTTCAGTTCTTATCTTGTTTTGTGCACAAGCTTCAAACAGCATCAGATTGGTGCACGACTTGTAAAGTGGATTGGTCTGAGAGTTGAAAAATACTATCAGGGGCCCAGGGACTTTAGGTTCATCAACATATTTTTGCAAGAGGCAAAAATAACGATTGTTATTTTCTTCCCAACCAAAGCCTTCTATAGCGTATTTATCCCTACTGCAGTTCTGCTGTGAAGTGATATGGGGGATGTGTTTATTCTTTAGCAGCAGCAGCATCTCCTACATATAGACAGCTTGAGATATCTAAAATACAAAAACAGATTATGTAAAATCACAGTTCATGAATCTTAGGTTTATCAAGGACTTTCTAGAACTTCTGGATTCGCCAGCACAATAGCAGCTACCCACCGTCATTTCTACCCCTCCTCCCTTCCTCACTCCCCCTGATTTTATTTAATGTATATTAAATAACATTCTATTTAGAAAATACCACTGGCAAAATCTATAAATATAACTTTTGGCTAAATTAATAAATTCTTACATTTTTTACATAAACAATTAAATTTCATCCTTTATTTGCATTTTCTTAGATACAGTTCATTGGGTTTGTACTTTTTGGTTTCCAGGTTAGTATATAACTTCTGGACATACATTCTAATTCACTGGAGCATGAAGACTTTCAGTTTGCTAATATACATAACTGAAATGCATAGTAAAGAATTCAGTATCTGTAAATCTTTTATGCTATTTTATGCATGTAATTTCATCCTAACAGTAATTTCCAAAATTGCTTTTTCTTTTTTTTTTTTTTTTTTGACTCATGTTTGGGTTCCAGTTTTTAGTCTCTATTCATGCTCTGAGTTAAGAGCTTTTTCTATATTAGCTATAATTCAGGTCAGCGAGGCTAGATCAGCAAGCTGACCTAGACACAGCTGGTGCTGATGCATCAGCCCCTACCTCTGTCTTTACATGCAGTTCAGGGGTCTTACTTTGGATTGTATTTAGTCTGGCCCCTTGAATGAAATATCCCCATCATGCATGTGTATTACAGTTGTCCAAAGGACTCAGGAGTAATGCAGCACATTTTGGTGCACCCTTGGAGCATAAGTCTCTGTTTATTTAATTTCAGAAGGAATCTGGTTCTTGTGCACTCTGTGGGCTGAATGAGTGCACTGTCAGTGAGGGTGATTGGAAAATTTACTTTTAAACTTCATTACGGATCTCAGCCTGATTGGCTGGGTAGACACAGCTCATCAGTTGTACAAGTATTCCTGGTCTTTTCAGTGGGAATGACTCATATGAGTATGGGTTACTTAGTGTAATAGCTGCATGGCCTGACTTTTTTTTTTTTTTAAGAATCCTAAACAAGGCATATTCCTATAATTTACCCTTAATTATACTTCATTATAAATTAAATCAATAACAAGCAAGCATGACATCAGTTAAGGTATTAATGAGATAATGGCTTCTCTTCTGACAGGCAAGTCTTCAATTTGCACAGTACAGATGTGAAAAGGCACCATCAGTATGTATTTGGGCTACACAGTGGTGTAAACTGCACACGGCCTTTCCCCGTTCAGGCAGTTCACCTTGCCTTGGTAGGCTGACAGGGAAACAGTGAATCCTAATTCTGTTGCTTTTGCACTGAACAACAGGGGAATCCTGCAAGTGGAGCAGCTATTTAAGCACAGCCCTGCGTTCATACAGCCACCCCATGAATCTCAGATGAGTGATCCCTATTAGGCCCCAAATAGCTGGCCTTGAGGAAGTCATTTGGGCCAAGGGCCTGAAACCCTAAGTGGTTAGACTCCAGAGCAACTTGGATTTCTACTGCAAATTTAGAAAGATCTGCCAGTTAGAAAGTTTTTTTTCTTTCCCACATTTCCATTTGTTCTTTCTGATCACCAGGGTGACTTCTAGAATGAAAAGCAGTTTAGCTTTTTCCTAAACATTCTTTCTTCCAAGAGACTCTGACTGGTGCTGTTTTTACTGAAAGCGATAATGTAATTACCATTAAATTAAAAGGGATCAGGAGGAGGCTCTCATCCCCTACAGGAATGTACAGTGAAGTGAAGCTTCTTATGCCAGCACTCAGCCTCCCAGTTTCAATTACCACTTTGGGATGCCAGAGCAGGTCCTCCCTGTTTAAGGAAGGGAGCAGGCTCTCCATTTTTTATATGCACAAAGAGGGGTGGCCACTTTCTTACTTGTTTGTTGTAATTACTTTTAAGTGCCTGTTCTGATCTCTTTCTTCAGTTTTACAATATTAAAGTCCACAGTATGAAGCTCAATACCTCCTGAGAGAAAGAGCTTTAATTCTCACTCACAATAATAATAGTAATATGAACAATACATTTCAATGAAGTCAGGAATTGGATTTATGTAGTGTTTTTTCAACTGTCTTACAGCCAAATCATCTTTTTTTTTTTTTTTTTTTTTGGTGAACTACTGAGTTTGGGAATTTTTAAGGTCCTGGCTTTGCTGCTTTTACCTTTGATTTCACTAATGATGGGCATGCTTTTCCTTCAAAACCATAGGTTTTCTAGTTTGGTAAGCAGGACCATCACAGTTTCAGTTGCAACTTTTCTGGATCTTTAACTTAGCTTCCTCCATTTTGTGTGCATGCATCACTTTAGAAGAGCACTTTAAGCTACCCTGGTTTTGATGGTGTAATCATAACAGCTCTGACTTAGGAGATGCTTACACAAGGTTTCAGCATCTATGGCAGAATCACAAGTACCTGCCAAGGAGAATAAACTGTTGTGAGCTGGAAGCATCTACACCCTTGCCACTGGTTTTGTGGCCTGTATCAAGAACAAGATTATGTCTTTACTGTAACCAGTAAAAGATTATCCCAGCATCCATAATTGTATGCTGTCATGCAAAATCTGAGCATATATCATTTTCCTATATTTTGACATTCAGAGGCAACATGCCTCTGTATATATACATTTATTTTATAAAAATAGGACTTCATCCTGCTACTCAAACAGATTTAATGTGTCCCATTTGGGTTTTTCATCCCTGGGCTGCACAGACTATGTAGGTCCAAGCCCCAGGCACTGCGGTTACACAGCAGGAAGTGGGCAGGCGCTGTGTGCAGCCTGTATGACGAGGCTTCTGCTCCTGATACGGGCAAAACTGTGTGCGCCCTTATTGTGCTTGTATTGACATTGCCGTGTTTTAAAGCTCATTGAAAGGATGCTGTATTCCTAAATACAAGGGGTTGGGGCACAGTCTGATTTCTATGTGAAAGTTTTGGGAGGAGGAAAAAAATGTAAGTATGGAAAAGAAGCTCAATTAATTAAAAAAAAAATAGAGAACAGTACGAGGTTTTAAAGTACAGCTTTCTAGATTGCATCCTAAATTTCAGTTTATCTGCAAAATTACACTAGAGAAAAGCGAACTGTATTTATAACCAAAAACAGAGGCAAGTATAACAAAAAAAATCACAGATTTGCAAGGTCAGAATTGTGCTGGTAAGGGAGATTGAGAAAATGTTATTTTTCCTAGAGGTAAAAGACAGGGCTACCTCCTGAAATATAGCTCATGCCAATGCTTGCAGCTCTTTGGGGAACTTTTTTGGTGGGAAGACAGATGCTGGATTCCAGTCTCCAATGAAGACAGAGTGACTCAAGGCTCTCCCATGCCCGCTGAGAGGATTTGGGAATATTCAGTTTCAATGGGATGACTGTTTCAGGGATCAGGTTGTTTAAAATTATGTGAGTTTCACTTTCCAAATTTGGTTGTAGTAAAGGCTTTGAAGTCAAATATTGTGGATTATTTGTCTTTAGAAAGCAACCAGATCTACTAATTCCAAAACCTGATATAGATAATAAGGAAGTTTGAGATGAGCAATACCATTATACTTGCTCTTTGCAGGCCACTTAATACATGAAAGCCATTGCTTAGTTCTGAAACATAAACATCAAATTGTAAACCAGATCTCATTAATTTGGTGATGACAGATGTTTTCCTTTGTTGTGGATTTGTATTTCAAAATTCTCAATTTACAACCAAATTATTAATCTAACATTAGCATTCCGAAGATAATATTAAAAGTTAATTGAACTTAAATCCAGTTGAGATAGTTTCAATTTCAGAGTCTGCAGACAGCCCTAAGCAATAATTCTGGTCCTGTTCATCCCAGAGGGCTGTATTAGCTCTGACAGGTAAAGAATGTACTTTTGGTATGAGCACCTTAGCCAAAATACCTAGTTCATAAACCGGTAACACAGAAGAGTACTCCTTTTCTTAGGTTCAAAAGCCACGGCTACTATTTAACCAGTTTCTAAAACCTTGACATTTTCTTCTGCGTCTCCATCTTTGCTGGGTAAACTTTTACTTTACCTCTTGAAAGCATCTATAAACGTGAAGCTTAGTGGAAAAGTGTGTACATGAAAAGGAAAAACATGCCTCCTTCCCAATTTACTCAAGCATACTTTGCTATGTTTTTCCTTTAAAAAATGTCAATCATTTATCAAAACTTGAGCAGTGTGTCGGCTGTAAATTGGCCAGAGTATTTGGCTGTACCCTGAGGAGGAACAGATAGGGCCGGGATCGTACACTGTTTTGAAAGAATCTTTGCTGGGTTTGTTCTGCAGAGCTTGTTTGCTTCCTCGCGGTCTGCTATTTGTGGTTAACTAATGCATTTTCGACTTCTAAGGATGTCACGGCTGCAAGGGTAACTTCTGTTGCCATGCTTACACTATTCCTTTTCAGTCAGTGTACGGTGCAAGCATCATCCAGCTCGCTCGGGAGTAACCCTTGAGCTTCTCTATCCACACAAACCTCCTTCTCCTGCAGCTGTCCCAGGGAGATTGTGGGACAGGATGCTCCTACAGCAGAAATCTGAATATATTGAGAATGTCTAGCAATACAGTGGGCTTGTGAGAAAATCTGCCTGTCCTTTCTGAGCATCTAGGGAGAACCGTTGCAGAGCCCTGGGAGGGCTGTACTGCTGGAGCAAAGCCTCGCTGCTGGGTCCAGGGTGGTCGTTTTGGGAATAACAAGCCTTGTGCTTACCCTAAACTGCAGTTAAAGCATAGCTGTATAAACACTGGAGTTTTTATACATGGTTGGGCTTTTGGTAGGAGTAAATCTGTAATTCTAACATAACTATGCTAATGAGGCTAAAGAAGTATGACATGTCTTCCTTTGGTCATGACTGTGCTCAGAGACCAGATCTGTCCCTCATTTGTTTCTAAAGCTCCAGTGGAGCAAGATGAATACATGGGAAAGCATGACTGTCCATCCAGCTATGCTGTGGGAAGGGGGGGCGGTTGAGAGGACCACCAGGGGGATGTAGGCAGCCATGGACTGGACAGGGGCAGTCCAGCCTGGAAAGGGGGGGTTTGTCATGGGAGCTAACTCCATAGCAGTGTCTTTTCCACCTGATACAAGTGTGAAATACTCTCCAGCTGTCCTTGGTATTTCAAGTGTCATTTACAGATCTGAAGTGTGGTGACTGTGCAGCTAGCTCTGGTGTGAGTTTTCCTTGAATCTTATTTAAGATATGTTTTTCACAGAAAAAAAAAATTGTCTTTATGATATAAAATGTCATTTTAAAGAAAACAATTAAAAAATTAATAGTTCATTTCAAATATTCTCCTCCTGGCTCTTTTTCTTGACTTTTTTCCCCCACCTCTATTCAAAGTTAGTAGAGTCATAGTTTTCTCCTCACACAGCAGTTTAATGGCTTATACCTCTGTTCTTGGAAGACCTTTATAAGAGTTTTAGCTCTGGAGCTTCAGTCATGCACAGATTAAACAAATGGGAATGATAGAGCTTATCCTTTTCAGCCGTAAATCTTTAAATCTGACTTTAGAGAGCATGTGCCACCCATGGTATAATATGGAATTGGGACAGTTCATGAAGCCCAGAAAAGAATTACTAGATTATTCCCACGGGCACAGGTTTGATTTTTTCCCTGTGGTCCTGTCATTGAAATGTGTGTGCATACAACAGAAACCCACTTTCTCCTGCGCCCAACTCATCTGTCATTAGGCATGTGCACAATGCTAGGCTCAGATGAGGCAGCATTTCCATATGGAGCACTCTGGTATTTGGTGTAAAGATTCATTAAAGATTTCAAGGGAAGATTTCATTTCTAGGAATTGCTGGTTGTTAAAAAGACACATCACATAGACGTGCTGAGGTACTTGGTTAAGTAGGTTTACTGTAGTCTAAATAAAGCAAGGGATCCATTCAGAGAGTGGTAAAGTATTATGCACTTTTGATTTTAATTAGAGATGGTAAAATGAAGGTGTTACAAATTTCAGGAGACTGATAAGCATCTGGTCTGTTTTGAATTTTTAAAGCAATTGTAAGAAATATGGCAATTACTCATTGATGTAGTTCAGCATAATTAGTCAATGTTGGAATAAAACTTCTGTTCCTGTGACTTCTGGAGCTGCATGTTGCTATCTGTATCACTTCATTAAAATGGTATCCTAGTGAGCATGTTTCCTATTTTACTCCCACGGGTGAGATTTAGAGGTATGATGGAGCACTGTTTTGACTTCTCACAGGATGAACTGGATGAACTTCGGGCTGAAATGGAAGAAATGCGTGACAGCTATTTAGAGGAAGATGTTTACCAGCTGCAGGAGCTCCGGCGAGAGCTGGACCGGGCAAACAAGAATTGCCGCATTCTGCAATATCGTCTCAGGAAAGCAGAACAGAAGAGCTTGAAAGCTGCACAAACAGGCCATGTGGATGGAGAGCTTATTAGGAGCCTGGAACAAGATTTAAAGGTGTGTGAGAGATTCATATTCACAGCGAAAGCAGCAGACTGGGATGTGGGTCCCTGCAATGGAAGGGAGGGTGACACGTGAAACAGGCAGTAGTTCTCCAAATGTCAGGACTAATTTCCTTCTTCTGTGATGGAGAACAAATATTCAGCTCATCATCATAAAAAGGTGTGTTAGTGAGTAAAAAACCATGTGTTTACATTCAGAATGAAAGAAATACAGTGAAGTTACATTTGTGCATTTGAAAGATTTAAAGGGTCTTGTTTTACTGAAAACCTTAGCTTTGCAAAACTGTATAAACAAAACCTGATATGCTTTTCCCAATTCATGCAGCTTCCTTCCTTTTCACTTCTTGCTTATGCCGAACAACTGAAAAAAACCCTAGTCAAAGTTGCATTTCTTAGAGCCTAATGAGTTACTTGTAACAGGAACAGATTTATAATATTTTATGCAGATAGAGAATCAAAATGCTCTTCCCACAGAAACACAAATTCCTGTAAAATTTATGTTCATACTGGAACAGGTCTTATGTTTTTCAGAAATGTTTCCATCAAGGCTGAGCTTTGTATAGGCAGGATGTTTATCTAGCTTTACTCTTCTTTCTTAATATTGCTACCTTATAGCTGTTTCAAAAATAGCTTCTGTAGAGGGGGACTGCTTACCACTGGAATTACTAAGCATTTTGTACTTAAAAATGCAAACCATAATATGTTCTGAAACTGAAATGATTCGTCCACAGCAGTGGAAATCAGAGTGACATGTCAAGTCATCAAACTTTTCAAAATGTCAAGCCTAATTTTCTTTTTTATGATAGAAAACAAATGATAACCTTTTCATAATAGAAATGATACATTACTCGATAAAAATCTTGTTCACAGACTTGAGTGAAAGAGTTACTGAGTCTTTTTAGGTTTTTTGCTTTGTTTTTGCTGACTTGTTATAATTCAGTAATTCATCATTTTGCATGATGAATCACCTTTCCAAATGTTTTTGAAGTAAATATTTATTCTCATTAGACTGGACTCAGAATACCTAAGATAGCATATATTTTTGTGCTTTCCTATCACTCTTGCCTAGTTGTGATTGCTGCTAGAACAGCAAATTTGGGTGGATAAAACTGCTGCATGGATGCGGCTTTGATCGATGATCTGACAGCTTTCTAGCACAATTCTTCATCTTTTGTTTCACCAACATGATATGCTGGGACTTTGATGGGCAGGCTTGATATCCGCTTCTTTCCCTCTGTTGTTCATGGCATTGCTGTAGCATAGTGTGGAGAGGGAGCTGCAGATGGGTAATCAAATATGTTTTCATTTTGGATTTCTTCATTAGAAATGAATATTCATTTTGGTACTTGGAAGCCTTGTAGTCTTTCATCAACAGAGTCATAATTGAATTAAAAAATCTCTTGGCTGTATAGGGCTGTAATATGCTTCCTACTGTAGGAGACATACTGTAGCTGTTGCTCCTCATGGATCCTCTTCACGCATTTGTGCTCTTCTGACCAGGTAGCCAAAGATGTTTCTGTCAGACTGCACCATGAGCTGGAGAGTGTGGAGGAGAAGCGTGTTAAAGCAGAAGATGAAAATGAAATCCTTCGGCAGCAAATTATTGAGGTGGAAGTATCCAAGCAGACACTGCAAAATGAGCTTGACAAGTTAAAAGAGGTAAGCAAAAGCCGTGCAGGGCGGTGTTGCTGGGTTAGATGGGTAATTGGACACACAGACGTCTTAGACTGATTTTTACATTAAATCCTTGCTGATATTGCTTGTACAATATGCCCCAAAGGTCTCCTTTGTTGTATGTCCCAAATGCCTTGGTAATATAGAAGCAATAGAGAGGCCAATCAGTGATGCTAGGGCTTTTGTCTGAGGCTTCTCACAGGGCTTCTGTCCCATTTTGAACCAACTCCTTAAAGTCTTCCTACTGGAGCAAAACTATCTTTGATTTGACTCCAGCTGGCTCTGACTCTCCTTTACACAGACTGGGACTTCCACCTATTTGAGAGTCAAATGAGGTGTATGAGGTGTGCATGACTTGTCTCTGAGAGGCTGGTTCAGATAGGCAAGCTGCTGTTTTGGCTGGTGCTCTGCAGTGGTGACAGTGGGAGCCACCAGCATGAGCTAGGCAGCAGGAATGTGGTCTGTAATGTATAAGTAACATTGCACTTCAGGTGCAGAACTGCTGTCTGTTGAGAAAAGGGATCACATCACTTGGTGCTGACGCATAGTTGTACTGGGTGAAGTGGTGATCCTTGGAAGCAAGTGAGCTGAGGAGCAGAGGACAGCAAAGAAAAGCCAGACACTAAGCATGGCTTTTTGGTGGAGGCCACATCCTGGTCTGTAGCGGTATTTCTCTTCTCCTAACAGTACAGCAGATTGGCAGCTCACAGCCTCTGCTCTGTTTTAAACCAGATTGAAATAGAGCATTTAAACATAATGAGGTAAGGCATTTATCCTCTGAGCCCTGGTCAGATTTAGAGAGGTGGTACAATTATGTGTTATTTTAATCTTTCAAACATTGCTTGTGAGTCAACTGGCACAAAACCTGACTTAGTTTTATAAGGACAACCCATATTTAATTTCTCTGTGCATTTGGGTTAGGGTGAGTCCAGTGCAAGAGTTTTGGAGTATTTTGTATGTAACAGGACGCATCATCAGCCAGTAAATATCAGCGTTGCTTAGACTACATAGGAGCCTGACACAAAAGATAAGGTCTGCATGATGTTTTAGCTATTCTTCTTTCTCGAATGTTATTTGTGAATGCTGTGCTTAATGGACACAATACCGTGTTACAGGGCCTGCAGTCTAGATTCCATACAAAAATACTGCGTCATCCACAGTGCCAAATGCATTACTTGCTGCTGATTGACACACAGGTGCGCTAGATACTGCTTGATGGTCTTTGGCCTCAAAACTTTGTAGTCTGAGAAACTACATTGTGGGTGAGCAGTAGGAAAGAAACCAGTCCAGCAGTGCTGGAGTCTCAAGCTAGCTCTAACCAGGCTAAATTTACCCTGCTGCTGAGATCGCTGCAGCCTAGGGAAGCCCCACGAACTCAACTGGGTCTCTGCTGCACCGCAAGTCGAAGTGAATGTACCCTTACTTTGGAAGCAGGCTTTACCCCATAAGAGGCAAAGGCTGGAGGGGAGCTAGAGAAAGGGGGGGCTGGCCAGTAGAATGATGGGGTGCACTCATGCTGATCTGGAGGCACAGCAGGGCATAAGATGTAGCATAAGATGTAGTAGTAGCAGTGGTAGTAATAGTGGAGATAGTCTGCTTTTTATACCAGTAGTGGCGGTTTCTCTGGGAGTCAGAATTTCACAAGGTCACAGTAGGTGAGAAGATGGAGGTTTGGGTCCTCAGCAGGTCACACAAGGACAGATGAGCCAAAAGTTGGAGAAACACAGTCATATGTGTGGTAGATAAGTATGTGTTTGCAGCATTGTTGACATTGTTAAAAAAAAAAATATTCTTGCCTTAAGATGTCTTCAAATAACTACCAGAAGCAATGCCTCTTTAGGAACATTTAATGCATACAAAGCTCTAAAAGAATGTATTATAGACATGCCAGTGGGAAAACTAGTGCCTTATATATCAGGAGAAAAATGACCCAAAGGCCATGTAGCTTCTTGCCAATCCACCCTGACTACACATCTTCTCTATCTAAAGGCTGACACTTAGAAGAAGCATCTTTCATATCCAGTCCCGGAGTGTTGCCCAGTTAGAGTGTTGCCCCAAGACCCAGTTAGACAGTATTTGCTCACTGTCACCATATGCTCATTTTCTGTAATATCATTGACTATTTTCAAACCCTTTTCCTCTATCATCCCCTGATCAACAAAAAGATTTTCTCACATCTGTGTTTGTGTTTATTGCTTAATTCAGTGCTAACTGCTGCTTTGTCCTGCTGTACAATTCCCTCAGGTACAGTTTCTCACTGCAGTGGATGGCATATATGTTGATTACCTTCAATGTATTTTGCATGCTGAAATATGTTTAGGAATTATACACATCTGTGAAAGCACACTAAAGCCACTTGGTTTTTATCATAATCTTTTGAAGAATCCCTTACATTTATGATGTTTAGTGCTGTTATGTATTCTTTCACCCCAATACCTGTTTCCATCTCCTGTAATACTTTCAACAAGACTCTTTTGGTGTGAAATATATAGAGGCTCACTCTATCTAAATTCTTATTTCTTTCAACAAAACCTTGCAGTTTTAACTGGGAAATTAATTTTTGTCTCCTCCTGGCCATGTAATTTCAAGTTGTATTAAGTAGATTTGAGATATGCTTTACTCTTTTGTCACTAAATAACATTTCTCAGTGTATTTCAGCTCTGCAAATAATAGAAGCAGTTGCAACAAAGAGGAAAGGTGACAAGAAGTCACCTGCCATGTCCTTCACATTGCTTTTATCTCCTACCACTGTGTCGTAGCTAATGCATTTCCCTCCCTAGTCCCAGATGCTTCTGTATTCCCAAGCATGTCCCATATTCACAACATGCTTTCAGAAGCTTTTGCATAATCTATCAAAACCACATCTTGTTTTGTTCTGGTATCTGCCTGGCACTCTCCATCATCAAAATAGTCTGTTTTTCACTGATTGTTTCAGTAAGGAGCTTTCAGATCATTGGTGAATCATTTCCAGTTTTTTCGGATAATGCTACCTCTTTCTCTTTTTTTTTCTGTTTTCCATAAGTGTGCTCCATCCCTCCAGCCTTTTGCAGCTTTTCCTATAGATGTGTTTTGGGCTGAGGTATGGACCAGTAGGGATTTTTAACCAATACTTGTGGGTTTTATCCAATTCTGATGTCTTCCAGTTAGACACTAATCTTCTCTGAATGTCTTCATCAGCACCATGGCATTCACTTTGCTTAATCATGCCACTCTACTTTCTTTCTTTTCAGTCCTTTTAGCCAAAAGATAATATGGTGCTGCTTTCCTAATTTCCTATTCCTAATAATCCATAATGCTTCCTAATTATTTTTTTTTCAGATTTTGTTTGTTTACTGCTGTGTAGGTTCATTACTCTGCTACTCCTGCCTGAAATACTTCCACTGATTATTTGGAAGCTACTTCTTCCACTGGGTAATAATGTTTTCTCTCCAAATATTTTTTAACTTTACTGACTGTAAAAGTTTTTCCATTTCAGTCTTCTCTAACTGCTGTAGCCCTGTGGTTCATTGATTTTTTTTTTTCCACTGTAACATTCACCTACTTTTTCAGTTTCCATTATTCAACTCTCCTCTCTCTGTCTCTGAACTTTTCAGCTGGTTTTGGGCCTCCCTCTGATGCCTTTTTTTGTGGCAGTCCCCATGAAAGCATCAGAGTTTTCCTACTGCTGCGAACACTTCTTTGTAGCATATCCCTACAAAATTGAGATGTGTCTAAGAACTGTCCCTTCTAGGAATTTACTAAGATTTTCTGTGACTTACCAAAACTGCTGCTTCCTTATAACTTTAGAAACAAAGGAAGTGTACCCTCACAGATTCAATAAGCACATGCATCCCTGCCAAGGCTTGATTCCCTTTTTTCTTGTTGTCTAAGTTATTAACATTGCCATTTGAGTCAATGGGTTTCCAGGGAAAAAAAATAACTCCATCACTAACAGATTACCTCAGCAACATCCCTGCAACTGTCATTATCCTCTTTCTAATATCCTAATTCAGCTCATGAGAAATACTGGTGTATATTAAAAATTTAACTTGGTCACCCAACAAACATTCAGAAAACTCTTTCCAAAGTTTCCTTTCTTTGCAATAATGAAAACCCTTACCAATTCTGTCCTGAGCATCTACAAACCGATCTTTTCTCAAAGGCTTGATAAAAGCAAGTGGATTTTCTGTGAGATCTGAACATCTTCCACTCAACATCTAACCCATTCCAAACATTGTTTCCTTGGAGCCAAGAGGGCATCTTTAGGGAAGCTCTTCCTTATATTTTCTCAGCCAAGGTATTTCACAAGTAGATGATCTATCTTTAGTTCTAATAAGCTTAAACAGCTATGAAATCATGCTCAGCAAGTGTTGGGTGCCTTTATGTACAGTTCATTAATTCCCCTGCAAGTAATCCTCTCTCTAAAAACTCTGCACCTGTGGAAGAATAAACCATTTTTGGTACTTATTGTAGAAAGGCTCTGAGATGGCACAGGACCCACTTCTGTTCCCTGTGGGGAGAATGAGTTGGTTGCTTGTTCACAGCTGCTAAATGTGTATTTTCTTGCATTCTTTGTCTGGGTTTGGCATTGTCAGCCAGGGAAGAGAAAGGGGCATGGCTGTGGCAGTGCTGACACTACTGGGGAAGGGTAGCCCTGCCAGACTGGACAAAGAGAGGGGAGGATTAGGGACGGGGGTAGCAGCTGCTGAAAGATTTGATGTGAGCACTATGAAAAAATTCAGCAAGAAATGAATGAGAATTGTATAACTAGGAAGAAAGGGTCATTTATTGCTTGTGGGATGGCCTTACAGAGCAGGTGACAGTTTCTATTGCTGCTGAAAGCAGAAGGACTGGAGTGGGAGCAACTGGAGATGTTGCTTTCTCTCTCTCTTGCAAGGTCCTCTGGTGTAGCAGTTGCCTCCCACTTGACATAGGTTTTCTTGGCCAGCTTCATTTGAAATCATGTGTGCTTTGAGCCCTCCAGATTGTTAAGACCATTAGAGGCATGAGTGCTGTTCTTCAGCATCAAAAATCACTTCCAATTGATGGAGGACCATGCCTGCATCTTGTGTTCGCTGGTGTTTTCACAAGGAAAGAGAGAGGCAAAATGGGAAGGCAAGAAATGCTGTTTCCATTCATTTCTGCATGAGAGAAGAGCAGTGCAAATCCACTGGCTGTTAATAATGTCTCCAACACATGTCTCTAGGACACAGACTGAGGTGAAAATCAGTACGTACTGTAAATGGGCTTTCCCAGGTCACCTATGGGCTTTTTAGGGCAGTGGCTTCTCTCAAGGCTCTTTCATTCAAGGCTTACTTGCTAATGGGGATGTTGTTATGCCTGAGCTTACCCTCTCCTCCTGCCCGGCCGCACCTGATTTTTGAGGCACAGCTCAGGAGCTGCTGGTTTTAACAGTCAAAGTAATTTTTCTGTTAAAATGTCTGTTCCTTTTAACAGAGTGAAAACCTGCATTCACGTGCTTGTAAAAATGATAGAAATATACAAGATGAGATTAAATATCTTTCAGGGATATTTAGAGACAAATTTTGCTCCTAAGTGCATGTGCACTACTCTGTTTAACATCACTAGATAGAGAGCATTTTGCTACTAAAAGAATTCAGCTCTATAAACATAATGTATCAAAATGAAATCTGGAGGCTACATCTTAGAGCTGAGCATGACAGTCTGATTTTCATTGCCTTGAACCTTATAAGTAGTGCATAATACATGCGGCATGTGTATAAGTATGATTGTTCCAATCTGAAATCACTTTTCCCTCTTTTCTCTCTGACATAAATATATAGATACAGTCCCAAGTAATACACAAACAGTGAAGAAATTATTCTTGGTGAAAAGACACTTGTCTGTAGAAAATATTGCCCATATTTTCATTAGCTAGGACTTCATACATGTTTATGTGTGTTCTTCTGTCATTTCTCAAATGAAATTTATTCATTGGGTTGAAGTAGGGATAAACTGTGAAAAGTCTTTGATTTTTGTAACACATGACTTTTTTTAAATGATGGGAACTTGCTGAGAAACAGGGCAAAGAGAAGACTTGTAAGCTGTAGATTCAAATAATATTAAAAGGGCTAAGCAAGATCACCATGTTGACTCAGTAACCCTGCTTAGAAGTTGCTGCTTGTGACAGTTATAAGTAATGAAGTCTCGTGCAATAATCATAGCTAAAACCATTAACTGCATGAAAGTTTTACCACAGCACCATTTTGTCTCCAGTACCTTTTTTTCACTGTGATAAATAATGAATTGGTACCTAAATCACAGTGAATGATTTATACTCATTATGGCATTTCAGGAGCTGCACAGATAAGTAAAATGGTCTGCTCAGTGTTGATACCAACAAACGGTAGAGGGAAGGCATGGGAATGGGTCTGGCTTGACTCAAAATGTATAGAGGTTAAGAAGCAAACTCGGTAACATAACTGATTTTTTTTCAAGGACTTATATTATACATCTTCTAATGGACTGTCCTTATTTCTTTTTAGAATTTTTAAAAATAGATTTAAACAGAAAGAACCCCAAAATTTTCAAAATGTTTTGTGACAGTCTCTTATGCTTATACATGCCCCCCACCCTAAACAATATCTGCATCTGAATTTATGACTTACCAAAGGCATTGCCACCAAGCTCCAGCTAATCTGTATTTTCTAGGTGTTTGCTATTTGTCCACACTTGCCAGCAATCATCTGACACTGCTTCCAAATCCTGTTACAATGTTTGAAGTGAGAGGTTTTGAGAGAAATTAATAGTGACTCTGCTGATCAGATCCAGAGTTTTGTATCATGCAAAAAAAACTGCTCTTCTGTTACACAGCCTGATCAGAGCTTCTTATCCCAGGCATGGGCTTCCTCTAGCTCAGCCCCTTCATGGCCTTGCTCCCAAATACTTTGGTGGACCTCAACTGACCTTCGTGTATGAAGAAATTATGTTTAAGTGATGGCATTTACAGCAGGAACAATGACCTAACCATAGCTGCATGATTGTCCAGGTACTGGTTAGTTATAAGGAAATCTTTTTTGTATAGTAACTGAAATTCCTCTACTCCTTATTTGTTGTCTGTTTTTCTTATTATACAGCAGAAGACTTTCAGTAACTAAAAGACTGCTACTCTTTCAATAACAGACTGGCATGGAGATAACCTCCAGGAAGCTCAAATTGTGTATCAGTCTCCCCATCCTCCACCCAGTTACTAAAAATAATCCTTCTGTCTGTCACATGGGCATCAGCAGTGACAGTGCAAACAAACTGTAGCTTCTGTGACATCTCTATAAAACTTTCATTGGGAAAATATGGGCTTATTTTTCATTTCTTCCCTTAATCTGTCCACAGCATAATTAAAGGTTTCCTTCAGCAAGCCCTAGTGAAAAATTGCTAGCAAATCCTTCAAGTGCTGTTGTGAGAGGGAAAATTAGGGCATGCTACCATATTACAGAATCACACGTTTGTCAGGGCTGGAAGGGACCCCTGGAGATCACCCAGTCCAACCCCCTGCTAGAGCAGGGTCACCTACAGCAGGTTGCACAGGATCGTGCCCAGGCAGGTTTTGAATGTCTCCAGAGAAGGAGACTCCACGGCCTCTCTGGGCAGCCTGTGCCACTGCTCTGTCACC
>JAVJGJ010000037.1:59546101-59583502 GCA_035590215.1 Microhierax caerulescens
GCCCAGCACTGGGCACAGCGCTCCAGGTGCGGCCTCCCCAGGGCAGAGCAGAGGGGCAGGGTCACCTCCCTCCACCTGCTGGCCACGTTCCCCCTGATGCCCCCCAGGGTCCCACGGGCCTTCTTGGCCCCCAGGGCACACCGCTGGCCCATGGGCAGCTGTCCTCCAGGCCCTTCTCCCAGAGCTGCGCCCCAGCAGGTTAACCCCAAAATCAGATTTCATTTGAGTCCCCGATGAAGACAGTACCCTTTGCTTCCCTTGCCAAGGTGTGGGCAAGACTGTTCCAAGACAAGCAAATTTGCATTTTGCTGCTGTTCTGTGAACAGAAGCTGGGATTTAAAGCTGGGATATGCACAGGCGAGCATACACTGAAGCTAATTAGGAATATCCCTTGTCTTTATTCTCTGGTGAAATTCAGTTCAGCCACTGTGTGGCAACTGTTCACACAGGAAATGTCAAACAGTGTTTGGGGTGGAGATGGGTACCAAGGGCATCTGGTTTCAAAGATGTCTCATGCCCTGCCCTCCCTGCTTTCCTCCCAGGTCTTGGAGGAGCCAGCACAGATCCTAAGATAATCTGGCTTCGAGCAGATCAGGGAGCTCCAGCTGAAGGAGAAAGGGTATATAAACCTAAAAAAAACCCCTTCTTTTGGTGCTCAGTGCAAGCTGGCATCACCGGCAAGCTTGGTGCTGCGCAAGGCACAGCTTTCCTGCCACACTTTGGCTGGCTCACGGTGAGCAGGCACCAACTGTTTTCATCTCACATCGCCAGTAATTTCATCCCAGCATCTGGAGCTCTGGGTAGTGGGATGGAAAAGAGGAAGAGACAGTCTGTCAGGGTGAGAAGAGGAGCTTTGCAAGATGCATAGTTCCTTACCTGATTTCCCAGAGTGCGCATGGTTTTGTTCTGGTGATGCTGCATGTAGCAATACATGACACATTGGAGTATTGGCAGTNNNNGGGATGGCACTGTCCAGAAATGCTTAGGCAGGTGAAAAAAATTCAGAACTATTGGGTTTTGTCCTTCTTTGAAAGGGTTAATTGATTATTTCTCTTCTCATATTAATTATTTACACTTGCTTCTCTAGCTCTATTTTTAAAAGAACGTAACTTACTGCACAGATAACTTATGAATTATTAATATCACACTACTCAAGCTGTCAGTGGATGAATGAGGGGGAAAGATCTGAGTGTCTTGGCAAGTTTTGCATTGCCATATGCTATGGCACTGGGCTTTTCCCCTTCCCTATGCCTGGCACTCTGCTGGTAAGCCTGGCTACACCACCCAAAGCCTTGCTGGCTGTCGGGCAGCACAGCTTCGTGGTGCATCACACATCACCTGGATCCATCAAAAAGCTTTCTGTTCCCCTGGAATAAAAAAATTGAGTCAGTTGGTGCAAGTGGATCAGGAAAAAGGTTTAAGTGGCACAGAGGTGGAATTGAGCACTTGGGAGTCTTGTAGCAGCCTCTAGTCAGCACGTTTTCCTGCATTCTGTAAATAACCTGTTTCTTTTGTGCCACAGATGAGGATACTTTCACTGTTTTCACTGTTCTCACTCTTTTTCTTTTGCTCGCTCTTTGCAAACACAATCCATGCCAAAGCAGTGGCATGTGCAGTACTTCTGCCCCTTCCTCATTCCCATAGGAGTGATTTCCATACCCCACAGATCCCCATGGGTTTTTCCAGCAGTTATATCACATGGGAACTTGCTGCAAGGCTGGCATGTTTTTTCACCCTGTTCCTACACTCAGCCTGCTGAGAAATGCCTGGGAACAAGATGGTTGCTGTTCTGTGGGAGGAAGCACGGTGAAGGCTTCACTTGATTTGGGTTTGGGTTTGTGCCTTGATGTGAGAAAGCCTGAAGTTTTTTTCAGTACCCATAACGGTGGTTCATTCAGTCTAGAAAAATGACTCCATCTGCCCCTAATGGGTACATTACCTCTGATTTCTGTGTTTCCTTTTCTTTTTACTGTATATTTATTTTGTTGCAAGATGAAAGCTGGAGTGCAAACAAATGTAAGCATTGCAAGATATTCTTACCCAAATATGAACATTTAGAACTATCTTGCTCAAGCAATAGTAACTGGAGCTGGGGAGGGTAAATTGCATTGATATTTAGGGACATCAACATAATGTCTACGTGGGCAGAAAGAGCACAATGATCCATCTGAAATTGCCAGATGTATATATTGGTCTATTTAAGGCCTCTTTCTCAGGGATAACTCCAAAATAGTTACAGTCCAATCTCTTCAGCATGCTCTTGCTGCAGTCACTGTGCTGAGAGAAACTGGGTCTTGTACGGAGACTGGTGAAGCAGCTGTCCTCACCATCACTGTGAGAGGTCAGAATAAATTCCTGTCCCCAGCTTCAGTGGTGCCAAAACTTTGAAGTGATGATGAAGGAGTGACTAAAGTAATTAAATGGCATAATAAACAGTTCTAAGGCAAATTTAAATCTGAAAGTGTTTAAGTTGCTTTTCTCTTGAACATTTTTCATCATATGTAATATATTTTTCTATCAAAAAAATTGAGGATTGTTTGTTCATCTCCCTTTTCAGTTTTCAAGAGTCTGGTCCTAAACAGAATCATAGAATAGCCATCTGTTCATTTTTGTGGCCCTTCTCTGGACCTGCTCCAACATGTCCCTGCCTTTACTGTTCTGAGGACACCAGAGATGGACACAGGACTCCAGGAGGGGTCTCACCAGAATGGAGCAGAGGGGCAGAATCACCTCCTTGACCTCATGGCCACACTTATTTTTATACAGTCCAAGAGATGGTTGGCTTTCTGGGCCACAAAGTGTGCTTTGCCAGCTCATGTCCAGCTTTTCATCTACCAGTATGCCCAAGTCCTTCTCCACAGAGCTGCTCTCTATCCCCTCTTGCCCCAGCCTATATTGATACCAGGGATTGCCTTGACACAGGCATAGGACCTTGCACCTTGTTGAGCATCATGAGGTTCAAATGAGCCCACTTTTCTAGCTTGTTCTGGTCCCTCTGGATGGCATCTCATTCCTCAGGTGTGAACTTCACCATTCAGCTTTGTGTCATCTGCAAACTTGCTGAGGGTGCACTCAGTCCCACTATGTCATTGACAAAGATATTAAACAGTACTGGTCCCAATACAGACCCCTGAGGGACACCACTCTTCACTGATCTCCATCTGGACATTGACCCATTGATCACTACTCTCTGGACATGACCATCAACCAGTCCACCCATCAAATCTATATCTCTCCAATTTAGAGAGAAGGATGTTGTGGGGCATCATGTCAAAGGTCTTACAGAAGTCCAGAGAGTTGTAACTCTTCCCTGATGTCCCTCGTCCACTGATGTAGGCATTCTATCATAGAAAGCCACTAGGTTGGTCAGGCAAGACTTACCGTTTGTGAAGCCATGCTGGCTGTCTCAAATCACCTCCCTGTCCTCCACGTGCCTTAGCATAGCTTCTAGGAGGATCTGTTCCATGACCTTCCCAGGCGCAGAGGTGAGGCTGACGGGTCGGTAGTTCCCAGGGTCTTCTTTTCTAAAGGAGTCCTTCTGATTTTCCATTGCCGTGATATTGTGTCTTCTATGATGACTTTATTAATTTGTTGGTTATTCCCAAACTAGAAGATGTAGTGCATATTCCCACAGGTATCATGAGCTGTGGGCAGTTACAGGGTAAAGTTCCCATATTAGTCTAGTCAGAGACTGAAATAAAAGTCCTACATATGTGAAATGGTGGAAATCACTTGTGGGATGGAGGTTACTGTTGTACCCTGACCATTATGTATTAAAATTATAGAAGGATAGGTTTTAAAGTCTCCACTGTTCTGATCAGCTGTCAGGGTATGTGACTATAGTTTCTGGATTACCTTCACAAGGGAAAGGTAGAAGAAATTAAGGTTAGTTTTCTAAATAATTAAAAAAAAATAATGGAATGCCTCTTTGAAATGCTCAGCACACCAGTCTTCACTTTTTGTCTCCTCAGATGGCCAAACATATTTGCTTTCCTCTTTCCCATTTCTACTGGTCCCTCTTCGGTGGGATTCTCTTTTTTTTTTTCCTACTCTGTCTTCTTCATCCTAGCTTTTCCTCTGCTTATTGCAGATGTGGATGCTAAGTTCAAGCTCACAAGTACCCAGTATACGCAAACCAGCCCTTGAGGTTGGAGATAGCTGTGATGGGCAGGACTTCAGGTGCACCTTGGGACAGCAGTCTCTAGTGCAGGGAGTTGAGATACACCCTTTGAAAGTTACGTTACAGCTGCTGCAGAAGTTTTTGCTCCCCTAGGTCAGGGCTTCAGGCATTCACAAAAATCTTAAAACCAAAAGTTTTTGCTGTGCTATTTCTGGTTCCACCTGCTCTCAATTTCCCTGGAAATATTGCAAAAACATTCCCTTGTTGGGTCAATTTGTCACTTCCATTCTGGTCCTGACTGTAATAAGTGCAAAGACCAAACAAAATGAAAAACAATACGTCAGTGAGTATTAAAATCAGGATGGGTTTGGTCCTACAGTGTTAATGTCACTCTTGGGTACAATTTTGATCTGTTTAGTTTTGTTTGAGTGGCTAGTCCATCAGTCCACACTGCTATAGAAGAGACAGTAATTCAGGTAGCACAAAATCAGAGATATGCATTGCTTCTCTTGGCCACAAGTGTTGTAAGAGTAACCATATGTAACAATTTGTGTATTCTTCAGGGGGGGAAATGTAGAAAATAGGGGGTTATGCAATTCTGTACAGGAAGATTAGGCATCAGCACTCCTGCAGCTGCCTTTCATTGAACATGGTTTTGTGCTGTCTGGTTGTTGTCGTCCTTCTGAACCGGTATGAATAAGCACTGTGGAGAACTTCAACATTGCTATTTCTTTGCTACAAGATGACTAGGAGAAAATTTGGCAGTAATTTCCTGAGTCAAAGAGAAGGAAGAGGAGCCTTGTTGCGATGAGCATTGCTGGCATGGCCATTTCAAGCATGCTTCCTGTCTTCATGGACGCTTTCCTTAGAAGCAAGAGTAATAGAAAGGCTGTGGATGTGGTACCCCACAAGTATCCACAAGTGATATTCCAGAAGCATCCACAACATAATGTTCCACAGGAAATATACTTTTTCAAAGAATCTGGTATTAACAGAAAGATCTCCAGAACATCAGTGCATGATTTTTCATAACAAACACAAACCAAGTGAGAGGGAAAAAGAAGGCCTTGCTATATGTTATCTTCCATTTCCTAAACTAAGCAGCATATAATCCTTAGCATATAAAGACTGACAGCACTTTCCAGGATTCACTGAGACTGGCTACTAATAAAGGCATTTTCACAACTGAACCTGACAGTCTGTTAACTGGTTTTAAATGTGGGTGTTGATTGGATCCTGGCACCTTTATTCCAGGTCATCAGCCAACATAATTGAAGGGGATGGGAGCACTAATTAGAATGCAAAGGTTGTCATTCTTATCATATTACAACCTGGTCATCAAAATTGAAGCCGTCTTTTCATCCCTCTCCTGGTCTGCAACTGATTTGGTGCCTCACTTGCTCGCTCTAGCTCTTGCTGTGAGGTCCTGCAGTTGAGTTTTACTCAGCAGCTCAGAGAGGACAAGTGGGAGAATATAAGATTTCCACTTGGGCAGTCAGGAAAGGAAATACTTCAGATGAATCACCCACCACCAAAGGCTCCTTTTACTCCTGTCCCATAAGTGGGAACTGCTGGGTGAGGAGGATGTGGCAGCAACCGCTTGGAGACTTGTGATGGGGGATGATGAACAGAAAGTCTTGGAATACTTCTGATTTAGCTTTAATTTTCTTTTCAGGGGCTTCTTGTGTTGCAGCTGCTGGTAGCTGATTATCCATAATCAAGACATTTCAAAAAAAGCCATTAACAGTAATATTTCTACTCTCCTTTTGAAATTCTTCATAAAGGTTTAAAACCTTAAACTAGATTGGCAGGTTGACATTCACAAGAAGAATTGTTTTTACTATGTAAAATGGCTAACATAAAAGAGACTAGGCATCATTAAGGATTTATTGAGTTTCTATTTTCTCCATTAAAGTACCGACTATTATTTTCATATGAAAGATTTGCCATAATGAAATCATTAGTGACTGTGCATTTAGGTTTGTTGTTTTTTTTTTTTTTCTTTGACAGCATTCCTAGCTATTATAACCAGGCAGTCAGAGTCTGCCTCTGTAGCATGAATAGCAGTGACAACTTATCTTTTCCTCTTTGATAGGAGATGGAGAATTTGACCAGAAGTGAGCAGATGTCAGAATGATCATAGCTGCCTGCAGTTCTTTTTTTTTAAGCTCATGGTGTAATAGCTCTTTGGCTTTTTATTTTGTTTTCTTTCTTTAATTGCAGACTTAATTTTTTTTCATGAGTGACTGTTCATCACAAATGCAGCCTTGGGGAGAGATGCAATGAAAAAATGCAAAGTGAAACATTATATTACTGCCTGAGCAGGGAAAAATCAGTCCACATTAAGCTTTTTAGGACTTTAGCATTCAGTTTATGGGAATTTTGAAATATGGGAGAAACTGCTGGCAGTATTTACAAGGGATTGGAGGTAGGGGAATTGGTCACTGGAGGTCTCAAAGGTCTGATTGCTGTCTGCAGTTTTTAAAGAGAAGCTGGCCATGTGGTGAGGGCAAGTCAGGCCTTCCCAGGTAACAGTGACAATCTCTGGGAGGCAGACTGCCCAACAAAAATATTTCGTTCTGTCTCAAACCATTGATTATTCTTACAGACCTGATGAATTCTTTAGACTAATACATGTGCATCAAAGCACCTATTATTTTGGTTTGACATTCAATAGCGAAAAAGTGCGTAAGGTTTGATAAGTTAATTTGATTACAACTTGCAATTGTGGATACTCTAAATAGTAGAGTATCTACTATTCTTCAAAACCTCTGATTAACATCTGGTGAAGTGCCTACTCCTACCCACATGATGTGGGATCCAGCAACCAGGCAGTCCCATTTACCGATCTGTGGTACCATTTTGTCAACTCCAGACTGTCAGTTCAGCATTGTGGCAACAGGTAATGAACTAAAAGCTGGACTAGGTGAGGTTGAGCACAGTGCTTTAAACGGGTATTTCTGTTCTTGAAAATGATATGTAAAGCAGTGTCTGGGGCTTGCTATTTGATCAAGCAGACCTTCAAAGTAAATCTGTTTAGTGTATTTTTTGATTACCGGTCCTGAAACCTCAACATGGGATGAGGGTTGTTCATAAACAACAGTAAAATAATGCTCTGCTGAACAGGCTGTATTCCTTGGCATGGATCGACTGCTCTCTGCTATGATCAGGAGAGGTAGCCTCTTCTTACAGTAATACATCTGAGGGTACCGGCCAACCCACCGGTTTCTGCCATCAGTAGCAGATGCTAATTCATTTATCTGCTAGGAGGAATAGAAGAGAATACATCTCCTTTCCTTTCATTGCCAAGCATCATGGGGAACTACGTGTACAAACATTCTTCTGACAGAACAGTCGCCTGGTCTGCGGTGCAGCTGGTGCCTGGGCAGTTGCACAGTGCTTACCTGCCTACAGATAGATCAGCTGCAGGTTGCTGCCTGCTTCTGCTCTTTGGTGAGTTTGGAGCTTGCTAGATGAGGAACATCGGAGCCAAAAGCTCTGAGTGAAGATACACCTGTGACAGTGAAAGTATGTCTTCATTCTCAGAAGATTTAATAGTTATCTGGGATTGTGTGTGCCCTCTGTATTTTGTCTCACAATTGCCTGTGGAGTTTTCATGAAAAGGAACCAGGAGGGGGAAGAAGATTATAATGCACAGATTTTTAGAGAGTGATGGTACAAAGGGTGGGATTGTGGAAACAGAACAGATCTTTCAGATATAAAACATGATAAATTGCATCAGCATAATGATGCTCAGCAGAAGCAAGTGAGTAGCAGAAAAGGAATGTAATTTCAATTATGCCATAAATTCTTTTAGCTGGTACAGACAGCTATCAGAGAGCAGACAGATTTTCCTTCCTAACTTTAATGAAAAACAAGCACTCTGGTTTTAATTTGCAATTGGCATTTCTTCTTTGATGCAGTAGAGGTTGGAAGACACCTTCACCCTTTTTTCAATAGGAAGTTTATTTGCCTGTAAGCATTCATCGTTTGTATTATTCATTCCCTGCTTTTTTATGATGTGAATTTCCTGTGATGATCTCATGATGTTTACAGCATTCCTTGCAATGGTATAAACAGAGATTGATGCCTTGTTTTCATATTTGGGTGTGGTAGGGAACAGCCACATGCAAACTGCTGCTCAGCCACATGCAGTGAGTCCTATCTGATGTCAGCTTGAGACTCGTCTCAGATGAAAGCTAGATCCTCTGCTAATGCTGTCAAGCTTGAGGACTGTCTCCACTGAGTTCCAGGGGGATTTAAACAGTAGCAGGAAATGATAAATTAATAAAGAAGAAAGTGTGTGCTGAAAATAAATTTAAACTACTATTGATTATTATTACTGTTACTGCAATGAAAACAGTCATTGAGAAAAAAATCAGGAATGTGCAAGGCTGTTGTGTATGCAAGGATTTCTAGTAATCTTAATCAGATTTAGCCAATATAACTACTTAAAGTGTGAGTAGCTTTTTCATACATTTTCAAAATGAAAAGAAGGTATTCCAGAGTGCTTACAAACATTTAGTATTTGGGGTTATCAAAATGTTTTCATTCAGAGACCCTCACTATAATTCATAAAAGTTAATAAATTACATCATGGAATTTTCTGTGAGATTTACCCTGGGCTTACTGATGGGGAAAAGTGAGGCACAGGATTATTTAAAACATATACTATTTTTTTGTTTTGGTTTGGTTTGGTTTGGTTTGGTTTGGTTATTCCTGATTTCTTGAGCAAGAATAGCCATTGGGTTTGGAAGCCCAACTACTGTGCAAGGAATTCTTATCCTTTAAGTGCAACTACAGTAGCTTGTCCAGGGACAGGTTTGAAAGCAGCTTTATATTTTATTTTGTTTTCCAGATTAGAATTGTAATACATGTATGTAGCTAAAGAGTTTCTGCCCAGTTTGGTATCCTTTCACTGACAGCACTCCAAATCACAGCTTTTAACAGCAATCTTTAAACCCCCATCATTTCTCCTCAGTGTTTACTGCAGAAAAAGTGTTTCTGCTGCTGCCTACTTTGCTCCTCCAGTCGAAGTCAAAGTGACTTTTACACTGGCACAGAAAGCTGCTGAAGGCAGAAGCTGTTACAGAATAACTTGTTGGGTAGACAAGGTAAACAAGTTACCAGCCTGTGAAACTCACTGCTACATGATTATCACCGGCGGGCCAGGATTTAGGGAGACTGGAGGGAACCAGGCATGCATCTGTATGCAGTCAGCAGGCAGACCTGCCATACAAGTGCAAATGTTACCACAAGTTCTAGGGATGAAGACAACACTGGATTTAGGATTGAAGTGCACATCGAATTTGGAGATTCACCTGGGGCCCCAGTAGCTTGAAGGGATTTCCTGCAGAAGCTGCTTCTTTTGGGCACTGCCGGTGATCATCCCCAGCTTGCTTCCCAAAGGGATCGTACAGGTGTCTCTCAGTCTGACAGAATAACCTTGCTAAAAACACACTCATTGAAGCTGAGAAGTTTCACAGCCCTGAGTCTCTAACAGAAGGGATTCTGTATGAATCGGGTCTAGACTGAAGCTCCAGTTTCATATTCTTCCTTCATCTGAGGTGTTAGAAATCCTTATTCAAATGTCAAAAGTCCATTTCTGTAATGTGTTTTGGCATCTCAGTTTTTTAATTCTCAATGCAGCTTCCAGACATGGCTGGCTTTTCTTAGTTGATGCTTATCTTCTCCTTAGGAACTTTAATTAAAAATAGTACAACCTAATAATGCAGTTGCTTGTGTAATTTTTCTCTGGCAAAATAAATTAAATTTAAGTAGGCTGTGTCATCTTGCTGCTTACTGATGGATTTTTATTTTTTTTTTTCAAATGGAAACTGCTAGATGAACATCTAATCAGTGATTCAACTAAACCAAGGTCTTTATTTTTAACTTTTTCTCTTGATGGCAAATGAAGGAAAGGTAATGTTACAGAATTTCTAGGAAGTCAGAGAGTCCAGTTTTTAGTTGGTGCATGGCTATAACAAGGCTTTTTAGCAAGGTTTAGACTATCATAGTGGATGTATAAGCTTAATCCTGACTGTAATAAAATAGGGTTTAGTGCTGCTCTGTACCTTCCCAGCAGAGATGGAGTAAACAGGATTTGTGTGGGTAGGTATCTGAGAGGAACAGCTGCATGACAGATCTCCAGTCACTTGTGGAGCCTGTGGGCTGCAGCGTCATGGGGGGATTTGGGCTCAGGGTTCATGCAGGAGAAGAGCTGCCACTCAGTGCCAGGCTCAGGCCAGCCTCCTTCTCCAGGACATGAAGGGACGGACTTGGTGCAGCAGAGCTCAGCACAGCCCAGTGGGCACCGCTTTTGGTGGTGGGATTGGAGAAGCTGAATCTAGCGAGGGGGTCAAGATATATGTAGTCCTTTTCCTTGATCACTGAATCACGTTAAAAAGTGTGCTCCAAGTTTTTAAATCCTTTGGACAGGGGTTATATAAAATCTCTTGGTCCCCTCTTTACATTTGTCAGATCTAACATAGGAGAAACAGGAGCAGTATTACCAAGGCATAGGAGTTGTTCTCAAACAGGTGGGAAGCGGTAAGAAGGAATTAGGCAGACCAAATGCTGGATGTACAGATTGGTGGCACTGCTGAGGAAGTGAGAAGAGGACAAGAACTAATCCCATTCTACCTCAGCACTGCTTGAAATATTCAACCTAGAAGATTTTAGAGTTTTATTACATCTTTATTAATTACTATGCTGAATTTCACAGTGTCCTGAATCTCCTGGGGAAGGGACCAGTCTTCTGTAGGCTAGAACTGATGGGTAGGCAGGATTAAAAGATCACAGAATCACAGAATGGTTGGGGTTGGAAGGGACCTCTGGAGAACATCTAGTCCAGCCCCTCTGCTAAAGCATCTATGAGTTCCATAAATAAAGCAGCGCTTAGATGCTTCTCACAAACTGCTGGTCTCCAGGCAGACCTTCACAGCAAACTCGCCTTGCCTAACTTATTCCTCTCCTCTCCTCAGAATATGTAACTTATCAGCTGGTCTCTTAGATCACCTGTCATTTCAAACGTGCATGGTTAATTTAAATACCCATGTGTCTTTTACTACAGTTTTAATGGGTGCTGCATTGTCAAAGAAGTTGTGCCTTTGAAACATGGGTTCCCTTTATGGTTGTTTCATTTTTGAATGTACGCTTCTATCATCCTGCTGGTGTGCAGATGTGAGTGACCTATCGCCCTCACTGTGTGGACACACGCTCCTGCTCCCACTGGGTGCTGGAGTCGCTCGCCCAGGCTCACAGGGATGGTGCCTGCATGAGACCATGTGCCTCATGTGTTGGTGCTGGCAGAGCCAGGACTGTGGCATGGTAAGTCCCTGGGAACAGGGAGTCAGCCTATGGCTCAAAGCCACCCCTGGAGCTGGAGCCAGAGCCGAACCTGAACTGTGTGACAGCCCTGGGAAGCAACCATGCACCCATCCCTGCAAAGGCAGAATCCAACGTGTCCTTCTGATCCTGCCCTCCCTGAAGGGTTGCTCCATTAGGAGAGGGTTGCCCAAAGGCAGCACTGAGCTTCTTCCCTCACCCTGCATCTATCATACAGGAAAATGGAGCAGCATTACAGTTTGCACCCATAATGGCCCCAAGACCAGACAGGAACCACTTTTCTCTATACTAGCTGGGAACATAGAAACAAGGACAGTCCTGAAATGAGTTTTACTGCCCTCTTTGTGGGCAGGATTGGTTTAGAAGTCCTTGCACATGTGATAGAGTAGGCAATGGCGTGGAGGATCTGGGAGTTGAAGGCTACCTGAGAAGGAAGTATGTGGTTCCTATCACCCCCTCACCTTTGAATGAAGTCAGACAAAGGGAGATTAATCACTGACTTGTGGAGAACCTTATTCATCAGGTTAGGGTGAGAGATGATTTTGTTCTTCAGCAATGTGGTATGTTTCATTTGTCTACTTCTGACTCATGTTCTTTTTGTTCAGGGGGAATTCAAGTGGTAGATGGAAAAGGTGACATAGGAAAGTCTTTACCAAAAAGCTGAAAAAGGCAGAAAAACCTGAAGGTCTGAACTTCCTTGGATGCTATTCCTTTGAGCCAATATTCAAGGGCATGGAATAGGGGGGAATTACTGATATCAACCCCAGGGCTCTTTAGACCCACTGCACTGGTTCTAGCTCTGTGTAGAGAAATTATGCATTGTCTTCTCTAGGTGAATGCTGAGATGTGTATTAGAGGTACACAGAAGCTCCAGTGAAAACTGTCTGGAGCTGTTAACAAAGTTTACTTTCTGGTATGGCCATCCCTTAGACCTTTGCAAACACACAGAGTATTCATCTGAGGATGCAGAGATGTGTATTCCAGCAGATCTGTTATAGCATGCAGTGGATGCTAAACAAGAAATTCTTGAACAACTGGAGGTGGGAGGTCTTCAGCATTTTCCATCGTAAATGTTAATGTATGTAGCAGACAGAAGGAGTATTATATAAAAAGTTAACGCTTTCAGATTTTTCTGGTGCTGACCTATGGCAAGGAGGCCAGTATCTGCATGATTTCCATGGTATTTTGAAAGCAAAGAATAGATTTCAAATTGATACTATTTGTTTCTATAAAAGTATGATTTAAAGTGAAAACTTGTTTAAAAGTAGAAAGGTATGAAATCAAGATCTAGAAAATTAGAAATATTTTTTTGTTATAAATAAAACTTCTAGATAGAGATAGATAAGCCAAATTTTTTCTGGAATACTTTTTATATCAGAGAGACCATTATTAAATGCTAGGGTTTGCTACCTTGATTGCACAGGTGTTGTTATCACTTTATGTAGTTCCAAAATATCCCAAATACTTCACAGAAAAGGCAGAAGACAGGTCTTCTGTCATAAAGACTCTACAGTTGATAAGTGAGGCTTACATTAACTGTTTTAACAGCTGACAAATAATGTTTTTAACCATTGGATGTAGTTTATCTGAAATTTTAGCAATGATAATCCCTCTAATGTTTTCCGGAGACATGCAGTGGAGCAGAATTATAATCTAAAAGAAAATTCATGCTGAGAAGACAAAACTTACTTATGGGTACGCACTGAAAGAGATTGTGATAAAGTCTCAAAGCTCCTGCATAGACTCAGGCTGTGGGCAGCTCTCCTAGCGTGAGTCAGGGGAGCATATTGCCAACTGTGAAAAGGCGAGCAGTGTTTGGAGTCCCTGTCTTCCAATTTTCTCCTGTAATGTGGCTGCAGCGTTGTTCTCCCTCACAGGCTCTTTCTTAATTTAGTGATGATAAAGTACCTCTGTAAACCAAGGAATTTCATGCTGACCTGCTGCACAGTGGCAATGAGACCTAAGGAACACCTGACCTAAGGAACACCTGGTTTCTGTCTTTGATTCAGTTGCTTTTTACATTCTTGTAGGGGTTGTTCCAGCTGTTTTCCAGAAAGTTGTGCCTATATCAAATATGTCAAGATCAGTAGCTGCGGTTTAGATAACTTGCTGTGCCGTTTCCAAAATTCCTGTCTAACTCAAGGAGGCCCTTGTCCCAGAAGAGCAGACACAAACAAATCCAAGTCAGAAGCACGTACAGTGTTTGTGAAAGCAGAAGGTGCGTGTCACTTTGGCCAGCTGAGTAATACAGCATGGAGGTCGCAGCGCTGCCCTTCCTTAGGTGCCGTGAGACATCACACTTGCTTGGAGGAGAGGCCCCACTATATGCTCCGGACTGGCATAGGCTGTCACATGCCTCCAGAAGTCTCTCAAGCTACTTGAGGGTTTACCAAGGTGTGATCGTATCTTGGTATGCCAATTCTGTTATTTTAAGTCTGCTTCTCTGGACCCTTGACGCTTTGTATTTATTTTTTTTTTATGTGGACACAGTGCTTAAAAATGAGAGTGGTCTGAAGTTGTCACTGAGTGTGGTCTCAAGTTGTTACTGCAGTTCTGCATACGGCCAGTGAAGTGTACTCCTGCCACATTGCTCTTGAGGGGTGTATGTGCTGCCAGTCTTAGGGCCCCTTTTCATAGCAGGGGTGCCTCTGAGGAGTGATCAGGGGTAAGTCACCATTACCTAGTCACTGTACGCAGAGGTAGAGAAGTGCCTAAGGTTACGTCTCCATTCACGCTGGATGCTCTGTACTGAAAGCTTCAATGCAGGCCAGAATGGGTAGTCCTTGTGATTCCTCATGTTCTGACCATATTGGTGACTTACGTGAAGAGGGGTTCAGTTAGTCCTTTGAAGCTGTGTTCCTCCTTAACCCACTGGAACAATTCTTGATTCACAGTCCCTCCATAAGCCAGCATTCATAACTTGAGGTAATCTTAGGAGATTGTGTTGGGTTCCTGTCCAAAACATTAGAAACTTCAGAATGGGATTTCCAGTTTTGGAAACAGGCATGTGATTCCCATTCATCATATGCAATAGTGGCTTCAATCCTTTTTGTTGAGTTAATTTTCATTCCTGGAAACTTATATGATGAGGTCTTTTGCTCACTGTGAGCACAGAACAGGTGAGCCTGACTACAGCCCTTCACTGACAAAATGAGATGCTTAATCGAAATGTAAAATCAAACACAGCTAGTAAAGACTGTACTGGATAAGTAAAAGTCTCACTGACTTATTCAGCCCCATAAATAAAATATGCAGATGTAGGGCATGTAGAACAGAGCTGTAGTACACTTTACAACTTGACTTTGTGGACACATCCATGGAGATATATAAGCAATGCCAAGTAGAAGAAGAAAATAAATGTAGGGTTGTCTAGTCACACCATCTCTCTTCCTAAACTTATTTTTCTGCTCACTTTAAGCAGGTGGATCTGCAAAATATAGTATTTCATCTTCTTAAAGTGCCAACTGCCAACTGGATAGGGTTTATACCATTTGCAAAATTGCTTCCTCATACATCCCATAATAAGTCCTGTGCCCCTTTAGGCAGTAACCCCCATATTTCACATGGCAGTCCAGGAAGAAAGTTTCTTCCCCTCAGCTCTTCATGGGTTTTGCTCCAGGGACAACAGCTTAATTTTCTTCATTAATGGGGCACTTGTGCTCTGATTTCACTGGTTAGGCTACTTGGGTTCCTCCCCCTATTGTCTTCACTCTGATCCACTCCAGGTCTTTACTGCTTATTGTGATAAAGCCTTTAGTCAGATAACCTTACAGTCTCACTTTTTGTTCTTTACATTTTTTCCACTTTTTGATGTGTAGCTTTTTTATAACAATAGCTTTGGTATTCCTGGGTCAGTCGCTCTCAGACCAACTGAAATTAGCAATCTGGCAGTGGATGCCGGTGTGTAACTAGGCTGCCTTGAGTCCTTCTCCCTCCCAGCTTACAGTGCCATCAGTATCACTTGGGCTTATCATTGAATGAAAAAAAAATAAATCATCATGTTGTTTAATGTTCCCAGAAGGAACAACTTGGAATAGAGCTGCTGAGACATACTCTGGGTTACTGTGGAGGTTTTAGGCCTTTATCCTCTTCTGCTAGATTCTAAAACCAGAAATATATGTCCTGTTATTTGATGAACACATGCCCCTGGAGTACCTGTTTTTCTTAGAGGAGCAGGAAAATCTGCTCTATCAGTTCACTCTCAAAACTCCTCCTTTTGGAAAAAGTGTGGCAGTGCTCTGCTTATTCCAGCATTACTGCTGCGTAAGTAGTGTATTTGTAGCTTCCAGTATTGCAGCTGTTCATGCCTTCAGCTGCATTTTCAGTACTTAGCGAGACAATAACGAGGAAGAAATATCTGTGTAGGAAGTGCATTTTTCCAGATCTATTCAGACTTAGTATTCGTTTGGAGTAATGAGGAACAGATGAATGCTAACATGTTTTTTGAAGTCCCTTTTAGTGTGACAGCTTTGATTGGAGCAGTGGTCTACGGTGCCTTTAGGGTGACACCACCAGATAAGCAAGTCACTTAAGTTTTAGTCACTATCAGAAGAGAAGTTTGTGCCAGTTTGGTTGCTCTTAGCAATACTTGTTTGGGTGTTGCTTGATCAAAGAAAAATTGTGATTACTGCTGACTTTATGCAGTACTTTAGCATACTGTTTAACACACTACACAAACCAGGGTGACCAGCTTCTTCCTCTTAATACAGAGGTCTGGTCAAGCTTCCTGGTATGTGGGATTACACTCATTAAACATAGGTTATTACAAGTGATGTCGCTCTTGTACCACCCAGATTTGTACATTTTGATATTATGTAGTGGTGCTGTTGATCCCTGACTACTGGTTTGCATCCCAAAGATATTAGGTTAGTCCTAGTTCAAGGTCTGTTATGCCTCTTTTCATTGCATGTCACAAGCATCTCAAAGGCTGATGCAGAAGGCATCAGGCTGAAGAAAGAGGGGCGCCATGTAGTTTTGACCTGTACATTCTTGCAATACCTTCATGGCAGCAGGACATGCCAGTCCCTTCTCCACAAATCTCTACTTTTACTCCATAAGTCTGGCAAACTGAACATCAGTTTAAGCATCAGAAAATGCCACTGCTGACAGAGCTCCTTAGCAAAGTGTTCATTTGGGGTAAATACTTGCCTCACCAAAGCCCAAATGCGACTCCAAATGCAGCATGCTTCATTTACTACCTGGCATAAAACCATACACAAAGAAATACAGGCTCAGCTGAGATTAAAATTAATATCAGACCGTGGTTGAAGAGATACTAAGTTCTGCCTTCCCATCTACAGAAACAGCCTTCCCTGACTTCACTTCTGAGGCCTGAGTTGGCTCATGCTGGCTGATTTGAGACAACAGATCAAAGGGTGTGTGGATCCAAAAAGAATCACTTAGACCTCATTTTACAATTCAGTATATACGCTGGGGTTTTTTTACGTTTTAGAATATTCTTGTCTGCTGGGAGTACCTAGGCATTGCCCAGCTGCTCAGATCTAGGATTGAAAACAAACAAACAAAAAAAAATCTGAAGAGAAATCCTGAAAGGGCGACAAAACCTCCTATTTGAGGTCTGAAACTAGTCTATAGCCGGTAAGAATAAGGAGGAGACTTCCTGGCTGGGCAGACTATCCCTATTCTATCCCTATTAACTTACCATCAGGCTTCTTACCCGGTTCTCCAAAGCAACTGGTGGTGTCTGCAGCAGAGACATGATACCGGAAAGATGGATGGACAATTTGATTAGTCTCTGTATCCTCTTCTTATATTTCTGCTAAAACGGTGATCACATTTACAGGCATTCAAGGACAGTCTGCTGTCCTGAAATGGATGCATTAGTCTGAGAGACATAAATTGGGTAAGGCAGACCAGGAAAAGTCCATCCCAGTTTATGTATTTATGATAAGCTTTTGCTGACAGTGAGACTTACCTTTGTTTTTTTCTGATTTGAATTCAGTGTACTTTTTCATTTGTGATGGAAGAATGATCCCATATGAAGAATTCAGTATTGGTCACTCATTTCACAGCTGTGGCCATGGTTTTCTTTCTTAATAATGAGTTTAATTATCGCCAGTGAGTCTTGTTTGTGGTGGGAGTTCATAGCTTGAACAGCTTGCACCTTTTCTACCGCATGGGTATGGTACATTTTTATTTTTCCATTTGCTAAGATAGCTTACAGTTATATTTATTGCTTTTTTAAAAGAAGTCTGACAAGTACTAGCATTAAAATTAGATTACATTACTTGAAAATAATAAGGTCATCAGCAGAAAAATTGTTTGGGGAAAAGGAAATGTCAGAATAAATAGCCAATTTTCACAAAGAAGACCGACAGATGGTTCGCTCATTAGCAATAGACTCCTGAAATGCTCTCTCCTGCCTTTTCTTTATTCTGTAGCTGAGCACCCTACTGTTTGGTAGATCAGCATCTGAGGAGCCATTGCTGGTCCTTAGAAACTTTAAATTGAATCCTGTGATTGCACAGTATTCAGGAAAACATGGAGTGTGCTGATGTCCTTCTGTTAGATGGGTGGGGACTGATCAATCATCGCTCAGGCAGAAAAGCCCTGGGAATCCAGCAAGAGATTCAAGAGCCCAGGCCAGCATGGAACGGTTGTCAGACAGGTCTGCAGATAGGGTGGAAGAGTGTTTTACTATTCTTGTGATGCAGAGATTACAGGCGTTTGCAGAGAGCCGGGATTGTACATTTCCCTACCAAATGACGTGATTGAATAATACGGTCTCTCACTTTTCCAGAGGTGTCTTGGAAGAACTGGTAGGACATGGAAGAGTGAGTTTAGTTATGGACTAGATCAGCAGCATCTAGGGCAGACTTTAACTAGGCTCATTAATTGTTAGAATCATAGAATATCTTGAGTTGGAAGGGACTCATGAGGATCATCAAGTCCAGCTCCTGGGTCTTCACTGGACTACCAAAAACTAAACTGTGTGACTAAGAGCATCATCCAGACACTCCTTGAACTCTGACAGGCTTGGTGCCATGGCCACTTCCCTGGGGAGCCTGATCCAGTGATCGACCACCCTCTCAGTGAAGAGCCTTTTCCTGATGTACAATCTGAACCTCCCCTGACACAGGTTGATTCAGCTGTTGGTAGTGCTACTTCCAAGTGTAAACCTGTTTTAAGTGTTTGTTGTCTCTTACTGCCAGATAGTTCTCACTGCTGTCACGCCACTCTCTCCACTTACACAAGTCCCTCGTTGCTCTTCCTTTTGTCTCCACGCTGACCTTAACAACCGATCTCTTCTTGTGGTCTTCCCTGATGTGGGTTTCCAGACCACAGTCCTTTTCTGTCCTGGACTAGGCCTTCCCCATGTGTCCATTTCAAGATGAAGTGAAAAACCATTCGGGGGTGGTAGTGGTGGTGGTGGTGGTGGTGGTGGTGGTGATGGGGTGTGTGTGTGTGTCTAACCTTTGCAGCCTGTCCTACTGGGACTTGGACACCTCAAGCTCTTGGGAAGCCACTAGAATCAACTAATAGAAGTGACTTGAAAAAAACTCCTCCACCTAAACAACGAGAGCATCCTTTATGGTCTCATATCCAGAAGTGGAAGTCACCAGGGAGTCACAGGATTCTCAGGGGGGAAATGCTTCTGTCTCCCCGATAGCATGCATGTTTCTCTGCATGAGTCTTCATACCAGTGGCAGCCTGTTCCCCTGAACTCAACACACCTATCTTTTTGAAGGTCTTTATCTTTTGTTAGAGCTTAAAACTGGAAGTTCTGAATGGCTTTGACCACAGGACCACAGCTGAGAAGTATTTGCTCAGTGCTATAAACCTGACTGTTGTGTTTTGTGGGGAACTTCTTATCTATACTGCATTTTTTACTTTTTCTCTTCTCTTTTATTTAATGCTTCACATTCAAGAAGACAGCAGTATAGAGCTACATAGAGGAGCACAACTGCACACACTGGCCATAAAGGTGTAAAACCGGCACATTCCTGGTTTGACAGGGCTTTGAACCAGCATCATCTCTGTTGGCAGCAGCTGTATCCTGGCTGGCTTATGCCAGGTTGCACCCATTAACACCAATGCTGAATTTGGCTCATTTCCAGGATAGCTCCCATGATGTGAAATGACATATGTGTTTGCAGTGGTGGGGAATATCAAAGGCAATCAAAGAATAAATTATGACTGCTTTTTGTGTAACTGATATAATCTGAAGTATATTTATTTGCAATACCTGTCTGCTTTTTAATAGTGCCAAATTATGCACAGATTTTATCCCAGGATAATAGTTTTTCTAAATGCAATGTAAGATAATTACATGATAGCTATCAGCTGATCTTTTAATTTCTGTTGCCTGGAGAGTAATTGAGTGACCTTAACTATAGCTGTTATTCTACATAAAATTTGCAGTACTTTTCAAAACCCAGATTTAAAGATTAATCCTTGCCAAGATTTAATCCTTGCAACAATCCTGTGAAGTACATACATGGGCAAACTGCAGTCTAGAAATTAGGTGATAGAAAAATTGGTGTTAAACTAGAACTCCACATTCTTGTTTACCACATCCATGCTTACATCTGCTGCTGGCTGTCTATCTGTATAGGGTAGAAACAGAGCTGCAGAGAAATCAGATTTGTGACCTCTCTCACAGAATAATCTGCTTGTTCTGCCCCAAAGTGGGGGTAGTCCCAGGACATTTTTCTTCCTTTTTCTAAGTGTCTGCCTGACCTTTGCAGCTGAACTTTCGGACTCTGCTGACTGTGCAGCATCTTCAAGGCTCTGCAAGAAGTTCTACATAGTTTAGGCATTGTTTGCATCATAAATATCCAATTGTAGTGAAGGAGAGAAAAATCAGTATTGCTTTTTTTCATTTAACAATTTTTTACAACTATGGGGCAAAGATCCAAACACATATGCACAAACATCCAAGCATAATGAGGTGTAAAACTCATGGTTTGGAGAAATTTGCATCAGCTGTGTGGGCTCTGGGCCACTTTGTTGCCAGTTACCCCTTTTTGTTTGGGCTACTGCAACATGCAGCTAATGCCTCATGTGGGAGAGGACAAAGGGACTTCAATGGAGTCTGAAATTTCAGCTAATCTCTCTGCAGTGGCACACTGACAGATAGGAAAGATACAGTAGTATCATAAGGAAGCAAAATTGCAAAATTAAACAATTACCAGAAAAACTGCAAATACCAGTCTATCCCTAATCTGGAAGCAGCCATCTGACAGTATACTAGCAAGCTAGTATCTGAAGAAACATCTCAAAACTGCAGGATTTCCTACATTAAGGTTATTCTATTTTCATTTTAAAAAGACTGAAATAGCCAAGTAAAAATGTAAGAGCTAGCAGTGATGTTAAAAACTGTAACCCCTTAGGTGACATTATTGCAGTGTTGTACCCGGTATATTGATTCAGAAAAGAACTGGTTGGTTTTCAGGCTCTGTTTTCATGATCAGTGGTTGAGAAAAAAAGGCTTTTGAATCAAAAGATTCAAATAGAAACATTCAGACTATAAAAGCCTATATGCATTAGCATTCATTGTTAAAATCCAGCCAAAAGGAAAATACTGCTTCTGCAGATTATTCCTGCATTAGACCCCACGCAGTTTCTTCTTGTGAAATATATCCAGAAGTGCTGTTCTGCTCTGGGAATGTGTTAATGCAACAAGCAGTGGTGGGAGCATCTCTTCTTCCACGCAGGACGCTTGGACACCTGGCATCGCTTCCAGTCTTCAACACTTTTGTAATTAAAGCCTTATTATTCTTAGGAAAATCAGAGTCCCCTGACTTCTGTGGAGAACACTATTTCCATAAAAAATTAGGAGGAAGAGCAGTTGGTTCAGAGGAAAACTTGTCAAAGCTGCTTTTTAAAATATTTAGTGGAACTATGATCAGCTGGTAGCCTGGAGTATTCTCAGCAGACTATTTGCAGGCAGTAATTGCAAAGTTTTAAAAGTCTCTTCCATTCCCTCAGCTCTTACCCTGGGCTCAGGTCTCTAGTGTTAGCTGGCGAGCATCCTTCCATTGCAGGTTTATCGTGTGACTGAATATTTCAGCGTGGCGGCTTAAAGAATATGTCTAGCATTCTTTGTGAGAACTGCACGGTCTTACATGTGAGTTTGTGGAGAGGCTCGCTGGCTAAATTCACACTTATTTTGAAAAGCCACATAGAAGTTAGAGGGCAGAAGAAAGAAAGAAGCGCCTAAAGAGAAGAAAAGCGGGGCCAGAGGAGAGCATGTCATTCAGAGGAGCCGTGTGAAATCTGACAAGTGTGCATAAATATTGGGCCTGCCCATAATAGGGCTGTGATTCTGCAGTTCGCACTGAAGTGAGGTCAGTGGGATGCCTTGCATGACTAATAATGAACCACTCACATCAGTATATGCAGCACAACTTCGGAGCCTGAATAGCTGCAGATACTATAGAGTCGCTTTGCTGTGTGGAAATAAAAATGGTTATTGCATTTTTACTGCGGGTGGTAGGGGGGGTATATTTTTAAATATTATTTTTGTTTTATTTGGGGGCAGAAAGTTTTTTATTGTATGTCTCAGTAGTGCTGCATAGTGTTCAAAAAGTTTTATTTTTAAAGAGAATCCCTGCTGAATCGCTTGGAAGGAACGTAGTTCATCTTGCAGTATCTGCAAGACCCTCCTGGAATCATAGCAACAAGTGCTACAGAGCATACATAATGCTGTACAGAGCCCAGTGGCAGAAAGCAAGGTTAAAAAGAAGTATCTTCTTTAAGCACCAGTCAGAATCAATCGCTTGCAATTCCTAAGATGTGAGCAGTTTTGTTATCTGAAAAGTGGGAGGTGATTTCAGATAAGTATATGCCCTCTCATAAAATTGATAATTTATGCCTCTTAGAATTTAAGGTTGCAACAAGCTTTCATTTTAGTTTTGTTACAAAGGTAGACTACTTGGCCAAACCCTACCATTTTTATATTGACAGGTAGGGAAATGAATAGGCAAAGTCTGAAGAGGTCTCATCCAAATGAGTTTTGGTTCCAAGTCATTAAAAAATAGCTCAGAGTTTTATTTTGTTTAAATCTACTTTTGCTTTAAGTTTGTCTCCTTCTGGGGCACAAACAGCTTTTTCCAGTTTTCCCATGTAAGTGAAAACATGTTGGAAATTCATACTTCAGTTATATGCAAAATAAAGAGAAAATAACAAAGACAGATTAGGAAATTGGATGTTATTCAGGGTGGCCAGGAAGAGCTTTTCTGGTTTTGACACTGGTGAGCCAAGTAGCATGGGGAAGTGTGTGTGTGCAGGAGAGGGACAGTGCTGTGTGCCAGGCTGCAACGATGCTGGCTGTTGGAACAGTATGGAAAGGTGCAACGTGCTCATATGTATGTGCATATCTGTGTGAGAAAGAGCACATGAACACATGGGGTGCAGGTTTCCAAGTTTCAATGAGCTCTTTTTTTCTTTGTTTTTACAACTTCATGTCCCCTTAATGAAATTGCAGATACGCAAGTGTTGAACAGTCAATACTTTTTAAGCTCTTTGTGTGTGCTGCAAACTTTTGCCTGATTTTTTTGCTTTTTTTTTTTTTTTTGGTGGGGGGTCAGGTTTTTTTCAAAGAGATTGTGTGTATCTCTGAGGGCTTTCACTCCTCACTTGCCCATCCCAATATGTGGGGTACAACCTCCCCATCATGCACTATGTGTAGTAACTTGTGCCAAATGCACACCGTAAGGCTTTCAAAAAAATAAAAGCCTTAATATACATGTGAGGCTCCTTCAGTTGTGAGGACAAGGGCATTGCATCTCCTGCTTTGCATTTAGAGGCAAGACACTGTAAAAGGTTTGGGAGAATCAGTGTCTGGAGAGGGGGGCCTGGGGTTTGCCACAGTTTGGAGATTCATTGGGAGAAAAAGTGGGTGCTTCTCCATTTCAGTTGATCTAGAGCCTGCCTTAGAGCTCCCATCAGGGCTCCTGGGAGCCTGGTAAGGTAGGGCAGGGAGAAAAGGAAAAGCAAGGCTTCAAAGTGATGTCTTGGTTGAGACCAGCAGCTAACTACCTGTGGGTTTATTAGCTTCTACCTCCTAGAAAATAGCTGCCAAAAGGGTCTGGGGACTTAATGTTTCCTAAACAAGGGAAAAAACCCAACAAACAACCCACACTGATATTTTTAAGAACAGAATAGAAATGCATATTTTGTCAATATCCTCCATAAAAACTGTGATCCCATGAAATTTTTGCTGCTAATCAGCATTCGCACTGGAAGGTCAGTCCCCTAAGCAGTTTCATTCCCCTTCTTTATTGGTCAGCGGGCAGAGCATGCACCCAGGCAGTGACCATAACATGCCTGCTTTAGGACCACTGGGAATTCAAATTATGTGATTCTTTTGCTGTGGGAATCCTTAAAGCAGGCAGTCATGCCCTTACTTTAAGCACTGACTCTGCAGTACCCTTTGAAGGAGGGTGGGTGGGCTAAGAAACAGCTTACCTGTGAGGAGCTGCTTTTTCCAGGTGGCTGAGAATGCAGAAAGAGCTACCAATGAATTAAGTGGTAGAGAGAAACAGTTTTCATGCTTTAATTAGAAAAATGAAAAGCGCATGGATTTTCTCATTGTAATAGTTTCTATCATCTGAGAAATAATGATCTAAAAAAATTGTGGGTCTCTGGCAGTCCTTCCACTGGGCTGTCATTATTCACTCTAATGCATACATAATATTCATAGTCATTAATCTTCTGCACCAAGGCTGAGATAAAGCCTATTCTGCTCTTAGTTGCCATGTTTCAGGTCAAAAGCTCATCCATCGATGCAGACATTTCCATTTTGCTATTGCCAAGAGAGTAACAGCTTTTTGGGAGCCCTTGTCTTGAGCAGTGGTAGAGAAAGAATATTTAGCTAGATGGTTTGAGGTTTTTCCTTTTGCTTTGCCCTTCTTGTTTTGTTGCTAGTCAGAGAAAAGGTGAGGATTTATCAAGTACACTAAAAAGTCCGTACTTGCTGTTTCTTCAGGCTTCACAAAATAATCCTAGATTTGTATTCTTGCCTGTCAGTATGGCTTCAGGATGTGACCTGATCACGTCCTTTCATCAGGCATCCCTGCTGCCTTACTTTTAATCACAACAGAACAACCGTAGTCATGGATTAGTGACCGTGAGATACCTCTCTGAAGCAGCCCCTGTATGCTGTCCAGTCTCCTGCAAACTTCTGTTTCAGAGAAGACAAGAGCCTTACACTGCCTGAGGCCTTAGTCCAAGCTTCAGTGAAATTAATGAAAATGTGAGATTTTTTGAAAATATTATTAAAAAGTGGAGATTGGTGTGGTTTTGCCACAGAATTGTATTCCACGGTGGTATCTGGTATGCAACCATTTACATATGGTTAAATCCCTGTACTTCATATGCTGATTTGTAGTGAAAAAAAGTGCCTCCTTTTCTTTTTCATCAAAAAGTATAATAAAAGGATACTTCCCCTGATATTTTTTCCCAGCCAGCAGTCCTCAGCAGGAGCATGCCATTGTTGCTTTGCTCTTCCTCGGTGTTTTGCAAGGCTTTCCACGTATGAAGAGGATCTTTGGAGTAGGCAAATCAAATACAAAGCACATGAAGACATTCCTTCTCTGATGTACTTCAGCATGGGAAGTACCCAGAGATTAGAAGGACTTTGGAGTTACTGTCTAAAAATTATTTTTCAGAAGCTGATTCTCAAATCATCTTCAGACGCCTGTGCAAATTGGATCAGTAAGCTTTTCTCTGTAATTTATGTGTCTTGGTACATGGCTACAACCAAGGACACACTGACTGATATCAGCTTTCAGGGACTTGTAAAATTGATAGTGCTGCTCACCTTTTTTGAATTTAATTCTGTGTTTGGTATTGGATGTGCAGCAGTACAATCCAGATAGCTGGAGTGGGATTTTGCTATTTCATTGATGAACCGTATATATTCTCAGCAAAACACACATTTCACAGCAAATACATAAAAGTACAAAGAAAATGGCATAAATTTATAGCCTTTGAGAGAAAGGCATCAAAACCAAGTTCTGTCTGTCTTCATTTGTTAGCATAATGATTATCATAATGAAAATACATCTCTAGGGTTACAAATTCAGCACTGGGAAGATTAGGAAGTGGTAGAAGTTTCTCAAGCAGCCTAATGCAGTGCAGACACAGTCCTTTCCTGCTTGCTGCCTTGGCTCAGGGCTGATCGTGGCTGTGGTGCCATTTCCTGCGCTGCTCAGGTAGGTTCTCCAGTTACTGGAGGGTACAAGGTTTCTTATGCAGAAGAAGCTCCTGAAAACCAGCCCGGGCTGTGTGCCTGCAGCTCACCCCACACAGGGGAATGGAAGCATCAGGGTGTTATTTGGCATAATGATTTTAAAAAAAAAAAAAAAAAAAAAAAAAGTGCATCCATATTGCCATTTTAAGCCACTTGTGCTTGGTTATGTATTAGCAAAAGAGGCAGACAGGGGGATAGTGGGACAACTTTTCAGAGGTGAGAGATTCCCTCCCATCAGGACTACTTAAAACAAACACTAAATTGTCAAGAAGAGTGATGAAAGTTGGAAATGATGGATTAGACTAAACAAAAATGCAGGAATAATATACGATGAGGAAAAAGAGCACATGTCCAAGCAAAAATGACCTAATCCATTTTTGTAATGTTTCATTCACATAACAGCTTAAAGTAAGGAGTGATGATCTAAGCCCCTTAGTCATGTATCCTAAAATCAATGTGTCGCTTGACTAAAGATTTTTGCCATGGGTTATTGCTACTTGAGTGGTCTGGAAACTAAAACTTCTTCTGGTTTAAGGGAATATAAATGGGTCATCCTCTTAATTCTGTTTTGGAAAAACAGATAGAACATTGTACTTCATAGCAAGTCTGTACCCAAACAAAGTACAGCAGTTAGGCCCCAAATAGGATGCTTTTAGAGAGGGATGAATGCCAGCGAAGTTGAAGCTGTGAATTCCTCCTTTGGGCAAGCGCTGAGTGCTGTCACCTCCCCAGAAACCAGTGCCCTACAGAGCTGAGGCACTGCAGTGGGGAGGCTCAGGGCAGTCGGCTACTGCACCGAGACATGGCAAAGCCATCTGTCCTTCCCAGGAGCTACAGAGCAGACCAGGAAGCATCACTGCATCCCATGCTTTCACCTGTCTTTCTAGGAACTGCTCCCAGAGGTTCCTAGAGAAGACCCATAATGCCCAGTATGCCTTTCATTTTGTGCTTTCACCCTCAGGGTCAGAGCACCCCTCTGTATCCAGAGGCAAGGACTACAAATCCCAGCGAGGAGCTGAGGCAGCTTGTTTGGGCTCTAAAGCAGCGGTAGCGCAGAGGAGCACTGCCCCTGCACACTTAAAGACTCATCCCAGCTCCCCACAAGCAATGGCAATGTGCTCCCATGCAGTCACAGCCCAGCTCCAGGAGAGGCAAAATGGCTAAGGATAACCCAAATACCCACCTAGACCAGCATCTCCTCAGAAATATGCTTCACACCAGAATATTTTGCTTTTAACATCTGTGACACCTTTATAATTTTTCTGTGCATTTTGAATTTTAGTGTTTAAAGCACTGCATTCTGACTTGTGGTTGTCATACTCCTTTCCAAGAGCATCTTTGGGAGGTTTTATCCATCATGTAGAATTTTTCATTTGGTATTTACAGGGTTGCTGCTGACACATCTTTATAGACTGGTTTTACTAAAGAAATGCGGCTTTTGGAATTATACTCTCTCCTAACTATTTCTTTCCCTCCTGGCCATTTCCAGCTGCAACTGGGTTCATAGGTGGCCTAGCACCTTTCTTCCATGAGGGAGAACTCTTGTCCTGCAGAATGTGTTGGGAGAGCGGGCGGACATCACACTACTGCTCCTGGAGCATCGCGTGCTACAGCTCACCAGCTGGCTGGCGGGTTCGCAGGCGCTCTGTCCCCTTCTCGTCACCTGTGCCGGCTCTGGCCTGGGCTTCACTCTTTTTTAATAGCAAGTGCTACACTCTTGCTTGAATTTCATTCCTATAATTGATGGCCTTGTTCACTGTAGCAGAACTAACTTTATTTGTTCTTGAACTCCTATGGCTTGCTGAATATGGATGTCTTGGGGTGACCCATCACCGGTCGGCAAATGGTTGTGTGCGTTGAATGACATATAAGAAAGTGTGTTACGGGTAGAAACTATCTGAGGTTCAAAAATGTCACCACCTACCGAAGTGTGAATTTGCTGTCTTTTTGCTCTATTTTTATAAAGCCTTTTTTCAGAGTGCAGTGTCCTTAAAATTATGAAATAGTAGACAGGCAACCACAGATTACAAAGGCTATCTGGGACATGTTCGTTGGGGATCATTGCAGTTGGCCTTTAATCTCTCTGCTTATTTAGAATTTAATTTAATACTTTATAGAAACAGCAAATTGCTCTAATCCAGGGGAGATTGAATATGCTTGTACTTACAGTTGTCTGCTCAAGGAAAATTTTTCTTTCCATCCCCAATGCAAAAAACAATTCTGTGACTGTTGATCTATTAGTGTGGAAAGTACAGATGTTGCACAGCTCTGAAGATCTTTCTCTGCAAAAAGGCTTCCAAAAATATTTTTTTTATATATACACATTCTGTGAGGTTTGCTCTTTACACCTACACCTTGAACACTACAGAGATTGCAGAGCTGCATGTTTTCTCCCTCTACCAGTGCCATAAATTGCAGCAGTAACCTCCTGACGCAGTATGATCCTGGGGCTTTGCTCAGCTCCCCTCCTCTCCTTTACCAGCACCATTCAAATCATGTCTAAGTCTGCTTCGTTCCATCACTGTCAGACTCTCCACTTTGTTTCTCTGGTGTGCTGAAGACTGTCCTGATACTGGGACCCCCAGCTATGTAGCATTGCTTTCTAAATGCTCTTGGTGGCAGAGAATGAGCGGGCTCTATCTCTGCCATTGAAGAGCAGGTATCTCTGGCCATATACTGCCTTCTTAGTGTTCTGAGGGGGAAAAGAAATGAAAAATAAAAATTTATTCCTGTAATAGATTGCGTGTGCTACAGGAAATGCCAGGCTTTGATCAGCAGTAAATGCTTTCAAATTGTTGTCCTTCGGGAATGTAAACTCCTAATCCCCTCTCTGAGCATCACCTGGCCTGCAGTCCAATTCCATAAAGCCAGCAGCTCACAGCTGAAAGGCCTGTGAGATGACAGCAGTGCATTTGCTGCAGTCCCTCAGAAAAGATTTGGGTCTTAAAAGCGTTTTTTCAGGCAGAAGAGGAGGGGATGGCAGGTCACCTCTGTTTTCAGGCAGTCTGCATGTAGCGTTGGGCGATGTGGGCCATGCCGAGCAGTGTGATGTGGGTGGTGGGAGGGCAGGGCAGGTATATCAGAGACTTAGAAAAGTCATACAAGTAGTTTCATCTTCTCCAGGAGTTTTGCAGCCTCTGTTTTGTCCAGAGAGGCTGAGAAGAGCCTCAGCCAGCACGGCTGGACGTGGGGCTGGGCGCCTGCCCTCCTGGTCGGGGACACCGTTCCTCTCCTGGCATGCTGAAGCGTGGCCAGGGCTACAGGTACAAGGTGGGCATCATCACATGGGGTTTTGTGGCCAAGGACAAGAAGCATTCCTGTTGGCAAGCTGTTTCAAGACAGATCTGTTTCTGTGTGTACATAGTGCCCTGTACATTCTTCATGGGCTTGTTTGCTACGATATAACACTAACGAGGTAATTACAGGGATCAGGCAGTGTCAGCACAGCACATACCACTTGGATTAGGCCTGGCCTTTGGACAAGCTCTTTTGGAAAGGGGTGCAAGCTGGCATGGCTCACGGGCTGTTTGCAAGGGCCGGGAGCGGGCTGGAGCTCGGTGACAGCGGCTCAGCTGATGCAGGGGAGCGTGGGGTGCCGCTCCTGCCTCCTGCGCTGCACGGGCGAGGAGGGCAGGCAGTGCCAGCTAGCATGTGTTACTGTGGGCATTACAGGTCTAATATGGTGGGAGATGGACATGGAGGCCTGGCAGGAACCCCTTTGCTGCCAGTCAGTGCTGCTGCTGCATGGTGGGACTGAGGGACGTGCAGCTCTGGGTCCCTTCTGGGGCTCAGGGGCTGGAAGCAAGGCGGTGCAGCGGCAGAGGGCCAGTGCGTCTGCCTGAGATGTGGGGGTTAAGGGACAGGCACAGCGTGTGGAACTCACATCTAATAGATGTGCAGGCAGAGGGGTGACAAGGCTCAGAGGAACTTGTTTGCTCCCGGCACATGGGCATCGCAGCAGTGGTGTAGCAGGAGCGGGAGAAGCAGTGCTGTCTGCAACAATCCACCTGGATTCTTTCTAGTTTTCTTCACCTGAAATAGGACCACCAAAAAAAGGAAAGTCTGGTCTCAGTGTGTTACAATTTTCTTTATATGTTGTGACATGTGATGTTATTTGGATATTTTATGTCTTAACAAAATGGAACAGGTAGGGGGTTTTAAAATGCATCTTAATGAATTTAAGAAGTTATTAAGAGAAGTGTTTGGGCAGAAGCGCTGCATAAGACAGTGGTACACCTGTTAGAGCTTAGGATCTCAACTGTTGCAGGATTTTATTTATTGTATTAGTAATAATTATTACATCACTAGGGCTATAATTTTTACCAATTATTACTATAATTATTAAGTAATTATCATGTTAATGAGAATTATTGTATTGGTTTCAGGTCCCCTTGTCAGCCTCCACTGACCAAATATTAAATGGTGTGTTGTGAGCTGGATGCGGAGCTGGCCCAGCTGTCTCCCATCCACCTGAGAGCTGCCATCTAACCCTCCAGGGCTTCAGACAGTGGGTGCAACCCTGCTGCTTCCCTCTCCACAGCACGCTCCCAGACCTGTCACACCAAATTATTTGTAAACGCCAAGCCCGTTAATATCACAACAGTATCAGTCCACACACGAAGGGCGCCGGGAAGCCACGGGAGACAGCCGGTGCCATGTGTTAGTTGTAAGAGGCAAAAGAAAGAGGCTTCTTCAAAGCCCCTATTCATAAGTGTAGCACAATACAGTACTGCAGCGTTAGGGAAATTTAAGCTGGTGCTGAAAGCTAGTGTGCTTTGCTGCTTTTTTACTCAAGGGATGGCTTTTATCCTGAACTGTAATGCTTATGATATTTCAGACATGGCTTGCTTTGCTAGGTCATGTGAATGATGAATATCGCAGTATTTAGAGGTTTCTAGTAAATGAAATGCACATGGGAATGAATGCAGATATAGATCGCTTGCGTCAAACCCAGCTTTATCAGAGCTTGGTGAGATATCTTTTTCAAGGGCTTACAGCAATTGAAAAGCAATTAGAATTTCATTGTATTTTCCAGTTCCGTTAACTATCCCGTAGACAGATATGAAAGTCCACAAGGAAAAAGCTGCCACCGTACTTTCACTGCACAGCCGTTGTAATACAGAAGCATGGGATGGCAGCAAAGCTAAATTTCAGCTGGATACTTGGGACTGAGAGAAACTTCAGGGCTTGAGAAGGAATGGAAAGCCACTCTTTCATTACAAAAAAAGAGTTGGTCAGAAATGGGAAATGCTTTCTTTTCACCATATGGGCAAGTAACGGGTCCAGGAAGACTTCAGAAAGCTGCAGATAGCTGAAAACTGCCCCTCTTAAAGAAACAGTTCCTGGTCACGTTCTTTCAGCGCTGCATTTGTTAGAAGAGTTTATTCATTAGTGATTCGAGAGTGACAGAGCTCTGCACAAAGGGCTTTTTCTTTATCTATCTACCAGACTGGGCAAGCGGGGGTAGCTCTGAAGCAGTGAGATGGAGAAGAATCATGCAGACCCTCAATGCCAGGCTATGGCAAGCTGCAAAAAGTTGAGAGGAAAACTGCCTGCAGTGGCCAGTGGAGCTGGATTTGTGTGGAGGTGGGGGTGTGTGCTAGAGAAGGACCACAGAGATCCCTTGCTTTTTCATCCTCTGCCATAATCTTCCCATGCGGTCCTGCACAGTGCCTAGAAAACACTTGCAGTGAGGTGTTCCTGAGCAGTGATTAGCGATGCAGTTAACGAACACTGCTTTACATCACTTGGGGATAAATCCACCTTCTGACCATCTGTTACAAGTATAGCTAGTTTTCTTCTGATTCACTTTCATGCCAAGCAGAATTACCTTCATTTAAATCACTGGTGTTTTGTGGAGAGTAACTGCTATGAGAGAGTTGGTCCATTGACAAGATCCCCCAATGAGTCACATCCTGTGGGGCAGAGATCAAATCTCTCTGGATGTTTTGCTCGTTCTTGAACATGACGGGGCTCAACAGCTAGCAAGAATTTAGCTGTTATGAAACGCCAATGTGTAACTGTGAAGCTGTTAGCCTTGCAGATACCAATAATCTGAAAGCAGCCTGCTTCACCTAACTGTATTTAGAGCAAGTGGATTTGGTCACTTGTGCATTATTATTGTTTTGTAAAGTACTGTCAGATCTCTCACAGGCAGTATTTTCTAATGAATGCAAATGAAAATTGTGATTATCCATTTCAAAGCAATCTATAGCAAGCCATCATTGCGCACAGAACATTATTTATACAGCTCATAAGCCCCAGTGATGCTCGTGCATAATTCCTAACACATCAGAGTGATAGATACTGCCTTCAGGGCTGGACTTTCCAAGCCAGCCTCTCTGTTTTTAAGTTGCAGATGTTGTCAGTTCAATGGCTGACTACTTGATTTTGCAGGTTCAGTTTGATGTGCGTATGATAGCAAGCCCACACTGCCTGCAGATGCCAGACTGCACCCAAAATGTCTTGCTTCTCTTAAGAGCAGTGAATAAAGTGACAGGCTGGCAGCTCTTAGGGACTCTTCATTCTCTCTTCTTATTTTCCAAGTCCTTCTTTTCTGCCGCCTGCCTGTTCTCAGCTCTGTGCTCATCCTGCTCATCACTTGCCTCAGTATGAAAACCTGAGGCGTATCATGTGTTTACATATATGATTGCACTTAACTCAAACTTTATTTCCATGTCTTGCTCAACCTCTAGTTCCAGTGCATGGACTGCTGCTTGCTCTTACCCATGTGGGCAGTCTCGCTCTCACTTTGCAGGACTGTTCTTGGACCAGTTAAAAATGTAATTCACTAAAAGACACAGATTATCTCTTCCTGTACCTGCTAGGCTCCTAGGTAAAGTGAAAATTGTGTTGTTTCCTGCTGTTAAAACTGTAGTCACTACATCCAGTAGTCTTTTGGAAAGCTTAACTTTTAAAACACCAGGCAATTTATTACCGCCATATATTAGCTCTCCTTGGTAGCTAAGAGGTACAGTGACACACTGCAGTGAAACTGTAAAGGTGGAAAATGTCTGGCGAGTAACCTCTTTCCTAAGAGACTATGTTAAAAAAGATTAATAAAATCTTGTTTAACCACCACTGAAAAACTTTTTGTTAGACTGCCAACCCTGATTGGTCTCTTGAGTATAAAATTAGTACAGAAATGTTCCTTCCAGCCTTAATTCATATCAGCTTCTGATGCCGATCTCCTGTACATCAAAGAGAAATGCTCCTTTATTGCACCATTTTACATTTTAAATCATTCAAGCTTGTAGCGTGTCCTACCTACTTCTTTTTGCAGCGGCACCCTCTGCCCTTAGTCCAACTGAAGTATCAGCTATATTGGGTGGTGTTTCATACACACGTGGCCTGGTCCCACAGTGGTGAGATGGAGACCTTTCCTTGCTCTCATACAGGGGGTTTGGCCAGGCAGTCCTGTGTTGCCATGCCTGTGTTTCTGGTCCTCTACTGACACATGGAAGAGAGGTTTCCTCCTGTAATCCAGTGGTAGCCCCCAGAGGTAAATACCCCATCCCTTTTCTTACACCCAGGACAGAAGGCATTCTCTGCCTTATGGAAATACAAAGCAATCTCCGAGCCCAGCACTGAGCGGAAGGTTGCTCTTATGCAAATCCAAACAGGACAGTGTGAAAACACGAGGCCCCATCTAAGGCAACGTGTTACAAACTGGATCTGTGAAATCCATTTTTTCAGTGAGGAGTGGAGCTTACAGCTTGCAAAGCCAGATCACTACCTGTGTGTTTCTCAGACTGTGATCCATGTCTCCTACTTACATTTTAATTCCCTTCCCCTTGTTTTCCAAGTGTGATCCTGTACAACAGAGCAAAGGCTTTATTACTTTCTCTTGCACACCATAGCACGTGTTTATATCCCCTGGCTTAACAAGCTGGATGTGTCTAAGTGTAACCTTTTGCCTGTAAGTAAGAACAAGAGATTTTTAGGATTTGACACAACATTTTGCATTTCTAGCATGACTGGTAGCTGTTTGCTACAATTGTGCATTGAGGCCTCCACAGAAATTAGTGGCCTCATCCCTGACTCTGAGGGCTTACAAATTAAATGCAGTAACCAGATGAGCTCCTCTTGCTCAAGCTACTCCTGCTCGAAACACATGGAAAAGCCGTGAGTGTGAGGGCCAGGGCTATGACCCTGTCTCTTCAACCATAGTGACCCATCTTGCACGCCAGGGCATAATGCTGCTGACTGGCAACTGCTTTCAGTTATAGATCTGCTTCCAGAATAGCACTGCACTGCATTTAAAAGAAACAAGAGCGAGCAGTAACTGCTTATCCTGGCTAAGCTTGTGTAACAGGTTTTCATATGATGTTTGTAGTGTTTAAAGCCTTTTTTCATTAAACTGTTTCAGTATCCAGAAAAAAAACATTTCTTTTACTCAGCTTCATTAGCTATAGGAAATCACTGGATTAAAGTAGAGAGCAGATTAGCAAAAATAAACTGTAGTATGTCTTGGGCATATGGTGCAGCGTATGAATGGGTTTTAACTACTTAACTGTGTATAACAAAGAGCAGAAGGAGAGATTTGTCTTCGCATGTAATAATTACAATTTGCAGTAGCTGCATAGCTTAACAGTCAGAAACCACAAAGCCACGGAAAAGAAACACGGTTCGGATTTGCATGGGGTGTGTGTGCCTGTGCCCGAGCTTGTGTTGTGTTTTCTGCCAGCTAAAGGCTGGGCACGAAACTGGACTTAGCTAATTAACAGGATGTCTCTCTCTCTCTCCTTTCCCTTCTTCACTGGACTCATGTTTTGAAGCTCTGGGTTACTGTGGGCCACAGATACTAGGATTTAACCCGTCAGACATGGGAGCCGGTGCTGGTATGGGCACGCTGCTCTGTTGCATGGCCCAGAAGGGAGGCATGCTGTGGGCAAACCCATGACAGCCCGGGCTTTGTCTCAGCTGGAAATTGTCCCCCACAAAGCAAATATAAACAGAAGTAGTAAATAAAAGAGGCCATGTCAGGGTGATTGCTGAGTATCAGCCTTCCGGCTCTGGGCACAAAGCAAGCCAGCTTTGAACCGGAATGACTCCGCAGTTTCTAGCTTTCCACTTTTTTTCCCTGACATCTGTGATTCCCCTCTGATACTTCAACCTGCAAAAGTCAAATTTATGCCTTTTCTAAATAGACCTGTCTCACACCAGTTTGAACTTGGTCCTGACACACAAGTCAGTGCAAACACTGGTAACATCCTGATGGTTCTCCACCTCCCACTTCTCAGGAAAACTGTGCTTTTCCATTTGGATGCTGAGACGTTTCTGGAAACCAAGCAGTAGTGATGACATCATTTCCATGTCTTAAAAAACTTGCTTATAAAGGGATATAAAGATTTGCAAAGCCAATCAAATCTCATGTATAAAGTTGATTCAGAAATACCTGGAGAATTACCTGGTCTTTATCCAGGCTCCTCAGTATGTTTGCTAGCACAGATTAACAAATTAGGTTATGCCACATAGCTTAAACATGCATGTCCTTCCCTTTTTCTGGGGGGTTGCTTTCCTCTGAGGTTTCCACTATGTGTTTCACATCCACTGTGAGTAACATTCTTGGACTTCTGCCCTGGATTAATCAAACATAAATCATTGCTCCATGCAAAAAGAAGGTTTTGCCAAAAATTTTGGTGGTCGAGACAAGAAAAGAGGGTGGGGGTTTTTCCCCTCTGTGAACCTTTAACTAATCTTATTCCTTATTTTTTTTGGTGGGAAATTTTGTGAGTTGAAAAATTCACTGAGAAGGCCCTGATCATCTTTTTATTTTTAGTGATTATTATCAAAAAATAAATCCCCAGCTTCTCAGGAGAACATTCTGGATTTCTCCTAAATCAGTTTTGTAGTGGTGAGCCCTACCAAACTTGCGGGCTTTGTGTTTAATTTATCAATAACTCAGTGTTGCTTCTGTTGCAGAGTTCCCTGAAGAGAAGAGGCAGCAGAGAAATACACAAAGAAAAAAAGACATTTACCCAGGTATGGTTTTCACAAATGTGCAATTTTGAGCAAAAATCACATGAAAAAACCTCAAGATTTCTTTTTACAGATGTTGATAGGGCCATCAGGCACATTATCTAGAGTGCAATTAGGCCTTAATCTACTGAGACCTCCCAGAGATAATGTAGAAGCAATTTAGGACACAAGTGTGATCTCTAAAAGGTGCAACTTCTGAGGCTCTGTTGTGCTTGTATCCATAGATTCAGGCTGCAGGTTTTCTACAAGAAGAGAAAATCACCTTGCCTCACAAGGTAATTGGATCACAGCTTAGGGACTAACTAAATTTATACACAGTGCCAAAGATTTTGTGCTAATGAGCATCTTGGCAGGGAATGCACTTGGCACACTGTAGTGACACCTCGTGAGCTCTAGTGTCACAGCCCAGGGTTTGATCTCTCTCTAGTGTCAGGGAGGCAGCATGTGAACCTGTGTTTCCCCAAGCTGAGATACAGCATGGAGCCCAGGCTACCCACTCAGTCTCCCCTTAGACCCTGGTTTTAATGAAAACCCATAGGTTGACTCTTCTCAGGAAAGTGGTCTGCCTGGTTTCCTCTGCTTGTTGTGTTGACTGTAGGAGTTAAAGCTTTCCTCAGCACCCATACGGTTACCGTTTATAGCCGGAGAGCTGGGGATAGTTTTTCACCTCGCTGGGAAAGGAGCCAAGAGTGACATTATGCCTTCCTTAGAGAAAGGTTGCACCTCCCCTGCCGCCCCTTTGGCAGGCTTAGTGTAGGCAGCAGGGACCTATAGGTTGTCTCTGAGTCGATGGAGTTTTAAAATCCATTGATTTGTAGTAACAACTATAATAAATCATTACAATATGTTGCACTTGAGTGGGTAGGGCGGGCAGATGAGTGGGCATACCAGGGGCTCGTGGTGGTCAAGGGCTGCAGCTTGCTTTCCCAGGACACAGCAAACTGAGCATCCCCACTGAGCCACTACAAGCATGGCTTAATCAGACCTCAAAATGGGGCACTGGGCTTTCTTTTTGCAGTGCCTGCTACAGAGAATTAAGTTGTCAGTCAGCTCAGGGAGTTTACTATTCTGCAAGTCTGTAAAATACACGGATAAAATACATATATACCCACACACGTGTAGATTACAGATGGAGCTACATGAAGACATGGTTGTGTCCACTGGGGTTTGTGGGTAGCACTGTCCTTCCTTTCTTCAGTCCTGGAAATACAGAGCAGTGTAGAGGCAATAGATTCCTTGTGCTTGCTTCATCTGCCTAAATCCAGTCATGAAGAGCTGGTACAGTTTGCCTTGGAAAGCTTTAGAAAGGATTTCACAAAATTAACCAAGTAACCATGGGTCAGCTCTGCACCACTCATAACGTGGGGAAGTGATCCCGGAGACCACCTGGGGGAAAAAAAAACTTTTATGCTGTACACAGACATTGTAACTCATGCAAGCAAAGGATTTGGGCTTGAAAATGAAAATCATTGCAGCAGCACTGTGCAAGGTGGCTGTTCAGTTTTCTTCAGCAAATCTTTAGTGTAGGAAAGGCTGAGAAGCAATCTTAATATATTGATATGGCCCAGCCTATAAGTGCATGTCCTAGCTATCTCCCAACTCTAGGATGTTAACCAGAGCTGTCTCCAAACTCAGATATCCATTCAGAGGTATGAGCTGGTTGAGACTAGTGTGCACCACAGCAAGTACCCGACCTGGTCAAACTGCTGCTGGCTCCTGTGGCATGGCCCGAAAG